>LPNX011169872.1:354532-412899 GCA_001517045.1 Pseudotsuga menziesii | reverse complement strand
CCTTGAAAGGGAACAAATGAAGAACATTCCATATGCTTCTGCTGTCGAAATCCTAATGTATGCTCAGGTCTGCACAAGACCTGACATTGCATTTGTTGTGGGAATGTTGGGATGATATCAGAGTAATCCAAGTATAGACCACTGGAGAGCTGCAAAGAAAGTAATGAGGTATCTTCAAGGAACTAAAGACTACATGCTTATGTATAAACGGACAGACAATTTGGAAGTAATTGGCTACTCAGATTCTGACTTTGCTGGATGTGTTGATTCATGCAAATCAACATCAGGATACATTTTTATGATGGCAGGTGGAGCTATATCATGGAGGAGTGCCAAGCAGACCTTGATTGCCACTTCCACTATGGAAGCCGAGTTCGTCTCCTGTTTTGAGGCTACTTTACATGGTGTATGGCTTAAGAGTTTCATTTCTGGGCTTAGAATTATGGATTCTATCTCTAAGCCATTGAGAATGTATTACGACAATTCAACTGCTGTTTTTATGGCTAAAAACAACAAAAGTGGGAGTCGAAATAAACACATCGACATTAAGTATTTAGTTATCAGGGAACGTGTTAAAGCAAAGAAAGTGGTCATTGAGCACGCCAACACTGAGTTGATGATCGCTGATCCTTTTACTAAGGGCATGCCACCGTTTAAATTCAAGGATCATGTACTGAATATGAGACTTGGTTCCATTATGTAGTTCTCATTGTATGGACAATGTTATTTTTAATGAAATTCTTAATTACTGTGTTGTTTTTTCTCATACATATGTGCACCTTAATTTAATTTGAGAAAATTCATCTATGAGGACCAAGAATAAACATAAGGTTTATTCATTAAGAAATTGTTGCCACATAAATTAAAATAGCAATAAATACATAGTAATACATGGAAGGTAATACTTGTCATAAGAGGACTTATCGCCATGATTCTTGTATCTATTACTTAATACAGATTGTCAATAGGCTTTAAGATGAGACATTAAGTTTGGAAGTATGGACCAAGTGGGAGAATGTAAGCTCCCGCATGCGCATCCCTTCAGCTGCCGATGGTTCATCATCCGTGTCCATTCAACAGCTCCTCAATGCTGTCGACGGTGCATTTGTTTTGGCAACCGTTTTCTTGTTGGGAGCTTTTGGAGTGGTCCATCACCTAGATTTGTGGAATTTTTGACACATTGATCCAGGAGGATCCAAGAAGGAAATTTTTTTGAAGTCCTCCAATCTCATAAAAACTAGCCCCAGATCAAAGGGCTCGTCGAGACGATTCCAATGGTGTTCGTTTCACCTCAAACGGACTCCGTATGAGAAAGTTATCGCATTCTGTTCTATAAGGTCAACATGCAAATTTGGCAAAAAGAGGTGCCACGTGGCACCATTGACAGGGTGACATGTGGCATCCATACTGTACAAACATGATGACATGGCATGGTGATGTGGCATGGTGACATGGCATGATGAAGTGGCATGATGACTAGCATGCATGCATTTGTGCTTGAAATGAGTTTTAGGACATTCATGCATTTACTCATGAGAAATTATAAAATGATTAATATTTGAAGTGAGTGGAAAAATTACTCACATATTACTCATTTATTTTATTCCTTGAGTTGTTATGAAGTTAATGCATGGTTGTAACAAAAAACAAACATGCCATATTTGTAAAGAAGGTGTAACAAGTTGGTTTATTATTTAATAAAAAGCCCAACCATGTGAAAACCAACTTGGGGAAGTTGTAACCAAGGCCAAGATAGGCAAATTAGTTGCAACCAAAGGAATCCATGAGAGCCATGTGAAGAAGGGAAAGACAACCTATATAAACCCATTCAATTGCCATTTCCCACTCATGCCTTGGAGTGGAGACTTTGTAGCTAAAGGAGAGAAGGGAGATTGCGTAGCTCTGCAGGAGGAAGGTACAAGTGTTTATACTTGTTTTCCACCGTCTTCAGGCTTCGGAGTTGCTGGAAGCAGTCTTGTTGTGTTTTGGGAAGTGGTTCTCTTCATGAACATTGTCGCCAAGGTATCATTGTATCATTGCCATGTATTTTGCCTTATGCTGAGATTATAGATCGGCCATCCTATTGAGAAGCAGGCCCAGAGACGTAGTCCATCTTGGATGAACTCCGTTATCAACTTGTTGTCTTTATGTGCGTGTTGTCTATGCTGTTTGGTTCTCTTCTTATGGATTTGTGAGCTTCGTTCATGCTCTTTATGCAATTCATGTTAACGTCATAGAGTAGCAAAGATCTTGTTTTCGGATCATGTGGTATCAGAGCAGGACTATTTGACGTTGGATTGTGAGTGTGGATGCTCATGAGGGCTAAACTGCAAGCTGGTGAGGGTACATTAGAGCCTTACAATTCCGAGATCAGACATGCACACCGAAGGAAGAAGATGGATGCTAATGATGCCCGCACCGAGATGGAGGCAAACTTTCACAAGGTCTTCTACATGATGGCCGACAAGGTAGAAAAGTTGTTTGCAGACTATGAAGAACGCACGGCGAAAGAAAGAAAAGGCAGTGAAGTAAAGAAGGAAGACAAAGAAGTGAAGGACGAAGGCAACACTTCATTTAACCACGGAGGAGGTGGCGAAGAGCCTCCTGAGCCTCCCTCTTCACTTTCAGCTTCAAGCACAAGTTCAAGTGTTTCTTCCTCATCTCATTCTCCGCATTCCAAGGTTCCTCACAAAGAGCCTCAAAAGAAGCCCTTGTTGAAGCTCGATGTGAAGTTTGATTTGCCCATGTTCAATGGGGAAGCGAATGCAGAGAAGTTGAACAATTGGATAAGGCAAATTGAGGTCTATTGCCGAGTCCAGCAGATCAAAGAAGAAGATGTGAAGATTCAATTGGCTTCACTTCGACTGACAGGCACCGCACTTGTATGGTGGGAAAGCAAGTTTCAGCAAGGTAGCAAACAAATGGGTAATCTTCTCTCATCGTGGTCTGCTTTCATTTATGCTTTACGTAAGTAATTTTATCCGTTGGGTTATGTTCAAAAGGATATGATGGATTGGCAAAGTTTTAGACAAGGCAAGGGTCAGAGTGTTCAGAATTTTACTGAAGAATTTAGAAAGAAAGCTCTAGAGTTGAATATTTCTTTAGATTCTCCTGACACTCTTTTGAAGTACATTGGTGCTCTTCATCATTATCTACGCCATAATTTGCTGTTGTTGAATCCTACTAGTGTGGATGAAGCAAGTGTTCAGGCTACTCATATTGAGAGCAGGGGGAAGCATTTGCAAGAAGACCATCCGAAGAAGCCTTTCAAGCCCAACAACAACTACAAGTCCAAAAAGAAGGACAAGAGAAAAAATACAGCTATTGCCAAGAAGGAAGGAGGAAAGCTCCATTGCAAACATTGCGACACTGATGGGCATGATGAAGAAAGTTGTTGGAAGTTGCATCCTGAACAGAGGCCAAAGCATTATGGAAGCAAAAAGAAGAAAAATACCGTTGCAGTAGTGCAACGAGATTTGGGTTCCGACTCAGGCGACGAAACCATGATTACAGCCGTGGGAATGCAAGGTAATAAACTCCTCATACTGGTTCAAGTTCTACTCATGTTTCTAAAGAAAATGATAAAAGAAGAAGTGGGTTGTTTCACATTAGAGTTGTGTCTAAGCATACAAAGATTGAAACATTATTTGATCCGGGTTCTCAAGTAAATTTGATCTCAGAATCAGTTGTTAAGAAGTTGGGCATACAGACTAAAGCTCACCCCAAGCCTTATCCTCTTGGATGGGTATGTGATAATGCTAAGCTACAGGTGACTAAGCAATGGAGGTTAAGGTTTGCTATTGCTTCAAAGTTGATAGATGAGGTGGACTTACATGTTGTTCCTCTTGACATTTGTGGTATCGTATTGGGAAGCCCATACTTGTATGATCGAAAAGCAATATTCTTCCGTCATGAGAACAAGTACCATCTCACCAAAAATGGGGTGGAGTACATTGTGAGAGCTCACAGTATGAAGGCTAACACCTCTCTTGTTAGTGTGGGACAGATGAAAAGACTCATCAACACTAATAAGAGATACATGCTCATGGTTGTGAGAGCAAAATATGCTGAAACATCTGATGCTTTCAAAGGTTGTGATCCTTCTCATAAAAAGGCTATGATTGATATTGTGGCTAACTATGATGAAATATTTCAGGAACCTACAGGTTTTCCTCCCAAAAGGGAGATTCAGCATGAGATTCATCTCCAGTAGGATGCCCCTCTTTCTAATATGGGCATGTACAGGTTGTCCGCAGTTACCAAGTACAAAAAGGGTACTAGTAACAAAGTGGCAGATATGCTTTCTAGACCTCCTGTTGTTGCATCTATTGTCTTGAAAAATACTTCTTTATCCCATGAAAGTTATATTGAGCAGTATGCTACTGATGATGATTTCAAGGAGATTTATGAGAAGCTAACCAATGGCACACAGGTGGAAGACTACTATTTGCAGGGAAAGTTGCTCTATCATTTGGGCAAGTTGTGTGTTCCTATCAGTGAAAGAGTCCATGTAATACGAGAAGCTCATACTTCTCTTGTATCAGGGAATTTTGGTGTAGGTAAGACTTTGGCTCATTTGCAAAGACTTGTGTATTGGCCTCGCATGAAAGACATTGTAACAAAATATGTAAAGGGGTGTGTGATGTGCTCCACTTGTAAGCCCACTAATAGAAAATTGGGGTTGTACTCACCACTTCCTGTTCCTTCCCATCCTTGGGAAAACATTTCCATGGATTTTGTGGGGGGTTTGCCTATGTCTAGGAGGGGTCATGACTACTTGTATGTGGTCGTGGATAGGTTTAGCAAGATGTGTATTCTTATGCCATGTAAAAATCAGGTCACTGCAGAGCAGGTTGCTTCTCTTTTCTTTCAGCACGTATGGGTTCGCTTTGGACTCCCTACATCCATTATCTCGGATTGGGACTCCCGATTCCTTGGAGAGTTTTGGACAAAATTATGGTGTATGATGGACACCAAGCTGAAGAGGAGCACTGCTTTCCATCCACAGACTGACGGACAGACATAGGTAGTCAACAGGATAGTTGTCCATTTGCTTCGAGGCTATTGCAACAAGCATCCTAAGTTATGGGATGAATAGATCCAGTATGTGCATAATGCCTACGACAGGGCTATGCATTCTTCCACTCAAAGCTCGCCATTTGAGACATGCTTTGGGTACTTGCAAAAGACTCCATTGGACTTGAATTATGGGAGAGAGGCTGAGTCAAGCGCTTCCAAGGATGAATACAAAGCCCGCAGGTTCATTCAGAGAGTTCAACAGGTACATCAAGCAGTGCAAGAGCAGTTGGAGAAGAGTCAAGCCCAGTACAAGGCTCGCCACGACAAGCATAGAGTTGATCATCAGTTTCAGGTGGGAGATCAAGTATGGCTTCACATCAGCAAGGAGAGGATGAAAGGAGAAGGCAAGAAGCTCAAGCCTATTAGATATGGTCCCTTCACCATCTTGGAGGAGATTGGGACGAATGCTTTTCGCTTAGAGCTACCGCCATACATGCAGATCTACTCAGTGGTGAATGTGGAGAACTTGAAACTATATGAGCCTCCCATGATCATGGATGAAAGAGAGAATGTCTCATTGCCATCAGTTGATGAATTTGCTCCTGAGTACATGGATGAGCTAAAGGAAGATGTCATCTTGGACAGGAGGACAAGGACTCCTCGTAGAGGTGATGTTGATTATCTTCGAGTGGGCATCAAAGGCACTCATCCAAGCAAATCCAAGTGGATCAAGAAGGGGAAAGTGAGGGAGCAATTCCCTCACCTACCAGTTGATTAGTAAAGGCTTTTGGAGGCCAAAAGCTTCTTAGTGGGGAGGAATGATCTAGGAGGATCCAAGAAGGCAAAATTTTTGAAGTCCTCCAATCTCAGTAAAACCAACCCCAGATCAAAGGGCTCGTCGAGACGATTCCAACGGTGTTCGTTTCACCTCAAACGGACTCCGTATGACAAAGTTATCGCGTTCTGTTCTATAAGGTCAACATGCAAATTTGGCAAAAGAGGTGCCACGTGGCACCACTGACAGGGTGACACGTGGCATACGTAATGTACAAACATGATGACATGGCATGGTGATGTGGCATGCTGACATGGCATGGTGATGTGGGATGATGACATGGCATGCTGATGTGGCATGGTGACATGGCATGATGAAGTGGCATGATGACTAGCATGCATGCATTTGTGCTTGAAATGAGTTTTAGGACATTCATGCATTTACTCATGAGAAATTGTAAAATGATTAATATTTGAAGTGAGTGGAAAAATTACTCACATATTACTCATTTATTTTATTCCTTGAGTTGTTATGAAGTTAATGCATGGTTGTAACCAAAAACAAACATGCCATATTTGTAAAGAAGTTGTAACAAGTTGGTTTATTATTTAATAAAAAGCCCAACCATATGAAAACCAACTTGGAGAAGTTGTAACCAAGGCCAAGATAGGCAAATTAGTTGCAACCAAAGGAATCCATGAGAGTCATGTGAAGAAGGGCAAGACAACCTATATAAACCCATTCAATTGCCATTTCCCACTCATGCCTTGGAGTGGAGTCTTTGTAGCTAAAGGAGAGAAGGGAGATTGCGTAGCTCTGCAGGAGGAAGGTACGAGTGTTTATACTTGTTTTCCACCGTCTTCAAGCTTTGGAGTTGCTGGAAGCAGTCTTGTTGTGTTTTGGGCAGCGGTTCTCTTCCTTAACATTGTCGCCAAGGTATCATTGTATCATTGCCATGTATTTTGCCTTATGCTGAGATTATAGATCGGCCCTCCTATTGAGAAGCAGGCCCGGAGACGTAGTCCATCTTGGACGAACTCCATTATCAACTTGTTGTCTTTATGTGCGTGTTGTCTATGCTGTTTGGTTCTCTTCTTATGGATTTGTGAGCTTCGTTCATGCTCTTTATGCAATTCATGTTAACGTCATAGAGTAGCAAAGATCTTGTTTTCGGATCATGTGGTATCAGAGCAGGACTATTTGACATTGGATTGTGAGTGTGGATGCTCATGAGGGCTAAATTGCAAGCTGGTGAGGGTACATTAGAGCCTTACAATTCCGAGATCGGACGTGCACACCGAAGGAAGAAGATGGATGCTAATGTTGCCCGCACTGAGATGGAGGCAAACTTTCACAAGGTATTCTACATGATGGCCGACAAGGTAGACAAGTTGTTTGTAGACTATGAAGAACGCATGGCAAAAGAAAGAAAATGCAGTGAAGTAAAGAAGGAAGACAAAGAAGTGAAGGACGAAGGCAACACTTCAGTTAACCACGGAGGAGGTGGCGAAGAGCCTCCTGAGCCTCCCTCTTCACCTTCAGATTCAAGCACAAGTTCAAGTGCTTCTTCCTCATCTCATTCTCCGCATTCCAAGGTTTCTCACAAAGAGCCTCAAAAGAAAGCCCTTGTTGAAGCTCGATGTGAAGTTTGATTTGCCCATGTTCAATGGGGAAGCGAATGCAGAGAAGTTGAACAATTGGATAAGGCAAATTGAGGTTTATTGCCAAGTCCAGCAGATCAAAGAAGAAGATGTGAAGATTCAGTTGGCTTCACTTCGATTGACAGGCACCGCACTTGTATGGTGGGAAAGCAAGCTTCAGCAAGGTAGCAACAAATGGGTAATCTTCTCTCATCGTGGTCTGCTTTCATTTATGCTTTACGTAAGCAATTTTATCCATCGGGTTATGTTCAAAAGGCTATGATGGATTGGAAAAGTTTTAGACAAGGCAAGGGTCAGAGTGTTCAGAATTTTACTGAAAAATTTAGAAAGAAATCTCTAGAGTTGAATATTTCTTTAGATTCTCCTGACACTCTTTTGAAGTACATTGGTGCTCTTCATCATTATCTATGCCATACTTTGCTGTTGTTGAATCCTACTAGTGTGGATGAAGCAAGTGTTCAGGCTACTCATCTTGAGAGCAGGGGGAAGCATTTGCAAGAAGACCATCCGAAGAAGCCTTTCAAGCCCAACAACAACTACAAGTCCAAAAAGAAGGACAAGAGCAAAAATACAGCTATTGCCAAGAAGGAAGGAGGAAAGCTCCATTGCAAACATTGCGACACTGATGGGCATGATGAAGAAAGTTATTGGAAGTTGCATCCTGAACAGAGGCCAAAGCATTATGGAAGCAAAAAGAAGAAAAAGACCGTTGCAGTAGCGCAACGAGATTTGGGTTCCGACTTAGGCGACGAAACCATGATTACAGCCGTGGGAATGCAAGGTAATAAACTCCTCATATTGGTTCAAGTTCTACTCATGTTTCTAAAGAAAATGATAAAAGAAGAAGTGGGTTGTTTCACATCAGAGTTGTGTCTAAGCATACAAAGATTGAAACATTATTTGATCCGGGTTCTCAAGTAAATTTGATCTCAGAATCAGTTGTTAAGAAGTTGGGCATACAGACTAAACCTCACCCCAAGCCTTATCCTCTTGGATGGGTATGCGATAATGCTAAGCTACAGGTGACTAAGCAATGCAGGTTAAGGTTTGCTATTGCTTCAAAGTTGATCGATGAGGTGGACTTAGATGTTGTTCCTCTTCACATCTGCGGTATCGTATTGGGAAGCCCATACTTGTATGATCGAAAAGCAGTATTCTTTTGTCATGAGAACAAGTACCATCTCACCAAAAATGGGGTGGAGTAAATTGTGAGAGCTCACAGTATGAAGGCTAACACCTCTCTTGTTAGTGCAAGATAGATGAAGAGACTCATCAACACTAATTTCGGTCTCCTTTGCCTAAAACCTAAGCTGTTGCATCATTAATTTGCCTGGAAAGTTGTGCATCCTTTCGGTCTCCTTTGGCTAAAACCTGAGCTGTTGCATCGTCAATTTACCTCTTCTAGTTGGTCTGTTGCAATCTTAATGGTTGCTATGTTGTAGTCTAATTAACGTGATGCCCATTCTGATGCAGTGTGATAAAGTATGTTCTTTATAACTTCATCTCTCCCATTCTGCAAGTGATATTTTGGTTATGATTTCCAAAAGCATTACTACATGGTTGTACATGCCTGTCTTTGCATATATTCTTTCTCCATATGTAAACTCTAGTACATTCAATAAGTCATAAAATTAAGAATAAGGCTGAGTGTCCCCAGATGCAATTGGAAGAAAACCATATAATAATTTACAGACATACATTAATTAGAGACACACTTGGGTGTATGTTGGAAATATTAATTACTTGTTGATCCATAATCACATTAGCCGACTTTGTTAGAATCTATAGCAGGTCAGAAGAAACTGCCACACAATCTAACATGATAAAGAGTTCAGATCTCTCGTATATAAGACAATGGAATTTAGTTGTTGAAGCTAAATTTCTAGGTAGAGAGTAATTAGTCGGCATAAATTTTCTATATGAAGAAAGAGATTGTAAATATGAAATATATAGACAAGTAGAATATTAACAGGTGAAACATCCTGGTAAATTCCAAAATTGTATTTATGGCTGTAAGTTTTTGTTATGCCGTCACAAGAAATATAAGTCCCTAAGTTTATGGTTTAATGCAATTTTTTGGTTAGCCGCATATCTTCTCCATATTTACCTGAGTGAATGTTGTTTACATTTACTGTGACTGTGAGTGAAAGACACAAAAAATCCATAATTATTTCACTGTGTAAAAGTTCTAATTTTTAAGCAGGTTGGACACAAATCTTGCTTATTATTTTCTTATATAATATTGTGAGTGATTTACAATATAATTGTGTCGTAGTTAATCCTAGGTTACCACCGTGAAAAGTGTTTTTTGTGGTAATAATTTTATGCGTGGTAATCTCGTGGCAGGTAATTGAGTCCCTAGATTTTGGAAAAAGTGAAAAGGGAAAAACAAAAAGTTGTGTTGCGCGATAACTGAAGTTAATTGCCGCCATCGTGGTTTTCTCAAGACCAGTCAAGTTAACGAAAAATAAATCGATTAGCATTACACTGTTGCAAGTCCTCTTAAATCGATTAGCATTACACTGTTGCAAGTCCTCTAACACTCCAGAGGCAATGCAGGCAGTGAAGGAAACTAAACTTGCAAAATTGGATGGCAGACTATGAACCAATCGATTTGTGCAGGCAAATCTATCAATCTCTACAGGTAACTGTGTAACTTGCCCAACCTTTCCTCCCCTTACCCTTTCTTGCTTCACAATAGCGGGACAAACCTGTGATGTTTAGGGGAAAACGTTAAGCTGCTAAAGCGAAAATGTATCCATGCATGCATTTTTGTGGCAACTTGTCATTTTAAATATTGTCGCTATTTAACATATTAATGCAAGCTTATGTTTCTAGATTTTATTGCAATAGCCTCATTTACTATCTGTAATGACAGACCCTTGCAATTGTTTCTTCTAAGAGGTGGGTGGCCATACACAACAGTAACGATGGACATTAGAGAAACCCAGATAGAAAGTAAGTCTCGGTGAAGAGTACAACCTCTAAACCAACATTACATTTATAAGATAGGACATGTTTTCACATATATTCAACTCTTATTCAACGACATTTCTATTAAAAAAATAATCTCACAGGAAATAGAGATTGTATTGTATGTATTGTGTAGTGTGTTTTAGTAAAATTCACAATTTTCTCTGAGTGCAGGATGATAAGTTTCAATGACTGTTGTGGAAGCCGGATAGAGGACTGTGCAACCTTCATTATCCAATTTAGCATCGTTAGACACTTGGTACATATGCAAGAATTGGTGTACACTTGGAGTAGAGTAGGAACATGACGATGAAACGTGCCAGCACAATTATAGAGCCACCAAAACAATTGAATTGAATAATTACCCTCTGTGTCCAGCAAAACCAGATTATAACAAAACTAGATTAGAATAAAAAAATAGTTGCCTTTTTGTTTTTAATTCAACTTTCTTTTCAAATGTCTAATGACAACTATATTAAAAATTAAACCACACTAACCGAATGCCCATTAGATGTCGCTGCTTAGCCAATTACAATCCATGCAAACCTGTATATGACATGTATCTTTATTTTTAGCGTACTCTATAGGAAAGTGTCTTATGTGTTTGTTCCACACCTCATTAAGCCACTGGATTTGGATGGGTATCGTTTCCAAGAGACCATTCATGAAAGGTGCATCAACCTTCAAACACGTGGAATTATCAGTGAAATTCACGTAAGAAACTAACGCACAACAATTTCCATCCGATTTACTATACAGTGGTTTGCTTCACACAAATGCTTTCTAAGATTGATTCACTTATATACAACAAACTTTAGTTGTTCAAGCCTCATCAGTTTTTCCTGTTTTCTGTTTGTATGTGCATAATCGTAATTTTTTCCTGTTTTCTGATTGTATGTGCATATTCCTATTACCGCTCTGGATATTCTCTGATTGTATATGCATGTTCTATATGGTTTTCGATTTTATGTTCCGTAAGCACTAACAAACTCTAAACCATATTTACAAATTTCAAATGAGCACACCCTAAGTAGAAGGCACGCATGTAACCACATGTGGTTTTAAGGGGGCAGCCAAATTCTATTCCAATGCAACTTGGTACAATATTCAGTTTCTCGATGTGTTCGAGTTACATATCATATTTCTAAAATTTAATTATTGTTTAATGTTCTTCAGGATGTTTGAATTATTGTGTTATTGATCTACATGCAATAAGTGCAATTGAAAGGTATAATTATGCACTAGAATGGAATGAAAAATGTACACTGAACAAGACAAATTTCAGAGAAAAATGATAAAAATTGCTCAGTATATTCCAACATTAATATTCATTAATTCAGCAGTAATACAATTGTGTTACAATAAAGAGAATTCGAATCATGTGGATAAGATTCAAATCTACCAATTGAATGTCTAACTAGGATTGTCTAAAACAATGCATGGGAGCCACTAGTCTAAATCCCTGATGTCTAAAGCAGTCCGACAATCAGTTAAATCGGTTAAACTGATGAGGTAGGTAGAAAAATGTGTCACTTCCCCATGCAACCATGCAAAACTGGCGCTAGGATAGCTGAGAGTGATCTAACTAGAAGTAACTAGAGGCTAACTTAGCATAACTGCTTACCAACTACAACCAAGTGATGGAGGCTGCTGGTGGCACTCAGAGTGGCTCCTAGAATGTATGGATTGGTCTCAAAGGCACATAAACTGATGGATGAACATGCAGTAAATGGCAATTAACCTCTATATGTGTTCCCCATACTTTAGTGGTTGGTACCGATGGAACCAATAGCCCAAGTGGACTTAATGGTACTGGTGGACCCAATATCAAGTAAATGACTCCTAATTTAGGCAAATTAAACTAATAGAATAAGTATGGACAAGGGAGGATTATAAATCCCAACACCTCCCCTTAATCCTAACTTGGAAAAAATTGGGCCCTGAAAACTAGGCCAAAATTCACCCATACAATCTAAAAGAATTAAAATATGCTTAATAAACTAAGTAAAATGGGGAAAACTTCATGGGAATCGGACCCCCCTGTCAAGATAAGCAGTGAATCAGGAAAACAAGTTTTGATTAAAACTTTGTGAAAGTTTTGCTGCAATTTGCATCACTATGCAACAACAAATGCAATATCTTGGTTTTTCTATGCAACAACATCCTGAGACTGTGCATGTGAACCTCTGAATCCAAACTAAATGATTATATCTGGAGAAATTTTTTTCTTTGGAAGAAGAAGAATATGCTCAACTAAATCAGGAACATAGACAACTACTAGATGAAAACTAGACCCATGTAAAGCAACTGAGATCAACTGATGAGAGAGTGCTTGAGAATTCGAACCATGTGAGGAAAACCCAAGCAACTGATATATTTCAGCCTTGAACATCTAACCATGTGAGATAAAATCATCTCCAAGTGTTAAGAGCAAGTGTCCAGGCGAATGCATAATGTCTCCATCTTTACTAGTTTTGTGAGGAGATGAGCATGTGATCAAAGAGGAAGGTAGAGAATCCTTGGGACCGTGGAGAGAGAATGCTTGAGGTCCATAATCTGATATAGCTTAAAAAATAACCAATGATTCACAAAATATAATATCAACAAACTCATGAGAGAAAACTGACATCAAATCCCCAACATTAATCTTGAAAGAGACTTTTGGTACTTTATTTTTCACACCAAAATTGATGAGAACATCTACAAGTATTACTAGAGGCTGTTAAAACTTAAAACTTGAACCAAATAAGATCATATCAGATCCAAATAAGTTCATATCAGATCCAAGAGTGTGGAACAAATCAAAGTGCTCCACCGAAATGGTAAATGCACAATTTTCTCCTTCTTCAAAACCCTGAGTATTGGTGCATGCAATCATGTAGAAATTTGTTGGAAGCTCTAGATCAATGAGAGTGAATGGATCACTCCTAAAATATGGTATTCTTTCCAAAACATCCAAAGTATTACTTTCTGCACACCAACAACAACATTAGAGATATAAAAATAAAATTCCTCTTCATTTTCTGAAGCAATCACTGGTAAACTATGCACAAAATCTAAAATAGAAGAATCACTGGAGAATGTTTGCATAGAATGGAAGGAGAGTTTTTCTTCAATAACAGAGATTCGAATGTATTCTTCTGGATCAACTATATGAGAAGATGATATATCAGAGATCTCATAAACTTCCGGAGCAACATGAGAAGGAGTCACTCCAAGGAGACTTTCTTCAATTTGAATTAACTGTGCTGAAGATTATGTTTCTTCTACATATTGAACAAATTGATTTGTTGCAAGAGAGGGCACGTAGAGTACATTCTTAAGCTCATCATTCTTTATTTTAATAGAACCTTTCCTAGCATATGGGATTTGGAAGTCATCTCCCATATGAGTGCTAGGTACTCTTGATAGAGTGAGAGTGGTCAAGGATTCCCTGGAGACAACCACATGGTTGGATGCTTTAGAATCTATCAAGTAATCATTCGACAAAGTGAGTCCTGCTTTCAAAGCAAGGCACCTCTCATATTCTTCAGTATTATCTCCAGCACCAGCCATCTCTGCACCTTGTGGAAGGGAAATTTTTTTTTTTTTTTTTTTTTTTTTTTTTTTTTTTTTTTTTCTGTTCAAGGAGTGTTGTCAACTGGTCGAGGGTCTTCTTCATGCATTGGATTTCTGGATGAAAGCCTCTCATACAGTATGGACACTTAGTCTTCTCTTTTATGGAACCCGAGGCTCCTTCGGAAGACCTCTTATTCTCTTTTAGCTTCGAATCAATGGCTTTAGGATCCTTCCCCTTGTGCTTCCCTTTGGCTTGCGCATTGTTTGAGTCTGACATCAAGAGAGCTTGATTCTTGGAAGTTTGAATCACTCCCATTTGAACCAATTTATCCTGCTCCTGTATTAAGGACTCAACGAAAGCATCTAGAGAAGGCATCTTTCAATTGGGGATGGAAGCTCTTCCAGAATGGAATATAGAGACAAAGACAGAGTACTCTGAGCCAAGCTTTCTTAGTACTGATAGAACCAGGTTCTGATCTTTCCTCTCTATTCCACATTATTTACATTGTAGTGCTAGTGACTTGAATTTTGTGAAAAACTGCTGGATAGTTTCAAAACTGCTGGGATGCAATGCAATGAGCTGATTCTACAAGATGTGCCCTCGAAGCTCATCTTGTTTTCCAAACAATGATTCAAGCTTCTCCCAATATTCTTTAGGAGTCTTCAATACATCAAGATAAAAGAAGAGATCCCGAGAGATGTGAGTGCATAGGAATTCAAATACTTCATCCAACCTATTCAAGAAGTAGGGTGATGAGGCTTTGTCTCTCTACCCATTTTCATCCTAAACAGGCCAAGCTTGCGCAAGGAGACCTGCATATCTTCCCTCCAATCAACATAGTTGAAGGGTGTAAGGAGTCGGGGTACAAGATCTAAGGAATCCATCGATCTTTCTTCTGAATAATGAATTCTTCAGTCAGCTATGTAGGTCCCTGCATGTATCACTGCAAAAACCAAAAAAAATTCACAATCATGTTAGAATCAATCCTTCCATATCAACATGTACACTTTCTCAAGGTCCGTCACACTTGCAGAGACTTCTCTGGATGAATCTAGAGTTAGCAAGGCAAAGATTGCAGGAATTATGTGGAAACCCAACTACTTCTGGTGTACAATGGAGATTGGACAGACTTGCTGCTAGCCTGAATAGGCTCCGATACCATGTTTGAATTATTGTGCCATTAATCTACAGGAAATGAGTGAAATTGAAAGGTATAATTGTGCAGTAGAATGGAATGAAAAATGTACACTGAACAAGACAAATTTCAGAGAAAACTGATAAGAATTGCTCAGTATATTACAACATTAATCTTCATTAATTCAACAGTAATACAATTGTGTTACAATTCGAATCATGTGGATAAGATTCGAATCTACCAACCAAATGGCTAATTAGGAGTGTCTAAAACAATGCATGGGAGACACTAGTCTAACTCCCTGATGTCTAAATCAATCTGACAATCAGTTAAACCAGTTAAACTGATGAGGTAGGTGGAAAAGGCGCCACTTCCCCATGCAACCATGCAAAACTGGTGCTAGGATAAATGAGAGTGATCTAACTAAATTAATTGGAGGCTAACTCAACATAACTGCTTACCAACTACAACCAACTGATGGAGGCTGTTGGTGGCACTCAGAGTGGCTTCTAGAATGTAGGGATTGGTCTTAGAGACACATAAACTGATGGATGAACATGCAATAAGTGGCAATTAGCCTATATATGTGTTACCCATACTCCAGTGGTTGGTACTAATGGCACCAATAGCCCAAGTGGACCCAATGGTACTGGTGGACCCAATATCAAGTAAATGACTCCTAAGTTAGGCAAAATAATCTAATAGACTAAGTATGGACAAGGGAGGATTATAAATCCTAACACAGGATGCATCCGAATCAACATTATGGAGGAGGTATCAACGATTGATGGCCATGCGCCGATCACATAGCTATTGAAAGTAGAGGTTATTTACTTACCGTTTCCCAAATTTGCATCGATTGAAATGACATTTTGACTAAGAAATACGTGGGTACAAATTCCTACATATTGATAGGTGGTTACTACAACGCAACACTTATTCATAACGTTTCTATGATGCTAAGGATGGTATTATTCCAATAAATAATTATATTGACTTTAACCCTCTTCTTGTATGTATATTCTAATGGAGTGATCAACTTATACTAATTTTGTTGAAACAATTAACACTAAGGATTAAAAAGCAAGAGTATGGTGATTCATAAGTGATAAAGAAACTCCATATGTCTTACTAAGTTGATGTAAGGCTTATTAATGATAATTTCACTTAAAAAGTAACATTTATTCTATAAGTTATTTATTTTATTTTATTTTATAAGTTATAAAGTGATTAAGTAGTTGGGAGGAATTAAAGTTCCCCTCCCCACCCAGGTTCTACTCTTGTAAGTGACATGATGCTCTTGTGGAGCCCTTTGTAATAAATATGTGAATGATGAGCTGGCCATACCTTGATTCAGTTTGAATATCAGGTGTTGGGATTTTCCGTGGAGTAGCCCTCTAACAAATGGTGAACCACATTTAAAAAAAAAAGTGATTAGGTGGTTAGGAACCTTAAATACTTAAAAGATCCAAAACTGTCTTATCATTGAGATAATGATAAATAAGTTAAATAAAAATTAGAAAGTTCAAGGTTGTATGTCCGCAAAATGTTAGTTACTCATTTAAAAAAACCAACGAACTATTTTAGTTTGGTTGAGACAAACTATATATTTATTTATAAAGAATGAAAAAGAGGTCACAACAATTGATATGTTGCAGATTATGCTCCTCCTTGTTGGTTGGGGTGAACCACGTATATTGAGGTCTCGCTTGCACTTATATCTTATTTATTTTTTCTGCATATTTATTGCTTTGCAAATCCTTCCTTTCTAACATAATACTATTTTCTTTAGTTGCACACAATGAATGAGATTTGGGCCATGTTAGCTAAATATGTATATAAAGACTTTATAGGCAGGAAGCATATAGGTGTTTATGTTCAATAAAAACTAAAGCAATCATATGATGTTATCATTAATGAATGTCAATTAATAGATGATTAACATTATATACATGTGATAATTATATTATGAGCCAATAAGCTATTTGATGAAATATCTTTTGAAATTTGAAGTTAATATTATTGCTCATGGTGGAAGTTTCATGAACTTATAGTTGAGAGATCGACTTATGTTATTTTAGTCAAACAAGATAGAAGATAAATTGTAAGGTTATAAAAAAAACGACTAAGTCAATATTAAAAGTGTAATTTTACCAATTGCATGTTATAAGTATTAAACATATATTGGGAATGATCTTTGATATGAGGAGGAGACTATATGTTAACACGAAACTATGTTGTATTATGATACTTTCATACAATTAGATGTGTCATAATGGAAACATTGTATATATTAACTGTGTATTTAATGCAAATGTTTGTTCTAGTTACAATGTAACCATACACCTAGATGCCTCAAAGGTAAGCATAGTTATGTGAGAAGACTTAATGCTAAGAGCTAAAGGAGTGAGGATTATAATATTTAGATAATAAGTGCCTAGAATAAGGTATGCAAATTGATGGGATTAGTAAGTAGCTATTTGAATTGTGCGAAAAGTTACTCTTAAACATTTAAAAGAGTAAGTGCAATTAAATGACATTATCTTATGTCAATGTTTAATTATAAAAATTATAAGATGTTTATGATAAAACTAAAATTATAAATTTGATCAAATTTAACCAAACAATTATCATATGTTATCGATGAGTTTTATAAAGTAAAGAACTTAAATCATTATATAACTAAGTTATTAAAGTTAATCTACTTGTATTCCTTTGTCATTAATGGACTTTATCATTGACCATGCTATACAAACAATGATACTAACTTATCTAGATTATATACAACAACAAAAAAAAATTACCATATAGATTTGGGGTGTATTACAACATCATTATAAATTTGGCTTCACAAAAGTTAACTTAGCCTTTTGCTTCTAGATAAGAACTTGTGGATGTAACAAATTAAAAATCATACAACAATAAATTAGTGATTATAATTTAATTTCTCTTTAAATAATACATATTTTTTCTTTTGTATTTTTACTTTTAAGATGGTAGTAATCGATTATCCATAGATCAAAAAGTTAGCATATTTTTTTTAAAATTCAAAGCACCATGTAAAATACCATATTTTCACTTTTAAGATGGTAGTAATCGATTATCCATAGACCAAAAAGCTAGCATATTTTTTTTAAAATTGAAAGCACCATTTAAAGTACCGATAGCATAGTTTAAAAAAAAATATTGTTCGCATTTTCATATCCTTTACAAAGCACGGTATAAAATATCACAATTATGGTACTTATTTACAAGTCTATATAGTTTGTTTTTATGAGTCGCTACAATAATATATACCATATATTTTACTTCACTCTATTAGTTAGATAAAAAAACAAAACTTTTTTAAGTTTGAGAAAAATAATATTAATTTGTTTTTATTTATTTTCATGTGTTGAATTGACTACATTATTTAAAAATGGAAAAATAAAAGAAAATTTATATATATTATGAAAACTTTAGAAAACTCATAAAATATTCATAATAGAGTGTAATAGTTGTGTCACTTCAATGTTGTTTGTTCGTTGTCGCTTTATGGGCTATCCCTTTGCGCTACTCAGCTGGGTATTTTATTTGCCCTCTTTTTTATGCATGCACTACTTGTTTCATATACTATAAATAAATAGTATAGTTTTTCTGTTTTGGGATATATATATAGCAATGTTGCAAATTCTATTAAACAGAGAAATACAAAATTCAACGTCCATGATGATTCTCTGGTGACCTTAGATAGTGAAGCCACTAGCCTTACCAATCAAAATTACAGATCCGTTTGGTATGATCATAATAGAAAACACTAACTGGCATAGGAGACCAAAAAATAGGCCTGTACCTCACAGTTCTATAGTTTATCACAATATTTAACATAAAACTAAAAAATAGACTGTAACCGAAAGACTTGAAATGGCAATCCAAGCCTGAGAGAGGCAGAGCCTTCAAAGGAGACATAACCACAAATTATGGAGGGGTAACCTCCTCCGCGATGGGGCAACCCCATCCCACATCATCAGAGTTGGTAGCATGATTTTTTACTACAAGAGGAGAATACTTGTCGCTTAGTTCCTCACTGTCATGAACGTGCTTGAACAGAGGTTCAATGGTAGTGGGGATTGGAAAAGGAACGCTGGTGGCTACCACTTGCACTTGGGCAGAGCCCTTTGTTGAGTATGGTTTTCATTGATGACAAGCCATTAATGACAAAGGAGTAATTAAGCTTGATGGCATGGAAATAAGGACATTGGAGTCATGACATGGAAAGAAGGACATTGTAGCCCATGATGATGCTCTTGCATATGGTAATGTGGACCTTGAAGACTTGAAGACCTCTTTCATGTTGTTGATGAATACCATTTAAAGCTCTTGAAGTATGTGTGGGCCTCTTGCACTCATGCTCACACACTTGATGAAGACTTAGGCGATCATGTTGTTGTTGAAGATTGATGGTAAAGAAACCTTAGAACTCTTTTCTTATGGGTCCTTGATACCCTTGATGAAGATAATGGTGGTAGTATTTTCTTGGTCATAAGCCCAAGATTACCATGGCTTATTAATGGGGCCTTTATCTTGATGAAGCGCTTACAAAAACCTTGAAGCATTGCTTAATAACCTTTATCTTGTCCATGGTGCTTATAATGCATAAGCTTGTATGGACATGTATTAACAAATATGCCAAGTAACCCTAAATGAATCCCTTTGCAAAGTTGACCTGCTAAAGAAACTCTCATCAAATTGTTTAATAAGTCCGAATGATAAATACACGAAGTCTGCTCAGCAAAAACAACATTCAAAACTTATAAATAAAATATACATATAGTATGTCAGCTAAAAAATACTAGAAAAAATGTATATATATAGCATGACATATTCTCATTCAAAAAACGCAAAAAAATGAGAAAAATACAACTCTGAAATTTGGGTTAGTAGGAGCTCGCCTAAGGTAGCCGCATGTATATTTTGCAAGCAAGGTTTTAATATTTTTCTCTCCAATTTTTTGGGTATCATTGAGGCAGACACAATGTATGGTGTGTGTGTTTTTTTTGAGCTATAAGATTCAGGAGGATAGACCGCCGAGGAAGCCACAACTGAAATAAGATAAAACTTGGGTGAAGTGGATGAAGGATTGCAGAAATTCATGTTGTAGCATACATCCACAGTCAACATAAATTCGGGTGTCAAAGAGGTAGCTAAAGTCCATAACCAATAAAGCTCTAACCTCAGCCAAGTCAATAGGATAAAAAAGTGAATGACATAGTTTCAATCTTGAAGTCCCTTTTGGTTTGCAACACTAAAAGATGAATTTCTAATCTTAGACAGTCGATTGAGGATTCCAGTGAACAGGATCAATTTTATATTCAAAGATCAATTTTTTGTTGAGACAAAGATCAATTAAGCTACAACAAAATTAATAAAGAGATGTTCATGAAGTTTGGGTTCAAGTCTGTATTATATTTCCCATACATCTCTTGTACCCAAGCATCAACATTTGTTGGATCGGAGTGTCTACAATATTTTTTGTATAGTTGAATGCATATGGATTGGAAGATACCTTAAGACTTAGTTTTGGACCTTTTTTTTTAAGACTCCTTTTGGTTAGTGAATAAACGTCTGGGCTTAAAAGTATTAATTGTGAGTAATTGGATCAGCTTGGAAAATTTATTCAGTTGTGTCTAAGAGCAGAGATGATTTGAGCAGTAGGGATAAACAAATATCCCTAACAAAGACCACATAAGTAACCTGATAGTAACAAGAGAATTGACATGATATTGACAACAATGGACAAGTTGTTTGAGCAACAGTCAATTGAGTTGATCATATTGATATGACAGAGTTAATTACAAATGGTTGATTGGTGACAGTGATAGTGTAATGCAAGATGGGTCTTGCACACCTTTTTCTTAGTTGGAACTAAGAAAAACCAAGCTGGGTCTTGGAATAGAAGTTGGTGCTTCTCAGTCGGTTGGAGCTGGTGTAATCGAGAAGATTGCACTCTTCCGTTGTAACCCTTATCAAATTTGATATACTAAAGTTTACAAGTTTATCTTATGAAGTGTCTCTTGTGATGTGATTGATTCATGTTGATGAACTTGTTAGTTTCCAATTGATTATCTCTGTTTAAGTTTTGAAGAAGTGAAGTTTGTTAATTGTTCTGACACACTGATTCACCCCCCCTCTCAGTGTGGTATTGTGTCCAACAATTAGTATCATAGATTCCCTTCAGCACAAGAATAACTATCTTGAAGGATATCTGTGGACACACACAATGGAAGGACAAGCAAAGTTCACCAACAATGATGTTCCAGTTTTTTATATGTTAGATTATTTTGGTTGGAGAAGCAAAATGAAAGCCTACTTGAAGAAATTTGGTGTATGGGATATTGTGTTCAATCCACCTGTTCAGTCCAACAAGAAGACAAAGTCAGCTGCACAGAAAGATGTCGAGAAGGATAACATCATTGCCATGAAATTTCTCATGGATGGACTCTCAAGCCTTGTTCAAGAAAGAGTGGGCGAATACACTTCAACCAAAGACCTATGGTTCAAGAT
Source organism: Pseudotsuga menziesii (assembly GCA_001517045.1). Classification (NCBI taxonomy): domain Eukaryota; kingdom Viridiplantae; phylum Streptophyta; class Pinopsida; order Pinales; family Pinaceae; genus Pseudotsuga; species Pseudotsuga menziesii. Next base: position 391,234 of record LPNX011169872.1, on the reverse strand, counting down.
GGAAAGTGAGTATCAAGGAAGAAACCAAGACATAAATAATGAAGCAGAAGTCAATCCTACCGAGGATGAAAATGAAGAAGAAAAGGAAGAGCAAGCATCAGATACCGGTGAAAGTAAGTATCTGTCTGATTACAGTAGCAGTGATCGTGATAATGCTGAAAATGATCTTGAAGATGCTAAGAAAGATGTCCTAGCACACCTTTTAGCAGACATTGGTCTCAAATACAATTTGAGACTTAAAATAAATATTTTGGGGTCCTTCAAAAAGTACCATGAGAAGTTTGTCAATCTACTCAAGAAACTCAGTCTCAAAAAGAAAAGCTTACAAGTTGAGCTAGAAGACAAAGATGATGAAATCGAAAGTATCAGTCAAGAAGAACTTGAATAAACATAAGGAACAATGTTGATTTGTATATTCAACTTGAGGAAGCTAAAAGGATGGAAGATGTTTTGAGAAATCAATTGGATGAAAAAGAGAGGACCCGTGAACATCTTGAAATGGAGGTTGTTGATATTAGAGAGAAGAATTAGAAAATCGACACCTCTGTCAAGTTAAAAAATAATACAACTATCTTGGATGAGATATTGGACTATCAAAGGTCTCCTTTTGACAAATCTGGGCTTGGTTAAAACAAGAAAGCAAAAAATTCTAAAGTTGGAACATGGACTCCTAAGACTCCATAAGTAGGTCCCTCATTCTCCAAAGATGAAAGCTAAGCTAATCCGCATATACATGCAAGAGACAACACATACTTTGGAGGTTTAAGAATGCATCAAGGAGTTAGTCCCACTCCTCAAAGCAATTTCAGAATAGACACATCTTCAAGATGGAATCCAACATCCAGGTATGAAAATTGTTTCAATGGTTATTACTATTCATGTAATGCTTTTGGTCATAAGGCTATGGAATGCATAATCTTGTATGGACGTTTATTAGCAAAGATTTCAAGTAACCCTAAATGAAGCTCTTTGCAAAGTTGGTCTGCTAAAGAAAATCTCATCAAATTATTTAATAAATCAATGATAAATACATGAAGTCCGCTCAGCAAAAACAACATTAAAAAATTATAAATAAAATTATACATATAGTATGTCGGCTCAAAAATACTAGGAAAAATGTATATATATAGCAAGACATATTCTCATTCAAAAAACGCAGAAAAATGAGAAAAATACAGCTCTGAAATTCAGGTTAGGAGGAGCTTTCTTGAGGTAGCCGCAGGTGTATTCTTCAAGCAAGTTTTATAATATTTTTCTCTCCAAATTTATGGGTATCACTAAGGTAGCCACTATGTATGGTGTGTTTGTTTTTTTGATCTCTAAGATTCAGGAGGATAGACCCCTGATGAAGCCACAACTCGAATAAGATAAAACTCGGGTGAAGTGGATGAAGGATTGAATAAATTCTTGTTCTAGCATACATCCATAGTCAACATAAATTCGAGTGTCAAAGAGGCAGCTAGAGTCTATAAACAATAAAGCTCTAACCTCAGTCAAGTCAATAGGATAAAACAATGAATGACACAGTTTGAATCTTGAAGTCCCTTTTGGTTTGTAACACTAAAATATGAATTTCTAATATTAGACAATCAAATGAGGATTCCGGTGAAAATGATCAATTTTATATTCAAAGATCAAGTTTTTGTTGAGACAGAGATTAAGTAAGCTACAACAAAATTAATAAAGAGATGTTCATGAAGCTCGGGTTCAATTATGTATAATAGTTCCTAGACATCTCTTGTACCCAAGCATCAACATTTGTTGGATCACAATATCTACAAGAATTTTTGTATAGTTGAATGCATATGGATTGGAAGATACCTTAAGACTCCGTTTTGGACCTTTTTTTTAAGACTCCTTTTGGTTGGTGAATAAACGTATGGTCTTAAAAGTATTGATTGCGAGTAATTGGATCAACTTGGAAAATTTCTTTAGTTGTGTCTAAGAGCAGAAATGATTTGAGCAATAGGGATAAACAAATATCCCTGACAGAGACAACATAAGTAACCTGAAAATAACAAGAGAATTGACATGATATTGACAACAATGGACAAGTTTTTTGAGCAGCAGTCAATTGAGTTGATTAGATTGATATGACAGGGTTAATTACAAATGGTTGATTGGTGACAAAAACAATGTAATGCAAGATGGGTCTTGCACACCGTTTTCTTAGTTGGAAGCAAGAAAAACCAAGTTGGGTCTTGGAATAGAAGTTGGTGCTTCTTAGTCAGTTGGAGCCGACGTAATCGAGAAGATTGCAGTCTTCTGTTGTAACTGTTGTAATGGATAATTCACCTAATAACCTAGGTCTGGGGGTTACCAACATACTAGACCTTGCAGACAGTTTGATTATAAAAGTACAAATAGGAAATAGGGAAGTAGCAGGAACTTACTTGTAATAAACGAAGGTTGATCCAAGCTGATTCCTTCCTCTTTGCTCCACTCTTATAATCTCCAGGATAATTCCTCCTTCAACCTGTTAACAAAAGGTTCTTCCAATATACAATATGATTCATATATAAAGATGCAGGTTAGGTAAATCGCATATTATAATGAAGTATAAATCTTTACCAAACTACAACACATGAAACACAATATGGAAGAAGTAATCTGCTTTATTAACAATAAAAGAGGGAGTTTAGGTTACAACCCAATGCCTGAACAAGGGACTCCTCTGTCACCAAAGGATTCTGAGTTTCTCTGCTCCAAAGGTTCTGTAGTAAATCCACCAGCATAACTTTGCTCTCCAAGTATATCTATCAAACCCCTCCCCAAGGCCTCTATTTATATAGGTGAAATGAGGCAGTTCTCGAAGGTTAGGGAGGTTGCAGCAGTTAATGGGATTAAGATAAATAAGATAACTAATCTTCCATTAACGCGTGCTTTTAAAAATTAATTTTGAGGGAGATATGCGCGGGTCTGTAGTAAGGCAACCCGCGCATCATGCGCGACTTTGTATAAGGACAACCCGCGCATAGATCTATGCGCGACTTGCTGAACTTGACACCCGCGCATATGCGCGACATGCTAATAGGGAGAGTCGCGCATACATCTCAACTCTCAAAATAGCAAAGTAACCAGCTGGATAAAAAGGGAATGTCTTTCATCATCAACCAAGGTATAATGAAACTGGGCAAACCTCAATCCATAAGTGTCCTTTTGTGTGCCGACCTGAGGGATGTCAGCACTCGGACGGAGAGGTGCCAATCAGCTGTATAACAGTAACCCTTATCAAATTTGATATAATAAATTTTACAAGTTTATATTGTGAAGTGTCTCTTGTGATGTGATTGATTCATGTTGATGAACTTATTAGTTTGAAATTGATGATCTCCGTTTAAGGTTTGAAGAAGCGAAAAATGTTAATTGTGCTGACACATTGATTCACCCCCCCTCTCAGTGTGGCATTGTGTCCAACACCCTTTTCCATCAACTTTTCACCCATTGCACTGTTGCATCCCACCTATGTATTGCTAGCTCGTCTCTACCTGCTGGATAGGTGCTTCCAGATGAAAGTGGCATCCATGCCATTGAGCTGGTTGTCTAGGTCTGTCAACTCGAATTTGGTCGAAAGCACCGTGTTGCATGCTGAGCTCTAGTTTCCCAACATATCCTCCATCAGAGTGCCCATCTTATTTTTTATGAGCCAATAGTGGTTGATTTTCCTGCCACCCCTGCCAGTGGCAAGATGTTTGTTAACCAGACGAGCCTTCCAGTCATCAATGAAGACTCGAACAAGCATGGAGATTTCGACTTCATAACCTTCCTCGATCATCAAGCTTAAGGCAAGCTGAGTTTTTTTCCAGCCACTGCTTCCTCTCATCAGGGTTCCTCTTTGCCTTAACATTGTAGAAAATAGAGAAGGATTATCTAGTCGAGGGGATCAATATTGCTACAAGACTGGAAGTAAACTAAAACCTCTGTGTTGCAGGGAGAACCAACAGAGCAGAGCCGAGGAGAAAAACCAGAGACAAATACCACCAATCTCGACAGAGAGCCACCGAATGCCCCCTCCTGTGTCCATCTCTCGTCGCCTTAACCAATTATGTTGTACAATCCCAATGCCCACATGATCAAAATAAACTGCCATCAAAACCAGAATTAATGGTGATGGAACAAGTTCGACTCTCATCCTGCTCTGGAAGGGACTTCCTCACGCACTCGCGATGAAGTGTTGGGGGTCCGGAGAGGGGAGTTAATGGCCCCGTCATGAGTGGTGCCATGTATCCGACTCCCAGATCGAGGTGCATTGTGTTGTCAATGGGACAAGTTGGAACCCACATCCGCGTAAACTATATGTTTATATTGAAATAGTACCATTAATATTATTAGATTCTCTTTAAACTAATTTTCAAAAGCACAATATGCAATTTTTATATTTTATGCTCATTTTAAAGTGTGAAATTTTGTCTCATTTTTTATTTTTTATTTTATTTTTAGTTTAATATAATTTTTTAAATTAACTTTTAAACATATAAAATATTAATAAATGTAATTATAGTTTACTATTTTAAAATTAATTTTTATTTTTATTTTTTCATTTAAAAAATAGTATGAGTTTTGGATTATATATTATTATTATTTGTAAAATATAATAAGTGTTTTTATTAATATTCACAATTATGATTTAATCATAATTGATTTTGATTTATAATTTAAGTTTTAAATTTAAATGTGATTTTTATTATTATGAAAAATTGTATTGTGGAATTTGACATTTTAAAAATAATTTAGTATTTAAAAAATGGTTCATATATTAATCATTTTAACTTTTTTTGTGTGTACTAGGAGAATTAACAATTGGGGAGAACTATGCTCCATATTAGCATCCACACGTAAGATTGAGGGATTTGAACACTAGACCTTCCATTTACAACTTAACACCTTTAGCACTTGCTTGCTTCTATTAGGAGCCATAATCATTTTAAATATTGATGTCAAAACAATACAAACAATTCAAAAAACCCATATCTAATATTTACATTGTTTAAAAAAAAAATATTGAATTTATTCAGTTTCACTAACTTTTTATTATTCTTCTTAGAAGTTTGCAATTTCACAATTTTTATTTTGAAATTAACTTCCAATAATTTATTTGTTTGTTGTTGTTGTTTTTTTTTTTAATTAAAAGGTAGGAACTAAGTTCCAAGCAGTTTTTGTTTTATATTATTCCTTTTATTGTTTTCAATTTCACAATTTTTAATTTTTTTAGATATTAACATTTTTATGGAATTTCGCAATTTTTCATATTTTTAAATATTACCATTTAATATATATTTATATGGATATAAAACACTTTATATTGATATAATAATTTTTACTTATTTATATCAAAGTTTAGTTAGATTTATTTTTATTTTAAAATTAACATTGAATAATTACGCTGAAAAGGTTTTTTTTAAGGGGACGATGGCTCTGAGGCTTTGTCGTTTGTCCCTTGTCGCTAGCCTCTCAAGAGCCGCCTCTTATCATTATTAATTTAATAAATTAAATAAAATTTAAAATATAGTCAATGCATACATCAATGCTATGTCAATCCAGCTCCAGCCCAATCTATATAACTCGCACGCGACATGACGTTGTTGTATGATCGAAACATTGCGGACATGTAGGAAAGTATAGTAGAAATTGACGAGGAAAAGTTACATGGATGATGCTCCATCGCAATGCAACCCGAATGCAAAAGCTATGTTGGGTGTATTTGGGATGGTGTTTGGCCAACCCAAAATACATATAGCCACATCAGAAATGTCTCGGGTTTTACAAATAAGGGTGCATGAAATTTATGGCTCATAGGCTTTGCGAAATCCCCCTCAAATTAAAAAAAAAGCGCTGGCAAAGAAACCACAGTCCACAGTTCTTTAACAGGTACTTGTTGTGTCTGCAAGGCCAACGCAACATGGGATTTCTCTCAAGTATTGATGTATCATTCACTTTAATGGGGAACTCTTTTCCGTATAGTTTGACCAACGTATTATTTATTCTGGTTGATTATGCAACAATGAACACAAATCCATTCAATTTCTGTATAAATATGTATTCCATTTACTCAACGAGGACGAAGCATGTAAATCTATGGACGATCACAAGGATAAGAAATTTGCTCCGAGAGGAGGTTAAATCAAGTCCCGATTGATTATGACACAATTGTGAAAAGGAGAGACAATACTAATATACAAACCACTTTCTTGCCTTAGAGAAAACATCCGTCAACAGACAAGGAGTTCTTAAAATTGAACTAGACACAATCCACACAGATTTTCTTGCTAGAAAGAGGTAAAGCGAATTTTTTTGGCTGGAAAGAGGTAAAGTGAACGTTGGATTCTACAAGTTTATATATCCCACATGGAAGATATTCTCTTTTTATAATATTTCAGAGCTAAGAGTTAATGTGTTCTCACGTATTTAACTATTTATGCAGCATATACTACACAGAAAAATACACATGCGAACTTGATCAAACACTGTAAATAGAATGATCTATGTGCTACTTTAGGTACTACTGGAAAAATTTTGAACATGGACTTTGAGCACTTTATGGGAGGAGTTCGAGGGCTCGAAAGGCGCAACTTCCCTCTCTATTTAAAAGGGAAACGTATACAAATTACTACATCCATTTTTCTACATTATGAAGATTTAAACAATGGCAGGGTGTTTTATGTTGGCAAACACATTATTTTTTATGTTGAAATCATGGTTCTTTAGGATCGCCCATGTTTTTTTTGTTTTTAAGTATATTTTCGCGTTTTATAGATTTATATGATGATGTGTATTCATGAACAACACCCAAAAAAAACTGGTAGCAAAAACCCAAAAATTGGATTAAAAATGAAGATTACCTCGAAATATGAGGGCACCCCGTAGTCATCTTCTGGGGAAACTCTTCTTCGTACTCCGATTAATATCTGTTTATCCTTTCAACATCTTTTTTATCGCAACTTTGATCAATGAGGCCAAGAACCTTACTAAGAGCATCGGGAGCTGAAGTTATTGCTCTTCCTCCTATTCTTCCTGCCATTTTAATGCTTCTATAGGTTGTTGTTCTTCGTCTTCTTAGGCATAGGAGGGCCATATTTTCTTTGTCATTTTCTTTCCCATTGCAAGTATTAGTCATGCCAAATTGTTAGGTACGGCCTCGCATGCATCCCTTCTCTATGTAATTTCAATCATATGAAAAACCTTGTAATTACCAACAACCATTGCTCACCCAGTGCTAAGGAAAACATAGACATTAAATGACAAATTGTTTGAAAAAATAGACATTATATGACAAATTGTTGCATAAGGTAGAAACAATAATCGTTTCCCAAATCGACAAGAGAAACAAAGAATATCTACAATTCCTTTATGAGCACTCTCCATTACAAAATACATCTGGGTAGAGACCGCCTTCCACGGAAAATACACTTCAATGTTTGCCAATCTAATTATTGCATATTTAATTTATAATGTTGGTTGACATTCTTCCACAAATTTTAATTCATCTATCCAAATGCTGATTCTTTGCATTCTGTGTTTGATATTCATGCTGCAAGCTATTTCATATGTGAGCCTCTATAGGCTTCAATAGAGTGGATAGTTGTGAATATTAAAACCCCCTATCCCCATGAAATCAATAGCTTCCTTTAAGTTGAGTGCGATCATTTAAAAGAGGTCTTGCATAAGTGTAGAGACGAAAGTAGTGCAGGGTTAAGTGAACAACACCAGAAGGTTTTGGATGGTGGTATTGGGAAGTTTAGGTAGTGTAATGTGCAATTGACAGGTCATCTCCCCATGTAACTAGTTAATACTTTTTAATTCTTAAACAAATACTCATAAAGAAAAGAAATGATCATAATGACAGTCCAAATGCTAATGAAAAGAAATGATCATAATGACAATCCAAATGCCATCGAAAGTTAGACTCCATGCATATATATCCACACTTGTTTTTATCTTGAAAAACATATTATTAAATATACATGGTTGGACTATCGGTGAATGGAAAAATAATACAACATTTCGTCGTCAAGCTGAAGGCTAGATCAAAGCATGTATGAATTCATATTTCTCTTTAACTTTACTCGAAATTATGTGTAGCAATTAATGTAGAGACTCTCTTTTTTTAACCTATTTCTAAATCCATTTTCTCTTCTAGAAAAGTAATATAATAAATAATTTTAAATAATTAATAATTTAGACTTTAAACCACATATATATATATATATGGATGTGAGGTTTGGGGTGGTAGCATCTCTAGAGAATCCTAGAGAAAGATTGAGCAAATCCATAAGCGTTTTATAATGTATAACCTCAAAATTAAAAGTAATTCACCCTATCCTATTTTCCTTATAGAAGTGGGTCTTTTCCCTATCGAGAGCTTATCTATGACTAGGCTCCTGTTGTACAAGCACAAAATCAATAACACGGGACACCATAGACTTCTTAAGCTAGCTTTAAATTCCAGCCAAAACCACCTAAGGCTCAAGCGAGGTTGGTAGAAAGATACTAGGGCTGGTAAAACCATTGGGAGATCGACGAAAATGTTGCATTGCAAAATATTAATAACATTAAAAATATTGTTACTTCTAAGTTTAAAGAGAAAATGTGGTGTGAGAAAGATTTAGAGGCTAAAAGAAAATTAAGATATTATAAGGAGGTCATCAACCCTACTCTAGAAGATCAAAAGTATCTCTTTGTTTTAACTAGTTCAAAGAAAAAAAATAATATAGGCAAGATAAGAATGAACTCTCATGAGCTCCATAGTGAAACAGGTCGTTGGCCAGTTCCTAAAACGCCATGGGTGGAAAGGATCTACCATATCTGTGAGAATATAAACATTGAGGATGAAAATCACTTCCTCTTAGAGTGCCCTGCGTACACCCACATTAGATCTCAGTTTCATAATCTTTGTTGCAATATCGACCTTCCTAGGCTTTTAACATGTCAAAGTTATAGTGAGCTTGGGACGCTTCTCTCCAAGCTCTTTGAGCATAGGAATACAATTTTAAAACAAACTAAATAATTCATTTCTTTAGGTCCGATAGACCAAAGTTTGGTCTCAGTGGACGTTAATCATCATCATCATTATATATATATATATATATATATAGAGAGAGAGAGAGAGAGAGAGAGAGAGAGAGAGAGATTTCATTAAAATTTACCATTTTCTCATAAAAAATAAATTTTTAATAAAGTATAAAAATTCAATGTCATGTTTTAAAGGGAATATTCAAATATTCATTCACTATATTTGTAAAAATCATATTTAAAAAATGTATATGTATATATATAGTTTTCATTAAAATTGGTCTTTTTTCTCATAAAAAAAATTATAATAAAGGAGCAGTTACAAAAATTGAATGCCATGTTTTAAAGGGCATATTCAAATAAACTACAAGTCTACTCGTTCACTATTTTGAAGAAATAATATTTAAAAAATATGTACTTTGATTTTTCATAGATAACTAAGTAACATTTATAATAGATTTAAAACACTTACTAATCTTTACTAGCTTACCATTAGTTACATCGAACCCGATCTAATAATTACCAATTAAACAAATTCCTTTTCTTAATTGTATGAGGTCTTTATGAATTGAAAGGACGCTACTTTGGTGCAGAAATAGCACTTGACTTATGGTTCTTCATCTTGTTATAATTAATTGTGTTTAATTTTATTGTTTTGGTTGGTTCTTCAAACAATTCTTCATACTTTACTGTTGAAAAATCATTTTAATATTAATTAAATGATCACATTACTTCTATTCTCTAATGTTAAACAATCATTGCAATATTTAGATGCCCATATAGAATCTATGTACCATGTTGCGTTGTAAATAATGAACTGAAAATTTTATTTGAAAGAATTCTCTCTACTCCAATCGATTTCATCTCATCATCTATAATTCGTTGCTTCTTGTGCATCACGAATTCATAACAAACATGATGTTACACGGTTTATGCAAGTTCTCAATGGTATATGTTGCTAGAATTTGTTCATGATGTTACACGGTTTCTGCAAGTTCTTGAGGGTATAGGTTGCTAGAATTTGTTCATATTTTATAGGTTACAGGTTTTTCAATATTTCATGGATTGCACTAATTAGTGTCACCAATGCTATTCTCCTCACACACATAATTCACATTAAAGTAGAGTTATTCTTCATTAAGATTTTTTCAAATTGCATTGCATGGGTTTTGAGCCCTAACTGATTTCACTTCAAATTGCATCGCAAGGGTTGTGAATTCACCTCAAATTGCATTGTAGGGGCTGCGACACGCTCCCGAAGGTGTGTGATGATGACTAGTGGGTTCCTGCTAGGGAATCTTGGTTGATGGAGTCGACACTTCCACTTACAGGTTCTAACTGGAGTTATGTCATGTAGTTGACGCTCCAGGGTAGTCCAGTATGTTGGAGTTTGTGCAAATTTAGAAGCTATTCTTATTGTCCTCCTTCGGGATTTGAACTTGTTGTAATCATTCATCTAAACCCTAGAAAGAACAATTTGTAATCCTTGGGTGAAAAGCCAGCAATAACAATTATGAAATATAAAATTATATTGCTCCCCCAAGTGAAGTCAGCCCTAGTTAATTTATGGGTGGGAAACCAGTATAAATAGGAGGTTCCCCTCCTCATTATCACACACAACAACAACGTAGCAGCACAAGTGAAGTTCACACTTTTTGGTAGAGTGCAGCTACATAGCAAACCAAAGAAGTTCACATACACTGCAGAAGAAGATTGTTTTCAGGGTTTCAATCTTTGGAAAGCATTTCCATATTTTCTTTTATTTCTTCATTGTAGTATGATCTCAGAATTATTATCTCTAGACGAAGGTTGTTGGGTTTTCTCCCAATTGGGTTTCCTAGGTGAAAAATACTTGTGTTATTGTTTTGTGATTTGTCTATCTTCTAGTGATCCTATTGATAAATGCAATTAAGATATACTGCTATAATTTTTAAGAAAATCTAACATGGTATCAGAGCAGTACTAGAAGAAGCCATTGACGGAACTCTGTCGACAACCTGTCGAAACTAGGGTTTCATCTTTCAAAGTCTTCACTCAACCTTTTGGCAGAAAAAAAAGCCTTGGGAATTTCTCTCTAAGGAGGGTGCATCTTTTGGTGAAGACATAATTCAATTATGAGAATTTTCAATTTTGACCTATTTCTGCAGCTGCATCAGAAATTAGAGTTTCTAGTTTTGACCTACTTTATCCACAGCTTTGGCTCAACTCGCCTCTCTAGGGCGCATTTATCTGTGGAGTCAGTTTTCCAAAAATCCAACTTTCATTTTTTACCTAGGCTCTGCTGGGGTCTCAGATCCAAATCTGCAATCATGGTGATCAGCATGAAGGTTGAAGATCGTTTGGAAGAGGCTTCCAATTTCATCCCCTGGAAGTATAGGGTTTTTCTTCTACTAGAAGAAAATGACCTATTATAGTTTGTAAAGGCAAAGGTCCCAGAACTAGAAGCCGAAGAAGACAAACCTTGTTGGAGAAAAGATGATGCCAAAGCAAGGAGGATTTTAGTGGACTCAATTAGAGATCACTTGGTTCCTAAGATCTTAGAAAATTCGACGACGAGAAGGATGTTCAAAACCCTAAACAAGCTATTTGAACACAGTAGCATCATTGTGACTCTCACATTGAGGAATAAACTGTCAAATATGAAGATGATAAAGTCCGATAATATTTCCTTATATTTCATGACGATCACCGAGCTTCAGGACAAGCTAAAGTCCAGTGGAGACAATCTTGAAGAAAAGGATCTTGTCATGACCACCTTAAATGGTATCCCACCATCTTGGGCATCTTTCATCCAAACTATAAGTGGTTGAACTAAGTTTCCCAAATTTGATCAACTATGGGAAGAATGCACTTAGAAAGAAACCAGAATTGCAGCACGCCAAAGAATTCATGGTACTCAACCTGAGGAAAATCAAGCATTTGTATCTCATACCAAGAAAGGAAAGGAAAGGGGAAGGAATCCGTACATTCACAAGAATCAAGATAAGAGATCAAATCCTCCCCCAAATCAGATGAAACAAAAGAAGGATCTATCTCAAATCCAATGCCACAGGTGCAAGAAATATGGTCATTATGCCAGTAGCTGTCGAAGTTCTCACAAAAGGAAGCATGAAGCTTCAACTGCTGATGTAGAGGAATATCATCATCACAAGGAACAAAAGAATGAAGATCGTATAGAATTATTCTTCATATCATCTTTATCAGGTATGATTCCCATCACCAGTGATACTTGGCTCGTAGATAGTGGTGCATCTAGACACATGACGGGATATAAAGAAAATCTCTTAGAAGTAGTTAAGAAAGATTCTCATCTCTTTGTTGTACTTGGAGATGAAGCCAACTACACTGTGAAGGGATCTAGGGCTACCTCCCTTCAGATAGAGACTAATGATACTCTACACTTAAGTGATGTTCTCTACGTACCTGGTATGAAAAGAAATCGTGTTTCCATCTCAGCCTTAGAAGACAAAGGATATAAAGTAGCATTTTCAGATGGAAAAGTACTTGCTTGGTGGAAGAACTCAAGCATGGATACATCCAAAGTAATTGGTATGAGAGAAGAGAGATTGTATCGACTGAACACTCTATTAGTCCAAGCCCTAGTCCATGACTCTACAAGTATGGGTGAGCTATGGCACAAAAGACTAGCTCATCTAAATTATAGAGCTCTCCCAGCAGTGAAGAACATAGTTATAGGTATATCAGTCCTACAGGTAGACCATGATGGAACATGTAGAGGATGTGCACTTGGCAAGAATGCCATGAAATCCTTCCCTGATAGTGAGAACATATCCAAAGAAATATTGGATCTAATGCACTCTGACTTGTGTGGCCCAATGACAGTTGCCTCATTGGGAGGATATCATTACTATGTGACCTTCATTGATGACTACTCATAGAAGACTTGGATCTACTTTCTTAAGACCAAGGATTCCAAGGAAGTACTCAGTAAATTCAAGGAGTTTAAAGCAGAAGTCAAGAATTTGTCAGGGAAGAGGATCAAGATCCTAAGATCAGATAATGGTGGCGAATATACCTCTACAAAATTCAATTATTTCTCCAGAGAAGAAGGAATGAAGAGGGAGCTTATAGTTCCCTACAATCCCCAGTAAAACGGGGTTGTTGAAAGAAAGAACATAACAATTGTGGAGGCATCCAAAGCCATGATTCATGACCAGAGTCTAACCATGTTCTTATGGGCAGAAGCATCCAGAACAACTGTATATGTACAGAACATATGGCCACATAAGATAGTTAAGAACATGACTCATGAAGAAGCCTTTACAAGAGTAAACCAGAAGTGGGTCACCTCCGAATCTTTGGTTGTCCAGTCTACATATATGTGCTTAGGGAGAAAAGGACGAAGCTAGAACCTTCATGCAAGAAGGGAAATTTCGTGGGATACAGTGAATCTTTGAAGGTTTACAAAAATATATATCCCAGGATCTGGATAGATCGAAGTTAGCAGGGATGTGACCTTTGAAGAAGATATGACAGTCAGGAAAGGCATTGTCACATGCCCCAATTTGCAAAACAATTTAATGTTATTAAGGAACATTATGTTATATTTTATGCTAAGTTTGTAATTGATGACCAAGTGGGGTCAAGGATAATTAATGTATTTTAGAATATTTTATTAATAAATAAATAAATGATGAGACAACAGCTTAAGGAAGCTATTAAAAGAGTGTTAATTGGTCACTTGGTGGAGGAGACTGGGTGGAGAGTATACTGACAAGTGGCAGAATCCTCAAACTACTTCTAATTGTTGCAGGTGGCAACTTCCCTATATTTGTGGTCATGATTCCCCAGGAAAGTGGAATTGGAGCAGGTGGCTCATTAAGTAAAAAATGACCCAGAAGACCTAGGAATTTGTGAATGAAGTGCACATGAGAAATTTGATGGAGGGGACTTATTGAAGTGAGTTTGAGGGGTTAACTGCCAAGAACTGAACTTATGCAGCGGTTATGTGAGCATGTTTGGATTACTGTTGTAATTTGACCAGTCAGGTGCCAGAAGGTCTTAAGGATAGATCCTTCACCCAGTACTCTACCAGGAGGACCAGGAAACACGCTCGGGGGTCTTGAGGAAGTGTAGACTAAGCTTTCTCTAGGAGTTGGTTGGGAGGAACAACCTCCTTAAGCTGTTGTCACCTCATCATTTGACATGTTTTTATTTTTTCTGGTTATTTATAATTTATTTACTGTTTTCAGCAAATAATCACTAGTTTTTCAGAGATATGTATGTTATTGTTTTGCTAGCGTTTATACATAAAAGAGCATTGTTTGTTGATAACTTAGTGATTGTAGATTTTGTTTAAAATAGTAGTGTTATTGCTAAATGGAAAGTGATGAGAATAAATTACCAAACTATATTTTTCCACGCCTTGTATAGGCAGTACTCTAGTATAGCTGGTTGATTAAGTAGATGTGATGTTTTGTTTATCAACTTTGAAAAAAAATTGCAAAGGATTTCTTTTATAGATTCATATGAATTGTTTACAGAAATTTTTGTTGTACTTACTTTATCTACTGAAAGTAACTGTACTATTTATTGACAGGAAAAGAACTTAATATATATATACTAATTATTAGTAATCATACTAATCACATAACTATTATTAGTACTAATATTTATTATAAACATATTAGGTAAAGTTAAATTAATAAATATAGGAACATTAAAACAAAATAGTATTTAGGGTTTACGAAAGATAGGTTTTATCTTTGCTTATAGACTTGCATAATCTTACTCATAACATAAAGTTTAACAACTGTAAAAATTACTGAAAATAAAATAGAAAATTAGAACTAAAATTTATTCCTGTAAAATCTATGTTATTACAAGACTGTAGGATTTTCAAAATAATAACCTTTCTGAATGAAAGCAGAGTACTAAATTTACTCTTTACACTGTAAAAATTTAATAGTAAAAATACCTATAAATCAATTATATTAAACGAAGTTCTAGAATTTAATAACTCTGTACACAAGTTGATAGAACGAAATAAAACGAAGGTATTGGCTTGTGGCCTTTTATAACAATGGTCTAGGGTTAAGCCTATATTAACACTTTATACAAGTTTTAAACAAAAATAACAATTTAAAACTTAAACCATTACGGCTTAAGCCAAGTTTGTAAAGCAAAAAGCTTTTTTATCTTCCAAGCTGTAAAGGCTCTGTCAAGTAAACCCCAAGTTACGGCTACAATAGCCTTCAAAGTTCTTGCACATCATACCCTTTAGGATTTTCTTTATAGAAACAAAATGACAAGAAGTAATCTAACAGTAAAGACCCAAGTTGAGACCACAATCAGCAGCGAAGCATTCCCATGTTTCCAACCACCATGATATCAATATAGGAGAAACCCTCAGTGCAACCGGGGCTTACCAGGGTCTACGTAATTGAAGTTTGAACGAACAGGCTCGTCTCCAACTTCCAATTCAGTGAAAAGAACCTGCGTAGAGTAACCATTTTAATGGTTAAAAATCCTTTAAAAGTAAATTCTAAATATCCTTCTTTGAAAGAAAAGAAAAACAGGATAGGCCATTACCTGCTAATGTTTCCAGTCTGTAGAAACTGAGACTTCACAGCCTTTAAGTCAATTTGTGGGCACTTTGGAGAACATTGCCTTAGTAGCTTTTGCGCCGTAACTTCTGAAAACCCTAAGTCACGAATCCAAAGGAAAAACAAGCAGCTCCCAGCTAAAACAAAGAGCATTCATTTACAAATCTTTGTCCAATGTTTCTCTATCTTAAATACCAACTCAGTCCCTAAATCGATGAAGGTGCATGATTTTTTACTCACACAGTTTCTTCACAGCAGTCGTAGAGCTCATAAAACCGGTATTTACTTCTCACAAGACCAAGCTCACAATGGAAATGGGAACCTGAAGGACAACAAGGAGTAATGGCGATCACGAGCTCCCAGCTCGGTCGCACCAGAAAAAGAAACCCTCGCCCTTTGCAAAATGAAGGTTAGGGCACATACAAGTCAACTTAACCAATGACTTTTCCACTTCCACATGTCCTTCGAGATTTATCACCAGTGTGGGTAGAAGTTCTATAGTCACGATTGCAGTTTTAAATCTGCATTTAAAATCATTATATATCAAATCCTATAATCACTAAATCAATGCAATTGCTATGTTTACCATTAATATTTTACCTTTGAAATATTTCGATACTTGGTATATTAACTACAGGAATAATATATGGATACTTCTCTAGGGTTTTATTTTATAAATTAAGTTATCTTACTAACTAGGTTTGGTATAGTTATAAGACTTTTGTTGTATATTAAACTATATAAAAGGAGATACAATGGTAGCCATTTGATTTCGTTAGAGTTGGGAAGTAAAGGGTTAAATAGGTCAAGCCAAAAAAAAATATCCACTATAGTATAGTAAGCAACCAACTTATCTCAAAAGTGTATTAAACAAACTTGTAAACATGTATAGTTTATAGCTAGTGGATCACCAGGAAGTTGAGGTGTGAAATATAAATAAAAATGCAATCAAGATAATATTTGTAAAAGTTTCAAAAGGAACTCTTTTAGATAAGAAGAAAATCTCAATCCAAATATAGTATGGAATTGGGAACATAAGTAAAAAAAAAACATATGAAGTCTTTTGACAGTATTTTGATCATGCCATTTAACCCATGCTTATGAAGTTTGTTTTAACGTCCTTACGGAGTTTTGACAGCATAATTAAGATCAACATTACCTCTTATGGAGACAGACTGTAATTAAAACATTCCAAGACTAGCATCATAATCATGCTAGAGAAGTATCTTCTTGACTTGAATATAATTACTGTTTTATTGGAACTTACGTTTACCTGTTAAAACCTGTAAAGAACCATAAATCCCACTATGTTAGCTAGAAGCTAAGTAAGTCCCGATCACACATAAGAAATTTTCCCTACTTGACAGAAGAAATCAGCAGTATAACTAGCAGCAGTAAAATACAAGTTTCTTTTCTACTTCTGGAAGAATTACAACTACTAAGTCGAAAACAACACTAACACAGCTTTTAAGGATACGCCTATAGATTATACAAAATCTTATAAAGAAGCAACTCTTTGTTTCTCTTACAAACTGTTTTATTATCTGCTAACCGTTAGTGGTACTTTAGCGGTGACATTAGACATTTTATGTCACATGAAATTTTTTATTTTTTTTACGAACTTTTGAGTTATTACAGGCATAGGATCAGACATGGAGATCGATGATGAGGAATTGGATATGAGATCATCTCCCTCTCCAGTTTAGAACGAGTTAGTAGGAAAAGATGAACCCATCGGTCCAATTGATCTAGCCACGATAATTGATATTATTGAAGATATGACAGTAAGTCATAAAAGACCTAGATGGGCACAAGAGACCTTATAGGATGCAGGGGGGCATGAAGATCCACATGGCAATTTCCGAGAAATAAAAAGTCCTTAGAGGTTCTCCAGTTATGTTTCATTGATGAGTCATATCATTGACTCAGAATCCACCACTTATGAACATGCATCTAGACACCAAGTTTGGAAGGATGCCATGGTGGAATAATATCAATCCATCATGAAGAATGATGTGTGAGAGATTGTATTGATACCTGAGGGGAATTCAGTTGTAAATTCCAGATGGCTATACAAAATCAAACATGGAGCAAATGGGAGTATTGAAAAATACAAGGACATATTTGTTTCCATAGGGTTCTCTCAGAAAGAGGGAGTCGATCATGATGAGACATTTGCTTCTGTGGCTCGATAGACTTCCATCAGATCAATCATTGCTATTGCTTCAGCTATGGGATGGAAGTTGCATCCAATGGATGCCAAGACTGCCTTTGTCAATGGTATTATTGAGGAAGAAGTATATATTGAACAACCAGAAGGGTTTTTTGTCCATGGAAAGGAGTCTCATGTATGCAAGCTAAAAAAGGTGTTATATGGACGAATAGATGGATTCCTGGCGAGTCTGGGATTCACCAAGAGTGATGCATACCCCAACGTTTACTACAAGGTTGTGAATGATGAGCCATTGATTTTGGTACTATATGTTGATGACTTATTTCTTACCAGAAATGAAAAACTTATCTTATGGTGTAAGAAGAAACTTGCCTCTAAGTTCGAAATGAAGGATCTTGGATAGATGCACTATTTATTGGGATTAGAAGAAAGAGATTTTCCTAGGACAAGGAAAATACACCATAGATATACTGAAGAGATTCAAAATGTTGTACTGCAAGTCCATCGCTACTCCGATAGATGCAAATTTGAAGAAGTTGAGGGATTCTGCTTCATATTCAAATTTGAATGATCCCACCATGTATCTCCAGTTGATTGGGTCCTTGATGTATCTGATGAACACCAGACCTGATATTTGTTTTGCAGTGAATGCTCTTAGTCAGTTCATGTGCGAACCTAGGCAGATTCACTGGATTTTTGCAAAACATGTACTCAGATACTTATGTGGCACTGTGGAATATGGTCTACAATATGAATCAGAATGTGACTTGAAATTGCAAGGGTTTACAGACTCGGATTGGGATGGATGCTCTACTGATAGGAAGAGCACTTCAGGATGTTGTTTCAGTCTGGGTTCTGCAGTTATTTCCTGGTGCAGTAGGAAGCAGAACTCAGTATCTCTTAGTACTGCAGAGGCCGAGTATATGGTTGTTAGTTCAACAACCCAAGAAGCATATTGGCTTCGTAAACTTCTTGCAGGATTGTTTGGCCAGATTTTAGAGCCAACCGTGATTCACTGTGATAACCAGAGTTGTGTGCAGATGTCAGTGAATCCTATATTTCATGACAAGTCAAAGCACATAGAGATTCGTTATCAGTTCATATGTGATATGGTGCATAAATGTGCGGTTGAGCTACAATATATTCCAACAGATGACCATACTGCAGATGTTCTCACCAAGCCTCTTTCCATGGTGAAATTTGAATACTTTCATGGAATACATGGAGTAGAATAGAACGTATCCCTCCTTGAGAGGGAGAGATGACTAAGAGACACTCACTATACCTTTTCCCAGGTACCTCTGCTCGTCTAGGCTCCCAGCCAAGTATGGGAGAAATCCCATCGACAGATGAGACAAACACGTATTAGATGGTCAGGTTCACACAGGTGCCTTTGCTTGTCTAAGTGCTCAGGCATGTATGGGATAAATCCCATCGAAAGATGAGTCGGACAGATAGTAGATGGTCGTGTGATTGCATAGGTACCTCTACTCGTTCAGGTTCTTAGCCAGGTATGGGAGTACCCCATCGGCAGATGAGATGAACAAGTAGTAGACAGTCATGCACGTGTGCTCATCCAGTATCTCTCGCCAGGCATGGAAGTATTCCATCGGCAATAGAGATGGATAGGTAGCAGAAGATTCTCTCTCAGACATCCAGATAGAACAAATTCATAAAGACAACCTTTAGTACGTTTAGAGCTGATGGAGACGGTATAGATGTACAAATGAAACCCTGATGATCATGAGGCTGATGAAGACCGAAAAACACCTTCCTTGTTGAGAGGGAGTGTTGGATTTTGTGCAACTTCAGAAGCTATTCTTATTGTCCTCCTTCGAGAGTTGAACTTGTCGTAATCATTCATCTAAAACCTAGAAAGAACAATGTAATCCTTGGGGAGAAAAGCTAGCAATAAAAGAATAAAATAAAAATTATGAAATATAAAATTATATTGCTCCCCCAAGTGAAGTCAGCCCCAATTAATTTATGGGCGGGAAAACAATATAAATAGGAGGCACCCCTCCTCATTATCACACACGACAACATCGCAACAACACAAGTGAAGTGTGCAGTTTCTGGCAAAGTGCAACTACATAACAACTGAGAGAAGTTCGCATACACTGCAGAAGAAGACTGTTTTCGAGGTTTCAATCTTTGGAAAGCATTTCCATATTTTCTTTTATTTCTTCATTGTACTATGATCTCAAAATTATTATCTCTTGACGAAGGTTGCTTGTTTCCTCCCAATTGGGTTTCCTAGGTGAAAAATACTTGTGTTGTTGTTCTGTGCTTTGTCTATCTTCTAGTGATCCTATAGATAAATGCAGTTAAGATATACTACTATAATTTTTAAGAAAATATAACACAGTAGAGGAAGGATAGGATGCGGAAGTTAGTTGTGAAATAGGTAGATATGAATTTCGTGGAAGTTTTGGAAGGGAAACAAGTTAACCGTGTGTCGAAACACTTTGTTTTATTCTTATGTTTTGTTTTAGTATATCATGTCGGTGTTATAGCTTGATATGAAATGCGTTAGGGAATACACATTACAAATTCATGTTTAAGTATGCGTCGACTATGAGTAACATGTGTGATGTTCTGTAAGTATTATTACTGTATCTACACGATGTATGTAAGCATTAGCTACGTTTGCATAACTCGTCTACATATATGTTTGTAGAAATTGTATGTCATATTACTATAATTGGTCATTGTTGTTCTCTAAGTGTGACTAGTACATTATATTTGTTATTTAATAAATGTATGGATTGAAACCAATTTGTCAAATTATCAATGAAAGGTCTTAATTGTGATTAAGGTTATTTATTAAATGTGGTCAACACTTGATAAAGGTCAATTATTGATTAATTGGACTATTATTAGTGTAATTAGTAAATGTTGAATACATGCTAATATGCTAATTGTTATTAATAAGATAATCATTAAACTTGAATAATAGCTGTCAGTTGAGTGTTAATGATTATTAATAAGACTAATACGAATTCATTGATAAGTGTTAAACAAGTATTAATGATATTAATTAAAGTTATTGTAACTAGATTGACTCGTGAATGTGGTAAATATTTTCATGAACAATAATTATGATGGATTATAATTAATTAGGATTAACTATAAAATTGTATAAATTATGATATTTATAATCAATTACATTTAAATATAAATGATTTGAAATTGAAGACAAACGGGTATTAGTTATGATTAATTGTAATTAATGATCCATTGTGAACATCAAGTAATTATGATAATCAATTATTAAATATTAATTAAATACTAATTGTAATAAACAATTATTAATTGCACTTGTGATAATATTAATTATGATAAACAAATTATTAAATATTAATTAAATATTAATTTTGATAAACAATTATTAAAATAAGTCGTAATAGTGAAGAATTAACATTGTTTGCTTGTTATATTATTTAAAAAAAAGGAGTATAAATGTAATATATTTGTATAAGCTACTTCATAGTATACGGACCTGTCCTTGTAATGTAATTAAGGTATATTCAAGGGACATGGCCATATAATATAATTAAAGGATATGCAAATATAATTATGTAAATAGGGTTAGTAAATTGGTAAAAAAAGAAAGACCATTTTTACCTTATGGTTGGCACATATATAAACTATGTAAGGAGGACACATTGGAGGTACACTTTACATTATAATTGAAAGAGATATGATTAATAAAGAGGTGGAAGAAGAAATGAACACTTTACATTTTATTAATAAGAAAGACCTTGTTTATAATAAAAAAAATATGTGTGTGTGTCAAGAGGTTTAATAGAAAACTTAACCGTTGTAAATTTAAATACTTACCAAAGAATTAAACAAAAGTTTTTGGGGAAGCATTTAATTTCTATCAAATAAGCATGTGTAATCATTTGGAGTAGAGTTTGAATTTTAAATTTGTAATTGTAAATTTATATTAAAATATGAAATATTAAGATATTAAATTTTATGTTTGAATAAAGACATTATTATTATTATAGCGCTTATTAAATAATCATTTTTTATCACGTCGAATACACAATATATCCTTAAATTTATATATTTCAATCTACATCATAAAATAGTGACGTAAGGATCATGGTATATTGAAACTTTTGTTTATGTAAAAGATAAATGTATTAATTTTTCTATGACATAAATATGTCTACCTCTTAAAATCAATTCCACATGGTAACACAATCTTATTTGATAAAAACCAAGTGTTTCATTGAATACATACATCACAAAATCAATTCTACACATGCAATAAGCGTCTTTTAGGAAAATCCATGGAAAGTTAGTAATAACCATTTATTGAAAACAAGCATATTCACATTGCAACCAAGACACCATGATGTAACTAGTAGGAAGAACCACTCTCTTGTTATTGTTTTCATTTGAATAAGGATCATGGTATATTGGGTCATGTATGTTTTTGTGGACTACTTCTATTAATCAATATAAGATATTAATTTTGTGTAGTGAAATTTTGATGTCATTAAAACAATTCTAAGACACATGTTAAGAATATGAAGGGGGAACTTTGTCATATTGTAAATCGAAACATTTCCAACTATACTCAAGTATACATCTTGATCTCACACTAAAATACAAAATATATATTTTTACAATCTCGACATTTTCTTGTTTGTCATTCCTGTAATCTAATCATGCAATGTTTAGTAAAATTGCATTTCTAATTTGATGATGTTGATTTTGACATTTTTCGTCTTTGCCATCACTAGAATCCGATTTGCAACTCATGAGCAATCTTGCAAACAACAATAACAAATACACGCTTAGGGCATTGACTATGCCTATTGCATGATCTATCACAAATTTCACCATTGGTTCAAATGCATTGTAAGATGATGACCATCAACTAGAAAACAAATATTCTTATGTGTAGGGAAGAGAGTAATGTCATCCTACAAACTTATGGGTCTAATCCAGATTAGTAAATGGTGCATCCAGAGTGGTCATGCAAATTATATACACAGTTGGATCTATCTCTCCTAAGTTACTACCATATGTTTTCCCCACATATGATAATTACATTGGTCCTCCATGGGACCAATCTCAACCAAAGCACATACTAATTCCACCCATAAATTGCAATTACAAGAAACAAATCCCCCTCAAAATTGCTTAGGAATTGACTATCCATAAAAACCAAGGGTTGTCATTAACGAGGTCAACCATTGAAATTGGTAACAATGAATGCCAATGAGTGACCTTTATAGCAATGCCATGCATTGCAACATTAGAAGAAATGTGAATTACAATATCGTTCTCCTTAAAATGCTATGCAAAGATGAAAGACACTTCATATGTATGACTTCAAAAAAAGAAAAGGCACCCCTTCATTCTTTGTCTCTTTCACACTTAAAATTGCAACCCTCAATCCTTGCTCCCCCTACCAAATGAAAATACTAATGTTGATTTCCAATATAATTAGAGTCAAACTTGATCACTACCTAGCCTTTTATTATTTTATTCACATATGTATACTTTCTTGTATGACAAATTATTGTGTATTTAATTTGGAATAAGCTAGCTATGGAGCAAACCTCCCTCCATCGGACAAAGGAGGAGCAAAGTCAACGTTGACTTTGCTCCTCCGTCTGATGGAGGGAGGTTTGCTCCATAGCTAGCCCATGCCTATTTAATTTTACTTGCTATCAATTACATGGGTTTCTATTTATTGCTTATTGGTATTTCAATAGAGTTTTTTTTTTCAATTTCATTACCATAAATTAGTTAAATTTGCTTTCAACACAATATTATATTATGTACATAAGCAACTTTCTCTCATTTTACAACATTAAAGTATTTTTCAGCTTTTCATTTCACTTTCTACTCGACCATTTGCACTGATCAGACAACCAACAATACGTGATGATGTGAAAGCTCACGTGAACCAGGCGTCAGATCGGTGCAAATGGTCCAGTAAAAAGTTTACTCCTATCTTTTATTTCCAACCTACATTAATAAGTAGAATCGCTGAACCGAAAACAGAATTATTCATGGCGTACAAGTTTCTAGCCTGCAAAGGTCACAATTGGCGTCACTTCAGCTTCCAACGGATGCCGACTGCTGATAGTTTACAAGGAAGAGGAGTGGTTAACACTTTGTAGAGTATTAATGACTCGACTCCAGTTGAACCCATGGAGAGGAGGCGCGTGGAAATTTGGGACCTGTGGTGACACGTCGATTTTTTTTTTAAAGTGCAGCGATATAAGGATTGCCGACACTAGCCGACATGATCAGGTCAATTTGACTCAGCGATAAGACCTAGCACGTTATCTGCTGTATATGACAAATAACATCGATCTTCCACTTTTTTGGCAGCAAAATTCTGGTACATTGACAGCGAAGTTGTGGCAGCCAGGGTTGGAATTTCAAATGGTAGACACCCGTCAAAATTGTGAGTAACAATTAAAATTTGAAAATTTTTCTGTATTCTAAGCCAGATTTTGACGGTCTCCCTAAAATCTTAGCTGTATTTGACGGGTAAATTGACCCATGACGGGCATTTACCCGTCAAATTCCATCCCTGTGGCAGCTAACTGTTGAATGTGATAACGTTCTTCACGTTTGCCGCTAAATATTCACCGCCTGGTTTAACAACGTTTCATGCAGAAAACACTTTAATTTTTCCTTCTAAGTTGTAATATGAACGAAGAAATGAATGCATTCACTTTTTATGCAAATATTCATTTTTTGATGCATAGTAATTCATAACGCATAAATATTGGACGTATTCATTTCATACCTTACATGGTTAATGTTAAAGTATTTGAAATATAATATTGCTCTTTATATTAATGCTTTTGTTATCAAGAAGTGAAGTGATAAACTATTTGTGTGGGGGAGTGTCCTTTTTTTTCTTCTTCTAAAGGAGTTATGTTGTTATCTTTGTTTATGCTTAAACTTGTCTCTGTGTTGAGGTTGTATAGGTGTGGAAGGAGATCTTAAATTGTGGGTAAAGGTCACACTTTTTTTTATTGACTATATTTGGTCATTATGTAAGAAGTTTGGAAAGCTCAAAATTATGCTCTCTTTGAGTAGGTTTTTTTTTTTTCCTTCATATTTATGGATTTTGGATGCATCGTGACTAAAGATAGAACCAGGCACACCAATTTTTCCTTTTTTTTGAAGATAATAGGATTGTGGGGTTTTTTAGATGGGGTTGAGAAGAATGGTCATTGTGGTGTTGGTATGGTCTTTAGGCTGAATTTGAATTACATGTTTCTATTACAGATGGATGTCGGTTTGGATACCAACCGATCCAACCAGCAGTTGGCATGTTGCCGAACTTCGACTGCTTCGACAAGTTCAACATCAGCTTCGATAAGTCTGAACCTTGAAACAACTAACTTCAACAACCTCTACAGGTTCCACGCTTGACATGCAACATATTCACATGCATTATTGACATCGACGACTGTCAAACATCGACATAGTATCTCTCTATCTTCCAATCGCCTGTGACGGTTGAACTTCCGAACCATTATAACTTCTTTTGTAATTGAACGTAATGGGTAGTCACTCAAGCGTCTCATCATTCTATATAAACATGTACACTATTGTAGTATGCAACATTTCAATCAATCATATTGATCCATTTTTCATTGAAAATAAGTATTTGGTTCGAAGTCTTGCATATTGTCTGTGCACATACTTTCTGTCGATATAGTGTATTTTCTGCTTTACTTGTTCTTTTTTTGTGCTTCCGCCATAATAATGCTTGACTCATTCAGTCGACTATTGTCCCCAGTGTGCACCTCGGCAGGCCCTGGATCACCAACACTAAAGTTGAACTTCTGGCTCTCTGGGGTCTATGATGGTTTGCTTGGAAGAAGAAATTTTATGGGTTCTTGGTGCTAGGACACTCCAAGGTTATTGTGGATTGGGTCAATGAGATCCACTCTATTCAAGATGTGGATCTGCACCACTAGCTGGGCCGTATCAAGCGGTTGATTGAGTTTTTTAATAACATTTCTTTCCATCATATTTATCATGAATTTAACAAGTTGGCTGATGGTCTTTCCAAGTGGGCCATTGGTCATGTGGGAAGAGTGATTGCTTGGGAGGAACTTTCTGAAGGGTCTCTGATTGACTTTGGTCAAATGAGCCTCTACTGTTAGTCTTTCTGCTTACTTTTGAGGTAGCTCTTATGCTGATTGTAGGGTCTATGCGAGGGATGGTAGTATGGTTTTTTGTACTGAACATATGAGTTGTTGACAGGTTTGTTTTGGGATATTGTTTTGGTTTTGTTGTTATGGAATATGTATGACTGATGTAGTTATTCTGAAGTCTTACCTTTGGACTTTTAAGAAGCCCTTAATGTATTTATGACACAACTTTTCTTAATATAAAGTTGTTTTTTTCGTTGTGAAAAAAAGTATTTGTTATAAAGTTGACATAGCAAAACTTTTGAAAATTTGACACCTCTATTTGTAAAGTCATGAAGGTCATTTCCTTTTTTATTTTTTATTTTTTTGAAAGCGCATTTGAACTTAGAAGGGGGATTTCCTCTGTAGTTGAATATTTGAATAACATTTTTCACTTCATAAGGAGACAAAGTTTATATATTTATGAGTCAATTTTTTTTAAAGTTTGACATTTTATTTGATATAAGGAGATATAATATTGTACTCTAGAAGATAAAGAGTTGATCAAAGTCTTCAATCAATATATTTTTTGACCAAACTTTTAGAGATTCAAGGCTAATCTCTCAAACGTACTTGTTTGAGTGAAGTGCGCAATGTTCTTTTCATGTAGATTGCATGATCTTCTTTGGTGTGTTGTCTCTATCTCTTTTGAGGTGTTTTACATGTGTCATTTCTACACTTATCTAATTCTACAAGATGAAAAAACAAACATCAAATTAACATTTAAGTACAATAAGTAAAAGCAATAAGCGATTGCCACTCATCAAGTTGTCAATTTACATCAACATTAATCCAGATCAATTCTTCGAAATCAAACATCAATTGAGGAGAATAATTGCAAATAGCCTATTTGTAAGTTAGTTTTTTGAAATCAAGTCAAGTTGAAATTGTAATTTTGGGTGCATTTTCGATTGAACCCGACGCCTAGAACTTGATTTAGTCATTGATATTTTGAGTCCTTATTGAAATAATTGAGTCAAAATTGGAAATAGTTAAGTGGTTGAATTTGTAATTGACTTTTCCAAATGAGAGGTCTACCTAAATGGAATAACAAGTTCTTTGTCATCAAACACATCACTGTAAAAACCACAAACTTGGGTGTGTTTTTGGTGCTATCTGACACCCTCATCTTACTAGAAACAAAATCAAGTGAGTGATTTCAAAAGTTCAAGTGAGCATGAAGTGCAAGCGATCAAATTCAAATGGAACAAAGTATGGAATTGTTAAAGTTACTAAACACTCTAATAATCACTATTGAAGACAATATTGTCATGTTGAACAAAGCAACTCTTCAATCAATGATAACTTGTTTGCGAGTAATGCAAACAAAGTTGGACATCTACATATTCAATCAAAACTCTTTAACATTGACTTAAGAACAATGAAGAATCATGAGGCAACTAAGTGTTCAAAAGTAGTCCTTGTTTAGAATAATCCTCTCTATGATGATGATGATGGTCATTCAAATCAATAATGCACTCAACAACAACCACACAATTCAGATGAAGATGAAGATGAAATTGTCCAAATTCAACATGAACAAGTTCAAAATACTCTTTCCAAGCCCATCATCAGACCTTATGAAGAAATAAACCTCAATAAGCACAGGTCTTGGATATAAAAAGGAAATGAACTTTCATATTCATGACTATTCCAAACCAATCTAGTTCCAAATTGTTGGATTCCTTCAAGATGATTCGAAATCACCTGCTCCAGTTCAACATTAGAATGTTACAAGACAATAATGTCATCAAGTTGGCCATTTGGAAACATAGTGTTTTGATCTCCATCCCCGTCAGCATTGTGGCAAGTGTAATCATGCATGAGAAAAATGTTCTAAGAGAAAAAAAGATTAAAGATTCACTATGGATGGATCAATCCTTGGAAATGGACATCAATAGCCAAGAAATAACATCATCCCTACTGAAGAATTCAATCTTGAGTAAAGAATCATCTTATAACACATAATTCCTTTGTATATGATAGGGAGAATAAAACTCCAAAGTGATCCCCTTATGGTGTAGCTTTCAAGCATGGTTCCCATGGGATGAGATAACATGTGTTTTTTTCGCATGCCCACTTTGAATTAAAAACACAAAAAACTCTCTTTCACCTTAAGGGGAGGAGTACTAGAATTAAGTGATGATGAGAAAATGATGAAATTGGTTCATGGTAACCCACATAAAAACCCATATCTTCTCACCTTTCAGCTGACAAAGGGGGGGATATTGAAAATTATTGTCATACTTCAAGTATTGACAACAATAGTATGTAGATGATAGATTCCAAATTGCCAAATGGGAAACAATAGGCTATAGATTCCAAACTCCAAATTGCTAAACATGAAACAATAGTCTGTAGATTACATACTCCAAATTTCCAAATGGAAACAATAGTCTATAGAGGCAAGACTCAAATACATGATGCATTGGGATGTTGATCAACACATAACAACGTTGATATATTCAATGAGCATTTCAGTTATTCATCGATTGTTAAATGGTGATATATGCTTACCACTTAGTAGAAGACACCAATCTCTTCTAGCTAAATCACTTGGAAAAAGATGGAATTGTCAAGCAAACGGGGAATGTTTAGACATTGACATCTATTCACTCTAGAATTTCAACTCTCTTTCAAATCATTTCATATTACCCATTCAACATCCATTTTGACAGCTTTTTAGGCATATTTTTCATCGAAGAACAAATGAAGGATCCTGGAAGATCAAGCATATCAAAATTTTTGTTTATTGCTTAGCTGATACATATACATAAACTTGTGATTGAGGGGGAGGATGTTATCCCATGACATACATTAACAGGCACAAAGTTAATATCGTCACCTTTATTTGTATGTCTTATTTAGGATATTAATAATTTATCCTAAATGGCGACTAAATGATAGGGATAATATTGCATATCGTAGTCACCATGCAAGGTGTTAGGATCTAGAACAAATCTATCTATTAGGTGGCATTCTTAATTGTAATATATATTGGTACTATTTGTGTGAATACAATTGATTTGGCTTGTAATCCTTTTCTGGCTTTTGTTGTTTATACATGGTTTTCACTCGAAACCTGATCTCAGTCAGTAGGTTGGGGAATAGAGTTGTGCAGTTTGTATTTGAGAAAGATACGTGCAAGATGGGGCATGAGTGATGATATTAATTAGGGAATTTAAGGTTAGAACCTTTTATAAGTTATTGGGGAGAAAAAACATCGAGGAAAGTGATAATATGGTATGTCTGGAGTCTGACAACATATCTCCTTGTCTAGTCAACTCAACTATGTTATGGCATTAATGGATGGGACATATAGGTGAGAAAGGTCTTTGTTCTATGCACAATAAATGTATGGTCAAAGGTCTCCTTGATTACTCTGAAGAAGTTTCCTTATGTACTGAACATTGTATTTATGGTAAGCAGAGTCATGTAAGGTTCTCATTTAGTTCTACTAGAGATAAAGAAATATTGGAGTTGATACATAGTGATGTGTTTGGACCTGTGTTGGTCCCTGCACTAGGAGGATCTCAGTATTTCGTTTCATTGATAGATAATTTCTCCAAAATGACATGGTTATATTTTAGAACGAATAAATATGAGGTTTTTAAGAAGTTTCAAGAGTTGAAATCTCTTATGGAGGTCCAGACTCGTAAAATGATTAAGGTATTGAAATCTAATAATGGAGGAAAATTGTGTGGAAAGGAATTTGATCAGTTCTGTAGACAACTTAATATAGCTTGAAAAAATGCAATTCCATACACCCATCAATAAACCAGAGTTGTTGAAAGAATGAACAAAGTGACGATGGAGAGAGCGAGGAGCATGCTCAGTGGTGCATGAGTTGCACAAGAATTCTGGGAAGAAGTAGTCGACATGGCGTTTTACTTGGTGAATAGGTCGTTGTCGATGGATTTGGTCGACAAGATTCTATATGAGGCATGGGATGGTAAAAGTCCTTCTCTTTCACATCTCAGAGTGTTTGGGTGTGATGCCTTTATGCATATCCCAAAGGAGAAAAGAACGAAACTTGAAAGCAAGTCGAAGAAATGCATATTCATTGGCTACAAGGATGGAACGAAAGGGTATAAACTATGGAACCTAGTGACGAGGTAGGAAGTTTATAGTTGTGATGTTATCCTCATAGAATTCAAAGGAACTTCTAGTGATGAAGAGGTTAAAAAAGAAAAATACAAAAGCAATATTTTGATATAAATGATGAAAGCATGGATTTTGCTGAGTTAACTCAATCCAACAAATAGGTGGAACACCATAATCTAGATGTTAGGAGGTTTGGTAGAGCAAGGAAACAACAATATAGGTATCATCCACCTGACCCGTGCTCTATTTTTTGTTATCTTCCAAGAAAATGATCACATGTTGGTAAAGGAAGCAATCAAATCGATATAGGGTAAAGTATGGAAAAGGGACATGGAATAAGAAATGAAGTCCTTGAAGAAAAACATAACATTGAATCTAGTCACATTACCAAATGGAAGGAAACATGTTAGCGATTAGTGGGTGTTCAATAAAAATTTAAATGTAACAGGTCAAGTCTAGAAGTATAAGGCTCCACTTGTAGTGAAATTAGGGTATTCCCAAGTCGATGGAGTCAAGTTTGGTGAGAGTTTATCTCCTATTGCTAACATAACTTCCCTAAGAGTACTAATGTATTTAGTTGCAACATTTGATATTGAGATAGAACATATGTATGTAAAGACAACTTTTCTTCATTGTGATGTTGAAGAATAAATCAATATGAGCCACCTTGAAGGTTTTACAATGGATGGAGAAAAGGAGTTGGTTTGTAGGATTAAGAAGTCTCTCTATGGTTTAAAACAATCACTCAAAATGTGGCATCAAAAGTTTAAAATGTATATCCAATGACTGGGCTTTGTGAGAATTCAGTCCTATCACTGTGTGTACATGAAGAAAGTCGGTGGTCATTTCATATATATAGTTCTATATGTTGACATCATGTTGTTCATTAGAAATAACATGGATCTGATAACATCGATGAAAATGCAATTGCCCTCCAAGTTTGACATGAAAGATCTGAAAGTGACAAATTTAATTCTTGGAATGGAATTTCAGAGAGATTGTGCAGGACAAGGGCTCTAGTTAAGTCAAAGGAAATATATGGAGATAGTCCTGAAAAGTTTCAACATGCATGAGAGTATACCGGTCAAGGTCCCTATTCCTATAGGTGTTAAGATATTTGTTATGTGTGACCTATTCAATTGTTGTAGGTAGTTTGATGTATGTTATGGTATGTTTTCCACCCGATATTTCCATGCAATGTGAGTATTGAGTAGGTACATGTTTACATATGGAAAATAATAATGGACCATAGTCAAGAGAGTATTTAGGTATCTGCGCAACACGACGAATTATGGAATATATTGTTATACAAGATATCTCGAGGACAATAAGGAAAAAATGTACATGGTTTTCTTGATTCTGAGTGGGCTAGAGATATCGACTACAAACTGTCGACCAATGAATATGTGTTAAAGATATTCTACAAAGACGATAGTGGGATAAGTAGAAGGTAGTCGATTGTTGCACTGTCAACTACCAATGCTGAATACATGACAACTACTCATGCATGTAAGGAATCTATTTGGTTGTAGATGTTGTATTCAGATGTTGGGTCTATAAAACATGTTGTGAGGTTGGATTGTGATAGTTAGAGTGCAATATTTCTGCCAAAGAAATCAACATATAATTCTAAGAGGAAATGCATTATGTTCAATACCATTTTGTGAGGGAGATTGTCTGAGAACTAGAAGGTGTTACTAGAAAAGTTAGACACAGTGAAGAATGTCATGGACTCGTTGAACAAGTTGGTAAGCACAATGAAGTTTTCCTAGTATAGGGAAATGATGGGCTTCTTAGCTCTACTAAAGTGAAATGATTTTTTGAATCTCATGTTTATGCAAAGAGGACAACAAGTGGGAAAATGTTGGGAATGTTATATTATTTGCATGTAAATTGACTAGAAAATTCAAAAGTTGATTGGTATAAGTTGACTAGAGTTGGAGGTGATAGACAGTGAAAATATGGTTGGCTGACCGACCAACCAAAATAGTTGTTTGGTTGAAGGAAAATAATTGATCGTCCGGAAGTCGACGGAACGATTAAATCTCAATGAGCAATCAACCAAATTTGACCCAGTCAAGTCGACCGTAACAAAATAGCTAAAAGTGGCGAGGAATTTATGTATTGTCATTAATGATCACATTGGTTTGTTGGTTTTCATCCAGGAGAGAGGCTTCAAGGGTTATTTTTGTGTAATGTGTTGATGCGTTGTGTTCCATTGTATTATGTTTAATGTTTGTAACTGAATAAATCAATTTGGAAACCTATCGTAATCAATTTAAGAAACAACATTCTTAGGTCCTTACTCATCCGTTTTAATATCCATCATTTTATTTGTTTCTGTTAATAAAAATGCAACACTTTAGTCAACAGTTTGGGTTGTTTTTGAGCTCCATGTTGAGCCATGTATCATTGAATTTCCTCCATTTGAGGACATTGGTGATTGAGATGGCCTCCTTTGCAAATATTGCAAGGGAATTTGAGCTTCTTCTTCCCTTTGTTCCCCCCAATAATTGTTATGGATTATGAGAAACCCCTTGACCTGAATGAAAATTATACTTTTTATTTTTCGTCTTTCCATTAGGATGCCAGTTTCCTTTCTGATTAGTTCATTGGAGAGATATGATGTTGGAGTTTTGAGTAGCAGCTGAGGTATTATGGGATTTTTGTACTATTGTAGGTGGGATTTTTTTAATAGTCACATGACCTAATTAGCATGTTAGCTGATCAACAATTGTATGGGTAACATAATTGATCACACCATCACTGTGTTGTCATGGGGAAGGTTTTGACATATACGTTATGGATATGGATTCATGGGGAATTAGATAATAAAGTGTGGTAGTTTGAGAATAATGCAAATCTATTTTTCAAGCACACAGAATGAGTTGTTCTTTAGTGAGGGAACTTGACATAGCTACATATTTATATATTTTTAGCAACAAGGATTCAGAAACTAATCCACTAAGAATTTGTCAGGTATTTTAGCTTTGATTATCCAACAATGATGCCTCCACTCATTATTATGATCATAAATATGAGTAGAATTAGATTGTGAGAGTGACGTTAAAATATCAGTACTTGTCTCAGATTGGATTGATAATTGGAAATGTGTTAGAAATACCATGGCCAAAGATGCGAAGTCGACAAAAGTACCACAAGGTAGTTCAATATACCATTTGAAGGTACTCCCTGTCAGAGTGCATTGAAAAAGATGTGAATGAATGCTACCCTCCGTGAATGAATTGAGAAAAAATTGTAGGTGTAAATTCATAACATTGGTAGAAGGATCTTCACTGAGTAATCCATTAAGTTTGGGGATGTTAGACGCCAATTTGGTTAGGATGGAGGTCCATTATTGTTGATGTTGGATAGGTTAATTGGTCAATTATCATAACTTTGGTAAGTTTAAAGTGGAAAAAAAATGCAATCAAATTTGAGCATAGGCATTATGATTGTTGACAGGCAGAGCATGGTCACCCCCCTAAAACTAATTATTCCTTATAGAGGCATTGTTTTCCTATGGAGGATTCATGCCTACACAAAAATAACCACCCCAAGGTGGAGCATTGAAACCTTGTTCATTTCCAACCCAATGTGTAGTATTTTTCCAAAAATAATTGTTACTCCTTGGGATATAGCTAGTGATAGGTTGGGGGGTTGTGTTTTACAATACATTCCAACCATATGAAGAACCCATATTTGAAACTGCTAAGCCACCTTTGGGGATACTGTTAGAATAATCCGTCGGGATTATTGTAAATAAATAATAAATAGGAATATGAATAGATGCATAGGAAGATGAAACGACTGGTTCTCAACTACCACATTGTAATGTATACATATTTGCATTTGGCTATGTAATACAACGAATCGGGAGTTATTACCAACAAGTGGTATCAGAGCGCTGCCATAACTCCTGCCTGTTTCCAGTCTGCCCATTCCTGGCATTCTGCTTTCCAGTCCATTGCCAGACTGCTCCATCAGTCTGCCAGTCGAGTCGCATGCATTGTCTGCGTTACAATTCCTTCATGATTGAGTTTGTGTGCTGCGATTTTGTAAAGGAAACCCTAATCCGGACGCGTTTTGTATGTGTATTATTCTGTAGAGGAAACCCTAATGAGTTGAGCGAACCATTCCCCTCTCTTACCTAAGAGCCTCCACCTGAAACCCTAAGTCTGGTGATTATCCTGCGTGGAGTTACCTGAGTCGCGACCTCTCATATCACTACGAGCTTGTATATGAAGACATTATCTATGCTATGTATGATGTGAAGATATTCTCCATACTGCGTAGTGAAGACATTCACTATGCTGTGTATTGAAGACATTGAAGATATTCCCACATAAGTGTGTGCGTGGAGTTGATATCTGGTACATATACTGATATGCATTTTTCTATATGTTACTCTCCGGTTTTGAATGTTATCGTAAACATCCACTGATCCCTATCGGTCGGGAAAACCTAGTACATGAATATCTATGGAGTATCGTGAACACCATCCCTTCCAAATCACTGACCATTTGCTGAAGCACAGACTCTCTCACCGAATGCGATCCCGTTTTATGTTGCGTGGCCTTACTGTTGGCCTCAGTCGAGGGGAAACTGACAGTTGAATCCATACTATTTCCTCCTATCGTGTTTACGGTGTTCAGGAACTAGGACAAAATGTCGCGATGCGTGTTGTTGGACTACACGAGGCTGTCCTACTCTTGAAGAAGGGAAAAATAGGGTACCGAATCCTGGAGCTGCTGATGGGGAGAATCAATGTTGAAGATTGGAGAATCGATCGTTGGAGAATCAAGAGTACTGCCTTGAATTCAAGAAGTTGCGTGAAGACTTGATTGAAGACTACGTTGAAGTATGCTCTCATACAGCGTGGAGCTATGGAGCTATGGAGTTGTGACCTGCGTGGAGTTGTGAGCTGCGACCCATATTTTTTGAAATGTGAGAGCTGCGACCCATTTACTCTCATATTTTGTGAACTGCGACCCAGTTTTTGGTGAAATCCAGAGCTGCGATTTCAATGGTATGCCTGTAGATTTTTTGGTTGATACCTGATTGTTTTTTTGATACCTGATTGGTTTGCAAAGGAGGAGGACTTGAAACATTTATGTGCCCCTTGATCTGAAATAAGATAAGACAATTCCACGATTTAGTGGCCATTACTCTCACATGTAAGTGCCAGTGGGGGTTTTGGTACGATAAGAAAAGGACGGCCGCTCTTAGAATTTGGACATGATTGCAGTGCATGGTTTCTCATTTGTATCAGAGATGGCAGTTAATAATAAACTGCATTTGCGGTTTGAACTTTAGTTGTAGAATCTTTGCAAAAATTATGCAAATACCTAAACCCTAGGATGCATTCGTACATAATGGGTTTTGCTCAAGTTTCTTAAGGCACAATGAGTCAAAAATTAAATCTGTATATCTGAATTGAATGCCTGAACAGTTATCAGAATTTTTTAACATGCCCTATGGGATAAAACTGGCATGCATTTGTTGTTATGGACCTTGAATTTACCATGGTATCGCTGACTGATATATAATGCTTGAAGCGTTGAAGGTTGTAAGAAGTGGCTGTAAGAAGTATTTTAATATTTCTGATTGGTATATCATACTTAGGTGCGTTGAAGGCTGTAAGAAGTATGTTAATATTGCTGCTGTCTACTTCTTGAAATGCTGCTGAACCTGTGGAGCTGCGAGCCTGTGTTGCTACAGCCTGTTGAAGACCTACTTGACGACCAATCTTAGTATTCAGAATACTGAGACTGATATATTGCATTGTGATACCGAGACTGATATATTGCATAGTGACTGATATATTTTGTATATTGAAAAAAAGAAGAAGCTTGTGTATGCTCACCTAAAGCTTGCATTGTATTCACCTTGGCAGAGACTGTAGACCTGCAAGGTTATTGTTTTCTATTTCTCTTTTTCATATCAAGTTTATTATTGTAAATTACACTAACGGTTGTAAATATGCACTCTTTGGCATCTAGTATTGGTGCTGCCCCAGCTGGCAAAGACCAATCCAAAGACCCTTCCAACGGAGATTGCAGCAAGAGAGGACGAGGAAGAAGAAATTTCAGAGGCAGAGGGGGCAGAAGCAAAAGATCAAAGTGCAAGCGTTGTGGAAAGACTGGGCACACATTAGATCAGTGTTGGGCTTCATGGGACTCCATCAAAGACAAGCATAACCAGAAGAAAGATGACCTAGATGCTAGTAAATCTTCTGATTCTTGTATTGTTGCACATTGTAATCTTGGATTTAATGAAATGACTTCTCTTTCATCTTACAAATATTGTTGGCTTCTTGATACTGGTGCAACATCACACATGACATTTAGAAAAGACTGTTTTGAAGAACTGAATGAAACAATAGATGGCATAGTTTACTTTGCAGATAAGTTAAGTATTAAACCAAAGGGAATGGGCACCATTCGACTGAAGATGCTTGGATTCCCTAATTTCTTGTTGAAGAATGTTCTCTATCTTCCAGAGTTGCAGAGAAGCCTGCTGTCCATGGTGGAGATTCGACAGCAAGGCCATTCCATCCACATGTTTGATGGAATCGTTGAAATAAGAAAGTCCTCTGACAACCAAGTCATCATGACTAGATACGAAGATGGAAAGCTGCTGAAGCTCAAGGGCTCAT
>LPNX011169872.1:342194-352842 GCA_001517045.1 Pseudotsuga menziesii | reverse complement strand
AAGTTAAATTTCGAACATTTTGATCTTGATGATGCAACACTGTTTATAAAGAAAGTTGGAAGATCTGTTGTGTATCTTGTGGTGTATGTAGATGATATTTTGATGTTAGGGAACAATGAGAGCTATATATCATCCATAAAGAAATATTTGAAAAAGATCTTTGAAATGACAGATATGGGACATCTCCACTATTACTTAGGAATTGAAGTCACTCAACATCCTAAGTACATATTCCTATCTCAGAAAAAATATGTTGGAGAACTACTAAACAAATTTTGCATGACAGATTGCAATCCTATATCTACTCCAATGGAACAGAAAATGAAGCTCACATCAAGCGAAGGAAAAGAATTTGAAGATGCGACCAAGTATCGACAACTTGTAGGAAGTCTTATCTACCTTACAACAACTACACCAAATATTTCTTATGTTGTTGGCATACTTTCAAGGTTCATGCATAAACCTTGTGAAGGACACTAGTCAGCTGCAAAGAGGGTTCTAAGATACTTGAAGGGGACTCAAGACGTTGGACTTAAGTATTCGAAAGTGGATGACTTCAAACTTATTGGGTACTCACACTCAGATTTTGATGGCGATAAGGAGACAGGAGTATCAACTTCTGGATACACTATGAGTCTTGGGTCAGCAGCTGTTTCATGGAGATCACGCAAACAGTCAGTTCCAACAGATTCAACAACAGAAGCAGAATATGTGGCTGCAGCTGAAGCAATGAAAGAAATAGTATGGCTCAGGAAGATACTTGAAGATTTGCAAGAAAAACAAGAGAACTCCACTCCATTGTTGGTCGACAATACTTCTGCAATCAAGCTGGCTAAGAATCCTAGATTCCATGATCGAACCAAACACATCAACACAAAGTATCATTTGATTCGACATCATGTAGAGGCCAAGACAGTCCATCTTCAACATTGTTCGACAAATGATCAAGTTGCAGACATCTTCACCAAAGCGCTTGGACGAGAAAAGTTTGAAAGATTCAGAAACATGCTCGGACTTACGAACACCCCTTCGGATTAAGAGGGGGATTGTTAGAATAATCCGTCGGGATTATTGTAAATAAATAATAAATAGGAATATGAATAGATGCATAGGAAGATGAAACGACTGGTTCTCAACCACCACATTGTAATGTATAAATATTTGCATTTGGCTATGTAATACAACGAATCGGGAGTTATTACCAACAGATACTATATGTGGAATCAATAGACAATATTAGTGTGAAGAGGTTAAAAATTCCCATGAGTGAAGGATACATACCGACACCAACATTATCAGTTTTTGGCTGAGAATTTTCAATTACTGAGATCGTAAATCACGACGATGCAGATGATTTATGGGAATATAATAAACCCACTTCATAACTTAGGATAAAATATTTAATCAATTTTGATTAATTTTCTACCCATGTAATGACCCAAGATGAAAAATCCAAACAAAGGCACAATTTGGGGCAAAATTGTATTGACTAGTCTTAACTCTAGGGGATTCAAATGGAACAAGAGGGTCTCTAATTTGGTAGAGACTGATATGGTGAGTCTTAGGACCACTCAATGGAATCTCTGGTCTCTTTAGGACAGGTTATAAACATTTTCAACTCAATTTGGGGTCATTGGAAAAAATGGGAAAATTACTAGTAAATTGTGGTTAAACTCCCCCTAGGGTGTGAGCATAAATGGCTTCCTAAATCATGTGAGGCCCTCCAAAATTGAAAAAAAGAGTATGGGGACTGATATTAGAGTTGATTTATAATAATTATTTGTGGAAATAATTTCTGTAAATATATTTATAAATTTTCATATTTGAATGCGTATTTTCAGTGTTATTGCTTAAGGGATATGACAGTGATAGCTTAACTTCGACTCATAAAATGAACATGAAAAGATTCAGAAAATAGAATGAGGATTATAGAAAAAAAAAAACATAAATATCCTACTCAAAAACATTTAATATCATAGAAACCTCTCAACACATATCAGATGCACAACTCCTTTTGAAATGGAAACCAATACATGGAAACTAGTCAAACCATAGCTTGGAAATGTGGACATTTTTGCATAGGTATTTCTGCTAATTCAAATTATAGAGAGTACAAGGAACATATTACGGAGAAAAACATAACTAACCCATGCTTGGGCATCAATTGAACTCAACAAAGCGCAAGCATCATTCATAGTAGTGTGCCTTCATGTGGAAACATGGGAATTGAGAGGTAGGGAATGAGAGAATGGGAAAAGAGATAGATCTTGAACTGTATTAGCCTACTATATGGATTAAAAACACTACATTAATATACAAATTAGATTTCATTGTGGCCTCTACAACATCCAATTTGGATGAGAATCTAACTCCCTCAAAATTGACTCACTAGTAGGGAGAGTGAGCACTCACCATGCAATGGACAAGCTAGTGCTTTCCAAAATTCCAAAGGAAAATGATAAAATTATAAAAAAACCATTCTACTTCCTCACGACATATATTTATAACTCTCATAAGTTTCCCCAAGGTATAATTCCCTCCCATAGTATTCCTCCAACTCATCCTTGATGTTTAGTAACCCCTATGACACTTGTCCTTCTCCTCATCCCTCAACCTTCCTCCAAAGTCGAATTGCTGCCATCAACCTAAAAATGCGCCCTCTTGATGGATATTTTTATCCCTGACATGTCATATTGTCATAGGTATGCAATCAGGTCTGATTTTGTTATAGAATCTTCCATCATTGTTGTCATAAAACATAGGCAATGTCTCTCCAAGTGGCACATAGTTTCTTCCTAGTCTCTTCCTCTTCCATGGGGAGTTATCCCTCTTCACCCATTTGAATCCTTGGTCTCATGAAATGTTACTTGGCACCTCTTCACCTTCCAATAATTTTCCATTCCTCATAATTTCGAAATTGGGGTTAGGTCATGACAAGTCTAAGGAGGAATCTAGCCACCCAAGGTATCCATGAACCTCCAAGTGTCTTCATGAAGCAATGCCACTTTATTTTATCCATATTTATTATTTATATGACCCAATTTAATGTGTATATGGTAAAATAATGTTCTCTTGGGTCCCATAGCTCCCTTATTGCAAGATTTACTGCATCCACCCTAAGCTAGGGAACTAGTAGGTTGGTGAAACATTGTTAACTATTAGTCTCATTGGGATGGGGACATGACAGTCCTCCCCACCCAATATTGCTTCTCCTTAATAAATTCCAAGTTTTGATGCTGAAAAATTTGTTCATCTTCCCAAGTGGCTTCCTCACTAGGCAAATCCTTCCATTGTACCAAGTATTCTTTTATTGTTCTACTCCTTAACCTTTTTTCCCTTGTTTTCAATATTTTGTCTGGAATAAGAATAAGTTGTCCTTCATCATACAAGGGAGATGATTTATCTACAACTGAAATATGTTGACCTATAACCTTATTTAGACATGAAACATGAAATACATTATGAATTTTACTTCCTGTTGGAAGCTCCAATTCATAGGCCACTTCTCCAAATTTTTGAATCACTTTGTAGGGACCATAAAACCTTGGTTTGGGATTTTATGAACATTTACCCTTTATGGTGGTTTGTTTATAAGGATGCGACCTCAAATATACCAAGTCATTCACTTCTAAGTGTCTATCCACTCTATGTTGGTTTGCATATTGTTTTTGTTGATTTTGGGAAACCTGCAAGTTATCTTTCAAAACCTTCAAAATTTCTCGACTTTATTCAATCCAATCCTCAGCCTTTGGAGCTCTACTATAAAAAAAAATGTGGTCAATAAAAGTGGATTCATCATAGCCTTAAAGTGATTTGAAAGGAGACATGCCAATGAACAATGGAAAGTAGTATTGTAGCAAATCTCACCCAAATGCAACCACTTGATCCATGCTTTTTGATTCCCACTAACATAGTTCCTCAAGTATATTTACAACCATGGATTCACCCTCTATATTTGGCCATCAATTTGTGGATTATAGCTTGTGATAGGTGTCAAAATTTTCCCCACCAAGTATTTCCTAAACTTGATCAAAGCATGCATGATGGCTAACATTTATTTACCATAAATAGAGTAAATCTTCTCCTATTGTTGTAGCTTCCTACTCTTGAAATATATTAGGTGTTTTCCTTGCTTTAGTACTGCTCTAATGCCTTCTCCTGATGCATCACATTCCAAGACAAATGGTTTAGAAAAATAAGGCAAGGCTAGAATAGGACAATTGCTTATTACCTCTTTCTTTCTTTGGAAAGATTTTTCAGCCTCTTCATGCCATTAAAAAACATATTTCTTTGTCAAATTAGTGAGAGGTGAAGTGATTTGGGAGAAACCCTTCACAAAATTTCTATGATAGGTATAAATTCCAATGAATCCTCTCAATTCAGTGAGATTTTTGGTACTAGGCCATTCTAAAATGGCTTTTATTTTTTCCATATCCACC
Organism: Pseudotsuga menziesii; assembly: GCA_001517045.1. Classification (NCBI taxonomy): domain Eukaryota; kingdom Viridiplantae; phylum Streptophyta; class Pinopsida; order Pinales; family Pinaceae; genus Pseudotsuga; species Pseudotsuga menziesii. Next base: position 348,403 of record LPNX011169872.1, on the reverse strand, counting down.
TTCACACCATATTGACTAATGATGTGTCCAAGATACAAAAGTTATTTCAAACCAAGCTCACATTTTGACAGCTTCGCAAACAAAGATTGATCATGCACAATTTTTAATACCACTTCTAGATTATGCAAATGTTACTTCAATGTTTTATTGTAAATAAGAATGTCATCAAAGAAAACTAGTACACACTTATGAATTTGCTTATGGAAGATATTGTTCATGCATGATTTGAATGTGGAAGGAGCATTTTTCAAGCCAAAGGGCATGGCAACAAACTCAAAATGACCATAGTGGCATATGAAAGCAGTCTTTGGTATGTCTTCTTCCTTCATTCGAATTTGATGATAACCAGATTTAAGGTCAATCTTTGAGAAGAACTTGGCTCCATGGAACTCATCCACGAGCTTATCAATTCTTGGGATGGGATATCTATTCTTCACTGTCTTCTTATTCAAATGTCTAAAATCAATGCAAATCCTCAAAGTTCCATCCTTTTTCTTTACCATAAGAAGTGAAGAAGCATATGGGCTTGAACTAGGCCTTATGATACCCAACTCCAAAATTTATTTAATGGCCTCCTCAATCTCATCTCGAATCCTTTTGGGGTGCCTATAGGGATGCATTTTGATAGGTTGGGTTCCTATATCTAACTCAATGATATGCTCCACCCCTATGTCTGGTGGTGTTCCTGGGGGAAGGTCTCCAAAAAACCTCTCACACTTACTCAATAATTGTTATATCTACTTAGGATGCTTGGAAACCTTCGAGTGAGGTTTAGAATATGTAATCAAACATTCAACAGCCCATTCTATGTCTCCATACCTCAAGATAGACCTCATACTATGAGAGGACACCGCTTGATTTGGGTAAGTGTGCATTCTTCTCAATAGGTGGGTTTACCTTCCAAATTTTTGAACGTCATTTCATGGAATTGATAGTTCACTGTATGCTCCCATAAAGAATACAACCATTGGACTCCCAAAACCACATTCATATCATCCACATTCACTACATAGAAATTGTCAGTGATAGTATTATTTCCTATAGTAACTTGAAGCTTTGGAATCCATTTGGTGAAGTCCATAGAATTGTTACCTGGAACGATGAGCACGAAACCATCGAAAGTTCGATATTGTAACTTTATCGTCTCCACCAAGGCTGCATCTATGAAATTATGAGTGGCTCCTCCATACACTAGGACCATAACCTTTTGGCCTTTTATGTTACCATTGAGCCTGAGGGTGTGGAATATAGGTACACTTGAAAGTACTGTAATTTTTCCTCTCTTGGGAGTGGGTTCTTCTTCTTCTGTTGTTTCATACCCCTCTTCTTGGTTTGTAAGTTGTGCTTCTTCCTCCTCTCCCTCTTCCTCATATTCATAGAAAAATTCAACGTAGTGTGCCTTCCCCTTTGTACACTTATGTCTCAGAACCCAAGGTTGTTGAAATGTGAATCATAGTTTCTTTCTTCTAAGTTCTTCTTTTCTTGGCCCTCTCTTATTCTCTTTGGAAAAGGAGTCATTTTTCCATGGTTCCTTACCTTACTTCAATTTGGAAGGTAAATTAGGCTTAGGGGGATATTTGGTTCTTGGCAACACATTCTAAAAGTCTCTTGTCAAATTCATGGCATCCTTCAATGTAGCTGGCTTGTGGGATTTCACGATCCCTCTCAAAGGTTCTGTCAATCCTTATGTAAATAGTAAAACCAGCCTAGCCATAGAGACATCAAAAACCATTACTGAAAGCTTTTCAAATTCTAACATATATACTTCAAGAGTTCCAACTTGCTTCAATTGTGATAGTTCTTTGAAAGGAAGTTTGGGGAATTTCCTCCCAAATATCTCCATTAATGCATTGGAGAAACCCTCATAAGATAAAATATGATCATGTCCCAAGGTTCTAAGACCATGGAACCAACAATGACTAGCTTCCCCTTCAAGATGTAAAATGGCCAGATGTCAGGAGAACAGGTAGTCGAAACTGTCAGCAGATGCATCGAAATTGTCCCAATGATATTGAAAAGTGATTTCTCACAATAAGAGGTTGGATCATTAAACTTTGGTTAAAATACAGGATACCATATCATAAAAAACTAAACTAGTCATTGCACAGTTATCAAAACCATAATGATTACGTTATTCCATGCTTGCAAGGAATACTAATTTAAATGAATAACACAAGCCAATTTGGAAATAAGAGCTACGAGGTGGCAATGTCCCTGACATTGCCACCCGTTGTTGCAAGAATAAGGAAGTTGACAAAAGAGCAATATAGGTAGATGCACATATAAATTCATTTGAGAAAGTCATAACTAGAACATTCAGCTTAAATTCTCTAAGATTGCAACTTTAGAAGTAGGTTTGATGTGCATTGGCTTTGATAAATTGAAGAAATGAAAATAAATATCGTAAAAAATTAACAAAGATAAAATGCAATAGAATACCATGGAATTATAAAATTTTAACTATCTATGTTAATAAAGGATTGAATGTTGAACACTTTTATTTTTATCTTAAGCTAGGCTTCAAGTGTGGCATAATTCTTGACATGAAAGGTGGCATCGAGAGAATTTCCAAGATGAGATTCTTAACCTGTGTGGATGCATTCAAGTGAGTTTCCCATTATACATATAACTCCAACACATAGAGACATGTAGGAAACTCATCCCATTGTGTTTATTTGTTGTAATATAAAACTAATATAAACATAAGACATTCTAGAGATTTTATCAAGTTGTGTGATGTTGTGGAATTTTTTTCAATTGTAAATCTGGTGTTGCTTAATGATCCTAAACTAAATATTTGTTAATATGTCATCTAAATATAGCATATCCTTATAATATGGTGTTGGAATATTCAACCCATCTAGACATTAGCCTTAATCATTTATTTGATTTTCTAGTGCTTAGACCATTATTAGTTGACCACCTAGTGTATAGTCCTAAGTATCCTTATCACTCAAGACTATTTGTTTGTCCTCATTATCCTCAGATGCTCCCTCCTCCTTCTTTCTAGGATTTAATGCATCATTGCACTGTCATGCATGATTTTAGGCCCACTTGAGTCAATTCCTATAATTTAGGAGCCTACCTTAAGTTAACTAGCCTTGATTTCATCACCTGAGTTAGAATGAGCTCTGATGACCACTAACACTCAAATGAACACCTCTTATGTGCCCTCCATCATTAGTTATCATCATTTAACTGGCTAATACACCTCCTTGGTCCACCTAGTGTTAGTTACACTCAGTTAATTGATTTCAGGAGTTATGATTGGCAACAATGCCTAGTGATGTTTTCTATGTTATCTAAGTCTACCACATGTGTGGAGTTCATTTGTCTCTTTAGGCTCACGAATTTCTCCCTTGGAGATGTATTATAAATGTAACCTTATTGGTCAATAATAATCACTCAGAGTTTATAGCAATTGAGATTTCTCTCTTATATTTCTACTTCATTAATTTCTCTCCAGTGTTCTTCTTATCTCTGTTGTAATTCTTGTGAGGTCACATTTGATTCAAGATATTCGTGTGCAAATTCTTATATATAGTATATAGATAAGTTATTTTAATATATTATTAATCTTAAATATAGGTACAATAAGTGCTGATTATGCTAATAGCTTAATAATTTTTTTTAATATTATGTTATTATTGGAGCTTCAATATTACCATATAAATTATGGTAAGATATTGTATTTGAAATTCAGTATTGGATATATTAACTTGTGAATTAAAATCGCTCATACAGAACACATGGATGTACTCAATACATTTTTTTGTTTTTTTGTTTTTTTTGTTTATGCCAAAAGCGTCATTAGTTGGGACCATTAATGGCATCCATGTGACTATATTTTTGTATTTTTCTTTTTGGCGTTTATAGGTGGAATCTTTGCGTTCTTGAATAACAGTTTTCCATTTCTCGTTAAACTATTGAGGAATAGCTATTCACTTTTAAATATTATTGAACTAGTGAGAAATAGCTACTCTGACTTCTGAGCTCTATGTATATGCCAATGAAGCTTATTGTATCGACCTGAAATTTGAAAGCCAAATCAGTGAAATCAATGAGTAAGACTGCGCAGTATTGCTACACACCAACCAAAGTGTATTAAAAGTGCACAGAAAAATTTGGAGCTCGTGTACGGATAGGTTCAATGGCAAAAGTAGACATATATTGAGACAACATAGAAATAGAACGTGAGCAAGGAGGTACATGAGATTATTACACATGGAATTAGTTGTTTTGTAAACATATAGATGATTTATAATTTTCCAGAAGTGTTGTTAGCTAATGTGGGAAGAAATTGTTTTAACCTTTAACAATCCAAAATTGGTGTTAACTTTAATATGAAATTTGTGTTTATAATTTAATTTAATTTAAATGATTTTTTTTAATATGAAATTTGTGTTTTTAATTTTAATTTCATAAAACACATATCAGATTAATGAAGTTTTCTAACCTTCAAAGTTTAAAAAATAAAAAAAGTAGTTTCAACATCAATACAAATACAAATAGTCAATTTTACATATTGTAAAGTTAAAAAAAAGTAAAATTTAAAGTTCAAAATCAAGCAGTTCAACCACTGTGCTTTGGTCTATTTAAATGTTTTGTTCGAATTTGATAATTGCAGAGTTTACAAGTGTTTCGAAGATTAGTTGTATCATAGAGTGCATGGAGCTAATGTAAGACTTTCCTTTGATCGAATGCGATCTGGTTTCAGGGTTCGTTTTCTTTTGGATCGATGTTGTATTTCTGTTCGCAATTTAAAAGAATCATAAGAATCATAATTCCTTGAAGCTTCTATTTGTTGTAGTTACGACTCCACTGTGAATGTAATACTGTGGACTGCTTTTTGTTTTTCTTTCTCTATTTAGGTAGATATGAAATGCATAACTTTGAAATCTGGCTTATGATGATTTGCCTTTTGATGCCCACGAATTCTTAAGGAATCGACCAGTAATAGCTTACCGAATGCTAAACCCTGCAAGCGTTTTCTTTTTTTTTATTCATTCTGGGAATCGAAATGGGTGGATGCGACCTGAATGTTGCTTTCGCTCCCTGGATTGATGCGTTTCAAGTGTTGCAAATTGGTTGTCCTTCTGCTATGATTGGTTGAAGCCTGATATTTCCTTCTTTTATCTATGCGGCAAGATGCTCTACAATTTTTTGTAGGTGAGCTTAGATCTGGAACACAGCTCGGATTTATGGACTTTATAGGCGTTGGATAATTTCCAAAAATATTGGATTTTGCATATGTATCTGTGATCGTTTTGCTATTAATCACCTATATGTGAATTTTTATTAAATTGGACAACAGGCTTTTAATTTCAAGAAATGTTTAGAAGACTCTTTCGGTCTATCTGCTGCTATTTGTTTGAGTTTACTGCTGTTATTTTTGTGCTTTCGGTTTAAAAATTTTGACTAACAGTTTAGCTACAGCTGTTATGATACCCTTGGAATGTCCCCTCTTAGTGTTGGTATGAACTTGTATTGACTACTGATATGTTTTAAAGTATTCTTGGTTTAAGACTTTTGTCAAACAGTTCATCATAGCCACAAAGCTTAGCTCACTATAGAAATTTTATTGAACATAAATTACCCTTAAAGCAATTGATAACAATTCCTTATCAGCTGTTATATGGCATACTGGGACAATTAAGATCTGATTAAATTTCTCTGTCACATTAAAATGCTTTCTTTTGCCATAGTGAATGATGACAGAACTCTATTTAAACACATTATTGTTGAATCAATATGCAGAGTCGTTACATTGATTTAAGGTCTACATTAAGATACTGTTTGGCAACCACCAAAGTGGTCCAACCGGAAAGACTCATAGATGTTAAGTCAAATTATCAAAATTTAATACTTGTTTGAATGACTCTGCAAATCGCAATTATTTAGTCACAAGAATATTAGGTTGGCCCAAAGGTGCACCAATTTTGAAAGACTATTTAATTGGAATAGGATGATTGATGGGTATTCACAATTGAGGCAAGTAAGGATACTCAAAGGTAACGTACTTACTTAGTTGTGAATATTTTATCAAACAGTCCTATTAGGTGGTAAAAGGAAATCACCATAATTGTCAATAGATTACCATAAGATTAGCCCAAAGGTAGGTCACGGTGATACTATTTACTATTGTTTAACCATAATTTTCAAATTGCTTATAACTCTTAGCATTAATATCACATAACGTGTTTTTATGA
>LPNX011169872.1:302712-338776 GCA_001517045.1 Pseudotsuga menziesii | reverse complement strand
TGGACCTTATGAAATCACTCCTTGTTTACAGACTTATTAAACAGGTTACTAATGTCGTGGTGCATGAAAGGGACTATGTTGTCCTATTAACATGGAACCGCCATGACTCGCATTACTAGGTTGTTTAATTATAGTATTATGATGACCAAACTAAAAACCAAGATGAATGTGACTTATGGTGCACCTAATGTATACTCTGATAAACTCTAACATTAAGTTATCATATGTGCCAAGTGGGAGAATGTAAGACTAAATTTAGAAATTCAGTTTTACGTTGTCCATATGAAGAGACGGGTTCTTGGGAGCCGTTTCTATTTCTCCTACTCCGATGGACAGGTGGAGAATAAGTGTCATGGGGAAACCGGTCCTCTCTCTGCCTATAAATGATCCTTTCAGAATACCCATCAAACAAGCTGAAGGAACGCATTGAACCAGGGTAAGAGAGAGAAACTGTTTTCTCTTCTGGCTGGGATCAAGTTTCTTCAATACGTTGCAGGGACAGAGGTGTCTGGAATCAGTCTGAGGCTGTCAAGATGGATCAAGGTATTACCAATTTACTGTCTATATTCCGCTGTTTATTTATTGCTTATCAATGGAAAGTTTCAGATCCTTAAGAATGACTAACAGCTAATTTACAGACAACTTGTCTATATTCGCAAGACAAACAATTTCATCGAGCTTCAGGGAATGGGGTCTCGTGCAATAGAGACTGTGTTAACTTCGGATAAAATAACATTAAATATCAGGTATTGAAAATGCTCCTAGTAATGTTCGTCTTTGTCATGCAAGGAAGAATAACTTGCGCTCATAATGACTTTTACTTTTATGTAAGGAAGAATGACTTACATTCATAATGATTTTCAGGATAAGAGAGTATTGAGAAAATCATGATTAGATAGGAGTTCGGCTAACTCACTTGATTTCATTTCAGATAGGGAAAGATTGTATTATAGTCCTACGAGGAGCAAGCTTCCATGAATAATCATATATCAGTTAAACAGAGTGCAGTGAACTGAAGAAAACAGAGCAAATTTGGGAAAATAGAATGATACGGAGAGTAACACTCAATCCATTTATATTAACATAAGCATACACAAAACAGTTGCAACAAACACCGCGGAAATAGGATATGCGTTAAATGAACTACCGTTCAACTAACTGACTCATAAATTCTCCATTATTTCAAGTCTTCCCCTTAATGGAGAATGGATTAACAGCTACACCTAACATTTCCCTAAACAATTCAAATTTGATCTTTCCGAGAGGCTTTGTGAAAATGTCAGCAGTATTTTCACAAGTATTACAATATATGAGATCTATTTCATTGGATTGTAGCTTCTCTCTAACAAAATGATACTGAGCATCAACATGCTTTGTCTTTGCATGAAAGATCGGATTATTTGCCAACTTGATTGTACTTTGGTTATCACATTTGCTTACTATAGGTTCCTTTTGTTCTTTTCCGACATCTTGAAGAAGTCTTCTCAGCCAAACAGCTTCACAGGTCGCTGCACACAGGGCCTTGTATTCTGCTTCAGTAGAGGACAGAGATACAGTAGGTTGCTTTTTACTGCTCCATGAAAAAACTCCAGATCCTATGCTAAATGCATATCCAGTGGTTGATCTTCGATCATCCGGATTCCCATCCCAATCAGAATCTGAATAACCTGTCAACTCAACAACAGAAGCATCAATGTATTTAATACCAAAGTCAGGTGTTCTTTTTAGATACCTGAGTACCGTCTTTGCTGCATTCCAATGGCTTTCTTGAGGTTTTGCCATAAACTGACTTAACACACTCACTGAATATGCAATGTCAGGTCTAGTTGTGGTGAGATAATTCAAACTACCCACCATCTGTCTGTACATTGTATCATTCACCTCCTTTGAACCATCATCACAAGAGAGTTTCACATTCTGCTGCATGGGAATAGCAGAAGATTTACACTGATCCATTTTAAATCTCTGAAGTACATCTCTAACATACTTACTCTGACAAACAAATGTTTGACCTGCATTCCTCCAAACTTCAAGACCTAGACAGTAATGAAGCTCTCCCAGATCTTTCATATCAAAAACTTGTGACAGCTGCTCCTTGATTTCATCAATCAGATTCTCTGCATTTCCTGTAATTATTAAGTCATCAACATATACAGAGATCAATACTATATACCCCTGCTCATCACATTTGATATATGGATTTGGATCACTCTTGCTCCTTTGAAATCCCTGTTGAAGAAAGAAAGAGTCTATCTTCTCATACCATGACCTAGGTGCCTGTTTTAGTCCATACAACGCTTTCTTTAACTTACACACTAAGTGTTCTTGCCCCTTTTCCACAAACCCTTCAGGTTGAGTAAGGTACACCTCCTCTTTTAACTCACCATTCAAGAAGGCAGATTTAACATCTAATTGGTTTAACTTCCAATTATACTTTGTAGCTAAGGCAATTAATAATCTGATAGTATTCAATTTAGCTACAGGTGCAAATGTTTCAGCATAGTCAATACCTTTTGTTTGTGAGTATCCCTTTGCCACCAATCTAGCCTTATATTTGTCTATGCTACCATCTGATTTAAACTTGGGTTTGTATATCCATTTGCATCCTATTGGCTTTTTATGTTTAGGCAATTCAGTCAATTCCCAGGTATTGTTTTGCATTATTGATTCATATTCCTCCTCCATTGCATTTCTCCATTCATCATGTATATTGGCTTCATCAAAACTAATGGGTTCTATGACATTCGAAATGCTACTCATAAAGGAATAGTCTTTGTACCTTTCAGGAGCCCAAACCTGTCTTGAAGATCTTCTTAGCTGTTGATTATCTTCCTCTTCGCTGTGTGAATTTTTGTCTTCATCACTAGTTGAGCTTGGATTGTTTTTATCACTGAATCCCTCTTGCTGTAGCTGCTGTTCCTGTGTGTTTGGCTGCTGTAATACAGTTTGCCGTTCTTGTGTAACCCCTTCATCAAGAACTGGTTCATGAAGAACTTTATGCCATTCCTCATTACTTTTGTTGCTGTTCTCTTGAATTTCTGTTTCTTGTTCATGGAATAGTACATCTCTACTCGCAAATACCTTGTGAGTAGAAGGATCAAACAATTTATATGCTTTGAATTGAGAATAGTAACCTATGAAGATACATTTAATGGCTTTAGCATCCAGTTTCTTCCTATTTTCCTTTGGAATATGTGCAAAAGCTGTACACCCAAAAACTTTCAAATTTTGAACTACTGGTTTGGAACCATACAAAGCTTCAAAAGGAGAAATATTATCAAGACTCCTAGTTGGACTTCTATTCTTTAGGTAAACAACAGTATTTATGGCTTCACCCCAGAAGGTATTTGAGAGATTCTTACCTTTCATCATACTGCGTGCACACTCTACCAAGGTTCTATTTTTCCTTTCAGCAACTCCATTCTGCTGTGGAGTGCTGGGTATTGTAAACTGCTGTACTATTCCATTATTTTTGCAATATTTGTTGAAGTCCCCTGATTTATACTCTCCCCCTTGATCTGAACGAAGGATTTTAATGGATTTTTCTGTCTGTTTTTCAACCATGTTTCGGAACTCCTTAAAGTACTCAAAAACATCACTCTTTCTTCTAAGAAAGTAAACCCATGTGTATCTTGTGCAATCATCAATAAATAGCAGAAAATAAAATGCACCTCCTAAGGATCTAGTCTGCATAGGCCCGCAAACATCAGTAGGCACAAGATCTAACACATCTCTTTTTTTCCTATCAGGATTAGAAGGAAATTCATTTCTATGCATCTTTCCTAATGCACATCCTTCACAAGCAATGTTCACAATTTTTAACATGGGAAGTCCTTCAACCATATTATGCTTCAATAATAACAATAAATCTTGATGATTGATGTGGCCATACCTTTGATGCCAAAGACTCTCTGTTGGCATGATTGCAGAAGTTAATGCGTAATGCTCTTTACTAGTAACATCAAGCTTGTATAGGCCTCCTACTCTGACTCCCTTTGCAAGAGTTTTGTATTGGTCCAATGAGTCCTTCACTATGCAGTAGTTTTTGAAGAATTCAACCTTCAAATTCTGATCTGTAATAGTAGACACAGATATCAGATTTTTCTTTATCCCTGGCACATACACCACATTGCGAATGTGACGAACACTACCATTTGGCAATGTTACTGGAATATCTCTGTATCCCTTGATCTGATATGCACGGTCATCACCAAGATATATACTAGCACCATTCTGTGTTTCTTTATAGTTAGTATACCACTTCTTATTACAAGTCATATGCACTGATGCTTCGGAGTCAACAAACCAAGCATCAATATCATCAATTTCAGCAGATAAAGCAGCATTAGACAGAAACAGTCTAAGATCCCTTGAGTCAAAGTTTGGCATTTCAGTAATCTCATCAGCAATTTCATCTCTAGCCATAAACAGTTTTAGATCATGTGTTGAAGAGTCTTCAGCAAAATGACCTGAATATTTTCTAGGTTGTCTATTCCTAGCCTCATCATTCTTCTTCTTATGACAGTCTTTAATAAGATGTCCAGGTCGACCACAATAAAAACAACTTTTTGACTCATTCCTGTTAGATGGCATACCTTGATTCGGTCTTTGAGGAGCTCTACTCTGTGATGCCCTGCCTCCTTTGCCTCTTTCTCCTGATCTCCCTCTCGGAGATCTCTTATTTGACCACAATGCCAAACCTGAATCTTGAGATTTCAAGTTCCCACGCCTCTCTTCTTCTTGCAGCAAAATACCGGTCAGCTCTTCAAAAGTAGGAGGTTTCTCCCTTGCTGCGAGACCTGTTATAAACATATGGTAGTCCTCTAGCATACCATTCAATGTGATTGTTACGAGATCAGTGCTGGAGACTGATTCTCCTATGTCTCCTAGCTTATCTTTCACTTCTTTGATACGACCCAAGAATGAACTAACAGACTCATTTGCATCCATCTTAATGCCTAGCAATTTAGTTTTTAAGAAAATGAGACGGTTCGTATTGCTAGTTTGATACAGATCTTTAAGTGTTGTCCACGTTTCAGCAGAAGTTTTAGCTTCTCTGATATGTGGAACAATACTATCTTTAACAGACATTCGTAAGAGTACCTTGGCTTTGTTCTCGCGCTTATCCCAGTCCTGGATTTGTGCTGGTGTTCCACCCGCAGCTGCTACAGGTTTCGCTTCATCTCCATTGGTGATTGTCCAGACACCATAGCCTTCCATCAAGGTCTGCATTTTGAATTTCCAGTTTATGAAATTCGAGCCATCTAATTTGTTGGCCTCATTGAGATAGGTCTCTGCCAATGGATTTGACATCTCAGAAACTCCGCGGTACTATGCTCAGCTCAGCTCACACACAATAGCTCCTCTCAAGATCCGAAGCAGTGACTCCTCACCGCGGGTTCCTTCTTTTCGTTCTTTACCAGCAGACAAGAGTTGCAGGCAGCGATTTCACCCCAGTCGCAGGCAGCACAGGCCCAGCTCTCCTCACACGCTGCAAACGGCAGTGAAATCCCAGTGATTTAGCGCAGGCTTCTTCACAGCTTGGACGCGCCTCTTCAGATCTCGGTGTTCTCTGGGCAGCTTCTCCTCAGCAGGCAGCTTCTTCACTTGAACGTGCCTCTGTTCATGAACCTCTACATCCTCAACACTAACGGCAGTTCGCAGTGCACAGATCTCCAAGAATCTCCAGGCTTTCTCAGCAGGCTCTCTGGATTCCCACAGCCGTGAATGGCTTCTCCCAGCAGGACAGGAAGGCTCTCACAACAGGCAAATCAGGCTCTTCACAACAGGCCGCAATGGCTCTAATACCAAGTTAAACAGAGTGTAGTGAACTGAAGAAAACAGAGCAAATTTGGGAAAACAGAATGATACGGAGAGTAACACTCAATCCGTTTATATTAACAGAAGCATACACAAAACAGTTGCAACAAACACTGCAGAAATAAGATCTGCGTTAAATGAACTACCGTTCAACTAACTGACTCATAAATTCTCCATTATTTCAAGTATATCTAGCTGTATATTTGGGATTGATAGGATGTTGTCTTTGCTTGACTGCCTTAGCACCTATTCACCTTCGCAAATTTACTCCATGCCAACCAAAAACCACCAAATACAATACATAAATACCAAACCAGTTACTTCAAATACCATATGCAGTTAACTAAAAACAATTACTTTCGATCTTTGAAACATTGCTTCCCCTAAATAAATGCTCAAACCTTTGATTATTTCAACAACAATAAGATTAGAGTACCTGTCTTGTGATGAGCATGACAAAATCTGTGATGATCTCGGACGAGATAAGACAGAGAAAACATTAGGAATCGACACGGACTCGAGCTTCTCCAACAACGGCATTTTCAGCTTGGATGACTCCTTCAACTTCTTCGTCAGGATCAAACTTGACCCGCGAGCGTGTTGATGATGTTGATCGTTTAACCCGTTGGATAACTAGCTAAGAAATAATTAAAAGGAAAATCTGGGGAGTCGATCCCAGAAGGAAAAAACACCTTACCGCGTAATTAAGTTTGCAATGTGACACATCCATTGCAATGCAACAGAGACCTTCGTTCAGTTCGGAAGAAACACAATCATAAGTGAATGGATATTTACCAAAAACTGGTTCCAATAACTTGATGAAATTAGGGACAGAAACATAACTTTGAATAGGAATAGTTAGTTAGCTATGTGCAGTAAGTGGTAAATTTATCCATATTTGTTTCTTGATGTGATGCTATTAGGTACATTGTGATTTTGTAATTTCAAATGCACAACAATTGAGGAGTTTTCACGTCATTGGGATAGTTGATAAATTCTAAGATAAATTCTAAATGCATAGATAGTGGATAAAATTATAAATACATATTGAGATAAAATCAATAGGACATCGTTCCGATGTGTTTAAAATAATATTTGATATTAAGAGATTATTTAAGTCACGTAAAATTTTAAGGTGAAACTATTTCTATTATATTTTGTAATTTAAAAGACTATATGATACTAATTAGAGAGTAAAAATTGAGAAAATTTTTTGATACAAAAGAAATTTGATTATTTTTATGTTTCTATAAATTGATTGAGTTAAAGTTTAGAAGATTTGCGCTTTTTCGAGTGAGTTGGCTGAATTGGACGACATTATTTGTTGTTGAAATTGCAATTTTCAAATTAAGAGTCACATGGATCTCTATTGGTTCAATAATTGTTAACTCCTATATCCATGTTTTACTTTTAATTAATTAAAATATTATCTCTTTTGTCTTCAACATCAATTTATAGATAATATTATAAAAATTATTTTATTTAATATTTTATCATTTTATTAAAATAAAAAATATAAACTAACTTTACTTAATGAAAATTATATTTATAATGGTACACTATAAAGACTACCTCTCCACCTAACAATATGAACCTGTATATATAAACTAGCTATAATAAAAAAATGGATCCAAATCTTAAAATAGTTAAATAATTCCAGTTCTCTCCATGTCTCTTTTCAGGAAAGTGTCATGCAAATAAGCAGTCTAAAGCTGGAGATAGATGTGAAAAAGTTGAGAAATTTGTTTTATTTAGTAAATACACGCGTTTTAAAAGAAGGTAAAAGGGTTTAGTTGTATTGTTTATTTGGAGAAAAACATTGGAGAAAAACATCGTGGAAGATGAAATTGTTTATGAAAAACAAATAAAGGGTAAATAGGGAAGATGAATTCTTTTATGAAAACCAAAGAAAGAACAAAGGAAACAACCTTTGGGTCGGTCATATCATAGAAGCTTAAGTATTTTATGAAAACCAAACAAATAACAAAGCTTGAGATAGATGTGAAAAACTTGAGAAATTTGTTTTATTTAGTGAATACATGCGTTTTAAAATAAGGTAAAAGGGCTTAGCTGTATTGTTTATTTGGAGAAAAACATCTTGGAAGATGAAATTGTTTATGAAAAACAAATAAAGGGTAAATAGGGAAGATGGAGTATTTTATGAAAACCAAAGAAAGAACAAAGGGAACAACCTTTGGGTCGGTCATAGAAGCTTAAGTATTTTATGAAAACCAAAGAAAGAACAAAGGGAACAACCTTTGGGTCGGTCATAGAAGCTTCTACTATAAAATCTCTCTTTTGCTGTGAACTCCAATGATTCTCGTGCTGGTTGGGTTTTCCATTGGTTTCATAAGCGCCCTCCATTCTTTCATTCTGCTTACTTTGTTTTGGGATTTTCCGCATGAACTAGAGAATGGAGACAATAAGGCAACAGGTGGTGGAAGCGAGAGTAATCGGATGCATTGTGGACTATTTCCTTCCTCAAAAGGAGTTATCTTTAGTATTAGGCATGTTATCACATTTATATTTTAGATGGGATACCATGATGCATCATACAGATTAATCTCTTACTTTTTCGAGTTTTTTATTTAGATGGGTTTTTTAGCATGGATCATTACAGCCTCGGCCATTTCAGATCCTTATTTATCAATATTTCCTTGCCATGACTAAGATTTGCTTGTCCATTGAGAGGATTTCAGTGGTGACCTAGTTCATTTGAGTAGAGTAGCAGATCATATGTGATAGACAATTACAGAAAGGCATATCAAATGGAGACATGTATATGGTGAGATCATGTATATGGCTCCTTGGTTGGTTTTTCTCTTTGATGTATGTTAAACACCTAGGCTTGTCATGTTAGGATGATCATGGTGACTTATGCTTAAATCACATATGTACTAATGCTTAAATCTGTGTTGTGAATGATCAAAGAGTCTAATGTTGAAGACTAGTGTTTATGCCATGATTTACACAAATTTTAAACCTTAGTGCTATGTTGGTTCCATGTATCAATTGTCCCCATCCATCCAGTTCATCCGTAGTTGTTTTTTCTCCCATGACCTAGGTTGATTGAGACTTGTGAGATTGAAGCTATTTTCCCCATATTAACCCTTGTGCATGATAGACTCCATGTTGTGATGTATCTCTGGCTATGAATTATGTGGCTTGGATAGTGTGGCTAAGTTCACCCGGTAGTCTTCCTTTAGTCCTCGAAACAAGTGCTCTGCCCAACAGTGTCTTTAGACACTAAAGCATTGGAACGCATAAATGTTATATCCAAATGATGCGAAATATGAATGTTATAAAATAGTCAATGACTAAAGGATGAGCACTCATTCCTTGTATAATGTTAGGCTCATTTTCCCTCCACAGGGGAAACAAGGTGAGGCAAACCCGTTGGGGCTATGGATGATCGCTGGCAATAGGGCTAGGCCTTAGTCATTTACCATAGCACAGAAGGCTTTCCAGGGAACCTGCCTTTGTAGGTTGGCCACTATCTTATGTGAATTTGAAAGTTATTGAAAAAGGTCAATGGTCAAAGGATGAGCACTCATTCCTTACATAGTGCCCGACTCATTTGCCCCTATAGGGAAACAATGTGAGACTAACCTACAAAGGTTATGTATTTTTCATTTACTGGAGCCCAGAAGGTTTTCTAGGGCACCTACCTTTGAAGGTTAACAAATGTTCCAAATCAATAAGGAAACTTGCTAGAGTCTGAAGGAAACAAGCCCAAGTACTTTATCAATTTATGAGACACCACCATCCCCTAGTGTTATTTGTCATGCATATGTCATTTTAGTTGAGTGTATTTGTCATCATTCGGAGAGATCACATTGTCAAAACCAACAAAAGGTCATCACCCATTACTTTGCCTTGTTTTCCATCCTCACCGAGCACTAGCAAATGGTTTAAGCTTTGTAAGTATGTCATACACAAGAGACTTCCAGAAGGTTCAATGATTCTTTAAAGGAAAAGGTATATCTACTAGTTGTTACTATTATTATTATTATTCTCACCATGATTCTGAATAGCATGATTAAAGTTTGGTTTTAATATACATCTTGTAACATTTCTTATCCTGGATGTATGTAGGATCATTTTAGTTCAGTATCTCACCTACAATTTGGGTACTTTGACCTTGTCAACCCAGTTGACCAAGTCAAACACAGTTCCTAATGCAGTGGCTCAAAAAACAATAGTGCTTATATTTACTCTAGACATGCCCAGGACCAATACTATGGTTCCAATTTTCAGAATTTGGCCTCAGATTGCATGATCAATGATTATTATCACTTTATTATTAGCCATATTATATTATTATTGCAGTGATTTTGGTTCTTCTAGAGCACCATAGTGTTCCAGGGGGTATCAGTAGGAACTTATACCATTATTCGACGTCTCTAGATACTCTAATGTAGTCAGCTTGCCCCAGTTCTCATCTTGAAGGAAGCTATGATTACTTTTATGATTTTAAGAGATTGTACCTTCAAAAAATGAACTAGGAGATCAGTGGGAAAATCGATTTGGCTAGGGAAGTCAAGGAAATGGCCTTTTTTGTATTATGGCTCCCTAGACACTTCTTCATCAATTTCAGTCAGCATTTGGTCCGGGATTATTTATTTTTCCTAAGCCAATGAGGATGTCCCTCAAGGAGCACCCCTTAACTTGGATACTTGATGTATCACATTGTTATATCTTATGATTTGAGGTTGTATTGGGGCATAGGGTGAATTAAGCCCCTAGTGGCCCCTTTTGATGTATTATCATGATTATATCTTATGTTATCTTATGTTTTGACTTAAACAAGGTGTCATTGGGAAAAAAGTGTGCCCCCTTGATCTGGTCAAAGTGATCCATGTAAAGTTGATCTCCATCGTTGATGATGTTATAATCCCAACCATCAAATATAAAAGTGAGTTATGGTTTGCATCTCTCAAAATATATATAAAGACGAGACCCCCTTCAATTATAAAGCATGAGCTCTAGCAATGTAACTTTTAATAAAGAGATTATACTGGGATTAAAAACTTGTGTCTCTGTAGATAGATGAATGATGATGATGATTGACATCTCTTATCTCCTGCATTGATATAAATCCGACATAGTTCTTGTATCATTTTCTGTACCCAGTTTATTTTGCAGGTGAAGGAGGCGAATTGGAGGTGCATTGGTGGGGAGACTCACCCTGTGGACACCTTTCGGTTTGGTATATCAGAGAGTGGTTACTTCTTTATGATTTATCATTCATTTTTCTTCTTTATTTGTGAATCTCGTTTATCTGCCATTTCTAATTGATTTCCTTGGTGTGGCAGGTGGAAGGAGGCGCTATGGTCACTGAGCAAAGCACATTTCCACCAAGATCTTGCTTGGATCTCTCACTTGAGCTGCGAGGAAGAATTCTTCATCATCCAGGAAGATATCTACGGGTTTCAGGTAAGCCTCTCATCTTATTTCTCTATGTTTCAATTTACATGCATTGCAAACTACCCACAACACTTTAAAAGTCACTTGTAGTAGGTAGGAAAAATCACTAGAATATTTTGCATTGGGAATCTGCAAAATTGGTGATATGGATTTTGTTGGCCCTCATCAAAACCCCTCTATCCCTACTAGGATTCAAAATTGGAATCCATTTTCCCACCTTAAAGCAGCACTGATCCCTGGAGAAAGCGCCAATCCTAACCTATCGGTCTCTTTCCTGAGTGGTCTATGTTTCTAGTTTATACTTGGATTTATTTACATTGTCAAATATTTCATCTGAGAAAGTGTGTTGTAAGCCCTAATTCTCTTATTTAAACCTATCTTGGATATTTCCATATTTCTATCTAAATCCCCCCCAAGGTTCTAGGTTTGATCAATTGAATAAACACACTAATCCTAGATCTGATTTTTAATTCCATAATTCACTGTTTCATTTTCCTTAAGTAACGTTTCCAACACCAGTAACCAACTCTACTCAATCATTCCTTAAATCATGGCTTATTCCTTAAATCTAGGGTTTAAAGCTTTCACCTCATGTATTCTCTGTTTGGGTTTGATCTGGTGATTAGATTTAGGTCTTTCCTTTTAGGATAGGTCTGGGTCTCCCCCTTTGTCACTTGACTTCAGTAGCATAAAACAAAGGATATCTCAACTGATGTGACAATCAATCTTCATTTCAGGGTTGGGATATTTGTAGGTCACGGCTTTGGTTTCATGTCCCCTCTGTCGTCCTGAATAGGATTAATCCATGGGGTAACTACAAGATTCGTGATAACAAGACCAACAGGAAATCAGATCGGGTGATCAAATATCACCAAGTGATATCCAATGCGAACCTTTTTATATGACTACTGTGAGAACTCCTCACACGTAATTGTAAGTTAGTTTAACTTCGATTTCATCATATATTCCAAGATACTTATTTATTCCGTGGGTAATTTTTTTCCATAAATCTAAATAACCAGGTGATCACGGATCTTGGCTCTACTTGGGGGAGTATTTGCACTGGTATGGTATAATCCTCAACTAAATTTTTGAATAATATAACACTAGAATTTGTTTTATTATATCACGAGGTGTTTACAATTTAGTATGGGGAAGATATTTTTAAGCTTAATCTAGTGCAATGATGTAACATGACATTCTCATTTAAAAAATGCAAATGATGTAGCCTTGCAACCTTAAACAAAAAAATATATTGATTTGGTCAAGAGCGATCAAATATCTTAATTATCTTAAGTGTAATTTTTTTTAATATATAAAAACTTTAAGATAAAAAAGAATTTGCATTTTATTAAAAAATGGGATAAATTAAAATGGATCTATCTTGTTTTAATAAAAAGCATTTGCATTATAGAAACTTCCATGATGATCATGGAGGTACCATGGTTGTCTCTCGTTCTTTCACCTTAAAATCGTTTTCCATAAAATGTCGGTCATTGTGAACGGTAATCATGAAGATCTAATTTGTTTTTGTTTTTGTGGTGTAATATTAGATAATTGGGGGAAAGTCTGGTTACCTATGAACCGCCAAGACCCTTGGGTATCCAGCTCAATATGGTTTTCACAATTCTAGATGCATGGAGTGCATCTCAACCCATAACTAGTCCCACCTCGCAGGAGAAATTAAGTACCCAACGTTTTGCTCTTGGACCACTGCTGGCAGCTGGTTTTTTCTATGTCAAGAATGAGAACGAGAGAATGCAGACAATGGATACACTAAGGTAGAAGCTGGAGGAATTTGGAATAATCACAGACATTGTGGACGATTTCCCTCCTTGAAAATTATTCTTTTTATTATTCGGCAATCACCAAATTAGATTGGCTAATCAAATATTGGTAGCTCATATGCAAGTCGAACCTTTTTTTAATAATTACAATGAAAATGACGAACATGATCCCGAGTTGAACGAATCCTTTGATGAGAACTCCACATACGTATTTTTAAGTAACTTTAACTAGAACATGTTTCATCACTTTTTATGGATGATGGTAAAGCACTCATTTCATACCAACTTCAGGTAATCAAGCACTTTCCTTCTTTTCTTTCAGCTGAGGACTCGGACATCATGGTCGCAGAGGTTTCTTTTGCAGGAAATCGAAAGTGCTATGAAGAGTTTCAAGAAAGATAGGAGCCCGGGACCTAATGGCTGGCCAGTGGAAATTTTCATCTTTTTCTTTGATTTGGTAAAACATGATTTTTTGAAAGTTGTTGAGCAATCCCGGAGGGAAGGAAAGGTCGTAAGAGTCTTAAACTCTACCTTTTTTATCCTCATTCCCAAATGTGATCACCCAAAAACCTTTGTGGATTTCCGACCCATTTCACTCTACAACCTAATCTACAAACTCATCACATAAATCATCTCTACGAGACTTAACCCGATACTTTCTAGGGCCATCTCCATTGAGCAGTTTGGGTTTTTTTAAGGAAAGGAAAATCAAGGAACCTATTAGGATTACTAAGGAAATACGCCATACTATAAAAGTAAAAAAAATGGATGCCCTAGTCCTTAAGCTTGACCTCATCAAGGCTTTTTATCAAGTTAACTGGACCTTGCGCCTCATCCTCCTCCAGATTGGGACTCCCTTGGTGGCGATTAACTAGATTATGGGCTGTCACATCTTCTGCAAATTTCTTGGTACCGATTAATGGCTCACCATCTATTTTTTTAATGCTTCTAGGGGTAGTAGACAAGGGTGCCCCTTGACACCCCTCCTTTTCCTATTGGTGATTGAAGGACTCGATTGACTCAATGGGGAGGCAAAAAATACTGGAAATATCTGTGGTATCAATCTTTCTCCCACCCTTTCTTTTACCCACTTACTCTTTGTGGATGATGTTTTACTTTTGGGTAAGGGAAATTTTGTGGAATGGCAAGCTTATAAAAGTATTTTGGACCTCTTTTGCTCGGCGTCGGGGATGAGTATAAGCATGGAAAAATCTTCATTCCTCCAAAATAATTTATCAGATGAAGTAAGTAACTGTATCAGTACCATACTTCCTTTCAAGATGGATTAGATCAAATCTGGTTTTAAATATTTGGGTTTTAAGCTTAAACCCTTGGGGTACTGTTTAAAGGAATGGAGATGGATCATAAAAAAATTTAGAACAAGATTAGTCATTGGACTCATAAATTCTTATCGTTAGGTGGAAGACTGATCTTGATTAAACTTTGTCTTATTGAGGATCCCGGTATATTGGTTCTCCCTTACCAGGCTCCCAAGATCGATTTTGAATACGCTAAGGCAATGTATCTTCACTTTCCTCTAGGGAGGTACTACAAATAAACACAAGCCGGCATTTAGTGGATTGGAAACGACTCTCTAGACCGTTCTCCCTTGGGGGTTGGAATATAAAAAATATGGATTGGTTTAGCATTGCACTCAGGATCAAGAGTCTGTGGACTGTACTCATAAGTAAGGTTCTCTGGAATCAGTTGATTCAGATCAAATATCTTAAAGGCACACCTTGGGAATGTTGGATCTGTCAACCCAATTTCTCAGTTCAGAAAAATTCACATATTTGGAATGGATTTATTCGTGTTGTTCCTTGGATCAATTGTATGGTGGGGTGGAGAATTGGAAATAGTGGTTTTATCAAACTGGGCATCAATCCTATTGCTTGACTGAAATCAAGTTTTATTCTCTCCAATGACCTGCGTACTTATCTCACTGACTATGGGATCAACAATCTCAGTCAGGCCGCAATGGTGGTGATATGACAACATCCTCTTCTTTATGGCTATATGCAGAGGATTTGGAACTCGGTGGGGCAAGGAAGGAGGAATGCTCAAACTATATCAAGGGACTGTATCATGGAGGAATCATACTAAACACTTTGAAGGATCGTATTATCTTGCTACATGATAAAAAAATGGTGAAGATACAACACACTTGGCTTATGATCTTATAGATAACAGTTTTGCCGGGGAACTATATGGCTGGCAGTACAAGCAACTCTGGCTTTGGAATATCCCACTTAAAATTAATTGTTTCAGTTGGATTTGTGCAGAAAACTATATCTGTACATGGGATAATTTAATTCGACGGGGATGGATTGGGCCAAATCGTTGTTGCTTATACAAGGCTTCTAACGAGTTAATGAACCATCTATTTGCCGCCTGCTCCTTTGCTCTGGTAGTAAGGACTTCTATAGCCATCAGTCATAGGCTGGTTATTAGTTGGAAGGATCAAACTCTGCTGGAAAATATTAACCGTTGGACTATGAATGTTGATCGCCTATTTTATTTGCCTTTTTATTATTATATCTGGAGTATTTGGAATACTCGCAACATGTGCATTTTTGATGATCTTGTCCCAAGGGTGGATATTGTGTGTCACAGGATTTTGGAACTGGTCAATTCATTTCCTGTTATGGAAAAAAAGCTTATTTCTCGAGATATTGGATTTGTGCCAGTGGTTACTTATCCTTCTAGCTTCTTTGATGGTGTTGCAGCTTCAAATATTAGAGGTGCGGGATTTACACTACATATCAGTTCCTCGCACTACTTTCATGTTCAGATGGGTTGTGGTGTCAGCACAAACACCGAGGTAGAGTTGTTGGCCTTTGGGCACTATTAGTATTTGCAGCTACTTTAGGAATCCCTTCCCTCTTTGTCTGTGGAGACTCCCAAGTACTCATAAATTGGGCAAAGTCGGTAGCACATCTTGATGTTGTGGACCTAGATCACTGGTGCGATCTCATTTCTGAGGTAAAAGCTTCTTTCCTCTCCATAAACTTTCAGCACATTTATAGAGAGCACAATATGAGTGTTGATATTTTATCCAAGGAAACTCTTTCACTTGAAATGGGGAAAATCTCCTATATTGAAATATTGGATGAAGAGTCCATTGGAAGTATTATCATCTCGTTCTTTTAAGGGATGAGTAAACTTTCTTGATGAGGCTACTCTTCTTTACTCGTAAAGATTTGAGTATTTTTGAGCCTTTGTCTATGTTATGATGTGGTTTTTATTTGGAAATTTGTTTTCCTTAGCTCAGGGGATCATCACTTTATCCCCTAAGTGTTTCCTTGGATAAGCTTTCAGGACACTTATTGTGCTTCCTTGGACTGTGTAGAAGGTTTCTTTGTTGAGGGAGTGAGGAATTGTGAACACCCTTTGGTGTTGGGCCGCAGGTCTCCCTATTTGATCAGGGATGTTGTGTTATTATGACAGTTGTATATGATACTTGGTATAATAGTTATACAATTGTTAACTTTGATTCTTATGAATATCAAGGAACTTCTCTTTTTCTTCTGAAAAAAAGTAACCCACAATATTTATATTTATTTCGTGGGTTAAAGCTTTTCATAAATCCAAATAGCCTGGTGATGACGGATCTTAACACTATTAAGCACTAGTATTTTCACTGGTATGCTATAATCATGAACCAAATTTCTGAATAATGTAGCACCAGAATCCATTTTATTTAATAACATCATTAATCGTTATGATATGCAGGGTGTACTTCACACGTTTTTTTTTCTTCAGATGGAAAGATCCACGGGAAACCCAACAATACTTCCCCACATTCGTGGATGGTAGAGGTGGTAAACCGCCGGCCATCCTAGCAGAAGGCCTAAACCCAGAGGACTCAAGGCTTGAACCCGTGACCTCCCCCGAACCGAGAGAGTGACTTCACACGTTTATGATAATATTCAATGTGAACCGTAATTATCTGTTTTTTGTGGTGTCAAATTAGGCTTGAATAATGAAAGTTTGGTTACCTATGAACCGTCAAGACCCATGGGTATCTGACACAGGCTGATTTTCACGATTTTCAACAAACAGAATGCATCTCGGGACATAAGTATGCCTACGCCACGGGAGAACCTCAATACCCGAGATTTTGAGCAAATCCATGGACTTGGGCCACCGTTGGCTGTTGGTTTTTTCTATGTCATGAATAAGAACCATCCACATGTGATACTGCATATACGATAGACTAAATGAATCACCGGCTCTTCAAGTAATTGATACTCTTTAGGAGGGACATGTACCAACTTGAGTAGCGTTTGAATATCTAATAGTCAAAATATTCAGTATGTTTTTTATTTAGATTTAAATTTAACCGTGGTCACATGAATTAAATTTGAAGAGATAGTTTACTAAACATTCAACACAAAATCATTAATGAAATGCATAAAATCCTTTTAACTCCTTAAATGAAATGCATTAATGCAAAGTTGAATGCATCTTGAGCACACGTTACACCATAATAAAAAGAAGAGTCGATGAACTTTGTCGATGTACATTTTACCCTAACAGAAGTACAACTTTGAAATAAATATGTTTAGACATCATTTTACCATTGTGATACTTTACTGACAAAACTGCTAAACTCGTCATTTATGGAGCTAAACTGTCTACCTTTTGAATGAAGGGGGATTCACATATATTGACAGATCTTCATGGCTCAGACAACAAAACTAAAAGTAAAGAGAAAAGCATATCCACTGCAAATATGAAGATGGACATTGGGAGGTACACTGACATGATAATAACCATTGTAACTTTATCATGGACATTGTAACTAGAAGATGAATTATAAGACTCTGATCCTAGCCTAGAAGAATCCATTCTACCGCGTGAGTAAATGTAAAAATTTGGAATGGCTGATGTTCCATACATAGCTTGGCTACACCTGTCATAACTTCTCTAACCCAGTAAGTTGTAAGCAGTATAACCAACTACTGTAGTAGTATATGTATTATGTAACTCTATCACCAAGTTGATAGAAGCTCCTACCTTAATACCCGTAAGCGTACTTCAATGCTATTAAAATCATATCCATGAGTTAATAAGTCATGGAAACAAAAGAGCATGTATCTATACGCATGGAGACATAAGAGCACAGATATATACCTGAAAGGAACAATATCTCCTACTTTCTTGGATACCTTTGTGAGTCTTTAACATAAATATTCCTATCAAGGGATTTTAATCTCTATCTTTCTAAGGGGGGGCAGTGAGATATATTCGGTGGAGGTGTGCAGTAAGGTTAGTTGTGCAGAATAGGAAAGTTGCATAGGACAAGGTGGGTGTACATTTGACAATATGAGAAGATAAATATGGTAACAACTTTTGTCCCTTCTTTGTTTTGATGGGTCAGGGTTTCCTTCAACCTTCTATTTGTTGGCTTTGGTTGCCTTGTATTGAATTTTAACTGCATCAAAATTCAATAACAACAAATAAATGAACAAGCGCGATTCCGTTTAAAATATTCATTAACTTGTCATATTGATACTAGGCATGTAGGCACTACTGAATCTTGAATGTGAGATAATGTATCTCAAATGTTGGGACCTCTCCCACCTTCGTGGGTAGATCCTTCCACTTGTAAAACAATTAAAATTTGTATAAGATTAGAATACTAAGAAAACTATTAAGGAAGATGGCTACATAATGTAAAATTTGATTGTTAGTGCAGGGAATAAGAATGATGAAGGTGGAACCTAGATGTCCCAACACCAAATTTAAAACCCTTTGGGAAGTTGCTTCTACCCAGCCTCGGGTAAAGTGCTGCAAGTGAAATGACAAGGAGATAGTCCCCAACATATGATCCATGTTTCCTTCCTGCAATGCATCCACTGCATCAGAGGCGTTATGCACCAAGCAGATAATCCCAACAACAGTTGCAGCAATATTATCTAAGATATGTTTTCAATGAAGTAAATATGTGAAGAAAATTGACAACATTGAAAATTTCAAGGCGCTTGTGAACTACCACGTTGATTGCTAAATATTTCAAGGTGGACTAGATCCTATCAAAGCCCCACCTCCCTCCAGGATTCATAATGACATCCAACAACTAACCGCTTTTACACAGAGGTTTCGTGACACTCTGGTCCGTCATTTGCAGACTTTGAGGCAATACAATGCCTATGATACAACTTATATTACATTATACATCGGCCTTTAATGAACTCCATGTTAAATGAGTGTCAAATTCCATGTAGATGGTAGGTTTAACATTTAAACACGTTGATGTCTACCCGTCGCTGGTGGTAGGAAACACATAACAAGGGAGACGTCAGCCTAAAACAACCAATCAAATTCTAAAAATTTGTTATTTAAAACAAATCTATTTCTTATATTTGGAATGTAGTTTCTTTTAAAATTTAACAATCAACCCTCAACTAATGTGCCTCACTAAAAACTATATGTGAGGGACATAATTTAGTTAATGATTTCTCCCTATAATTTTTTTCTTCATTTACATGCAATACCACGGGACACCTAAAACTATGGGCCCATAAACCATATACCATAAACCTATTTTAACTTATTTTTTACACAGATTAATTTAACCTAACACCATTTTATTTATTTTATCCAGTTCAACCAACATATGGATAAGTAGACCCGAAACTTACACCTATCGGTAAAAAGACTTGATTCGGATCTCATGGCAGTGGATCAAATCACACCTTTTGTTGGGTAAGTCACCCAGGCCATGTGAAAGAATCTACGGATAGACAACTAGACTGGATTTTTTACATAGTGGAGCTACTATTAGCGGCCCATGACGCTTTCCATTATTCATTGTCATGATTACAAATACATGGGTTTTCCCCACACGTATAACCAACGAATCTATCAGAGTCAAAGTCTCTATCTAAACCAAATTCGGTATCTGAAAATAAGCAATTTGAGAAACACTGTTCCACATCGGATCCGATCATGACTTCATTAGGAATACAACAGAATTCTCCTTGAAAAATGGATTCAACTTTAAGGTTTAAAGGAATTCTTCTTGTGAGAATTTTATGACCTAAGAGGCGACCATTTTTGTCCATTCTTCTGAATTTCTGCTGAGTGAAAACAGGGGGTTCAAGAGGAGAGTAAGCTCCTCTAAGATGTCGCAGTTTAAATTTAAACCACATATGATTGTGGTGTGCTACTCTCATGTCTGCTTGAAGGTGTAGGATGAAATTTGCACGTCGTTGAACCCAATCTTTTCTTGGACAGAATTTATCAAGGAAAACTTTTCTCCATCCAGACCATTGTTGTTGCACCAGTGTAGAAGGATCTCCACAAATTATTATTTCTCCCTGTTCTCTGCAGAACTGCAATATGAGGTTATAACTATTCCATGTTAAAAATCCTGGATTGATATCCACATAATACAATTCTCATCCATCTGTATAAGCTGTGTCAACCCAAACGTGATTAAGTTGCTGAAGTTGGTGCATGGCATTTTCTAAGCCTTTAAAGGCTTGTTTTTCGCATCTCTCCAATATTTGTATTTTCAGAGGAGATGCATTTACTTGTTGGATCAAGGAGAGTGCCAGATACTTATCTGCTTCCTTTTTGTTGGCGCAATTAAAAAAATCTTCTCTTTCTTCCTCTAACAAGGGATCATTGAAGATTCGAAGCTTAAATTTTTTGTTTGACGAGCTGGATGTTCCATAGCCAAACATGTTGAGGCTAGGTTTCTCCTGTAATTCTTCTCTGGTTAGCATATCAGTAACACAATTCAAATGTCCTGGTTTATATACAATTTCAAAATCAAAGTTTTGCAACCAAAAAAACCATTTTAGAATCCTAGAACTATTTTCTGCCATAAGATTTTCATTCTTGAATATACCATGCATTATTTTCAGATCTGTTCTAATAATGAACTTGACAAGTTTTAGATAAAGCTTGAAATGGTTTACAGTCCTTTTGACTATGAGGATTTCCTTGTGACTTGACAGATAATTGATTTCTGCATTTTTGAATGCTCCTGAAGCATAGCCGTAGATTTATTCTTGATCACCATGTTTTTCTATGAGAATACCTCCCCAAGCTTTATTGGAGGCATCTGTTTCAATCGGCATTTGACCCGAGCCTTGTGGTAGTGAGAGTGGAGGAAGCTGTTTTACTTTTTCTTTGATTTGCTTTGTTGCATCTGTCATATCTTTATTCCATCTTGGGGGAATTTTCTTCAGTCGTTGCTGCAGCAGATGAATGTCATTTGCCCGTCCTTTGTAGAATGGCCTAATATAATTTAGGCTTCCCAAAAATCTCTGCAATTGAACCTTTTCTAATATCTGATCAGGAAAGTTAGCAAAAACCTTCAGGACATGTTCTTGAAGGATCACCTGTCCTTTACTTATTTTATATCCTAAAAATTCAATGTCCTTTTTGCCAATTTCCATTTTGGATTTTGACAAAACCAATCCATGTTTGAAAACCAAAGAATAAAATTCTTGAAGATGTTTCAAATGTTCCTACAAATTCTCGGAACAAATAAGAATATCATCTATGTACACTAATGCCCAATTATTTTCTATGAAGATATCTTCTATTCTTTTCTGGAATTCTGATGGTGCATTGTTAATGCCAAATGGAAGGACCTTCCACTGATACTGCCATGAGGAACAACAAAGGCAGTTTTGTACCTGTCTTTTGCTTCAATTCCAATCTGGTAAAAACCAAATTTCAGGTCAAACTTGCTAAAAATGGTGCATCCTGCTATTCTTTGCAGCAGACTAGATTTATTAGGGATGAAAAATTTAATATCCCAAATGCCTGATCAACCTGTGTTGAACATACAATGTCAATCCCGCGCCCAAATTAGATCTGCCATCCAGCTTCTATCAAATTGGGTCTTTTACAAAAGAACACATGACAATACAATAACTGGCCAACAACTAGCACTCCAGCTGGTTGCAGGATTTTCAGGGCTAGCCTCAGAATGGTGGCGCTAGATTCCCCAAGAATCTAGGGAGGAAATGTTGAATGTAGAAGATGCGGACCAACAAATTCTTACCGGCCTTGGTAAATAATTCTATGGTCCCGATGAAAATGAAGATTATGAACATCTTGCATCTTTATATATGTCAGCCATAATCTGTGACCTAAATAAGAGTGAAGAATATTTTTGCTATATGCAAAAATTGTTGATTTCTTCTAACAATATTGATAAGCCCACATATCTGAAACATTACTTGAGAAGCTTTCTTGGTCATGTTCCTGAAGCTGTTGAACAACACCTTAAAGATAAAAACATCCCTCTGTCAGGTCTTTCCCTTACCCAATTGCATGGTTTCATCATGGAAACTTGGCAAAAACATTGTCTGAAAAAAAGAGTGGCTAAAGATTTCAAGCGACACTCTTCAATGTTTTCCTCGGGTTTTTGTAAAGATATTGCAAAAATGCCAGATTGGGGGTGTGGCACCCACAACTGAGGACACTTCGGGTGTGAATCATGTAGTTGTAAGAAGAAACAATAGCCCAAATATACTAGTGCACCTAGATTTCATCCAGACAAAGGCTATAAGCATAAAAAGGAAAAAGATTTCAAAAGAAAGCCTACTTTAAGAAAAGATCTGAACCTACAGATAAAGAAAAATGTTTCATCTGCAGTAAAAAGGGTCACTAGGCTAACAAATACCCAAATAAAAAGAAAAATCCTAGACTTGCTGCCATGTTTTCAGAAGACCTGGATCCATCCTGGTGGGATCTAGCTTGCTGTGCAGCAAGAGACTACACTGAAGGTGAAATCGTCTTCTTACTAGAAGAAGGAGATTCCTCTGATTCCGACCCCGCCTTAGATAAATTTGCTCCAAACTGATCTGACTCCTCTTCTTTTGATTCTGATGAAGAAGCAAATTTAGGAGGTTGCTCTGGTCCTCCTGATTTCAGTTTTTATATGTTCTCTTCCAACCTGCCTAAGGTCTCCCAAGATCCAACAAGTAAATGCCTCTCCTCTGAAAATACAAATATTGGAGAGATGGGAAAAACAAGCCTTTAAAGGCTTAGAAAATGCCATGCACCAGCTTCAGCAGCTTAATCACGTTTGGGTTGACATAGCTTATACAGATGGATGAGAATTGTGTTATGTGGATATCG
The DNA here is from genome assembly GCA_001517045.1 of Pseudotsuga menziesii. Taxonomy (NCBI): domain Eukaryota; kingdom Viridiplantae; phylum Streptophyta; class Pinopsida; order Pinales; family Pinaceae; genus Pseudotsuga; species Pseudotsuga menziesii. Next base: position 315,632 of record LPNX011169872.1, on the reverse strand, counting down.
GTCCAGGATTTTTAACATGGAATAGTTATAACCTCATATTGTAGTTCTGCAGAGAACAGGGAGAAATATTAATTTGTGGAGATCCTTCTACACTGGTGCAACAACAATGGTCCGGATGGACAGAATTTTTCCTTGATAAATTTTGTCCAGGAAAAGATTGGGTTCAACGATGTGCAAATTTCATCCTACACCTTCAAGCAGACATGATCGTAGCACACCACAATCATATGTGGTTTAAATTTAAACTGCGATATCTTGGAGGAGCTTACTCTCCTCTTGAACCCCTTGTTTTCACTCAACAGAAATTCAGAAGAATGGACAAAAATGTCCCCCTCTTAGATCATAAAATTCATACAAGAAGAATTCCTTTAAACCTTAAAGTTGAATCCATTTTTCAAGGAGAATTATGTTGTATTCCTAATGAAGTCATGATCGGATCCAATGTGGAACAGTGTTTCTCAAATTGCTTATTTCTGGATACAGAATTTGGTTTAGATAGCAACTCTAACTCTGATAGATTCGTTGGTTGTACATGTGGGAAAACCCATGTATTTGTAATCATGACAATGAATAATGGAAAGCGTCGTGGGCCGCTAATAGTAGCTCCACTATGTAAAAAGTCCAGTCTACTTGTCAGTCCATAGATTCTTTCACATGGATTGGGTGACTTACCCAACAAAAGGTGCGATTTGATCCACTGCCATGAAATCCGAATCAAATATTTTTACCGATAGGTGTAAGTTTCGGGTCACCGGGTTTACCGGATAAATATGTATAAATTAGGTGCTCCTCCCCTCATTTGGTCACAGAGTGCTTTTGAGTTTAGTAATCTTTCTGCATTTTTTTCCTGTGTCGAGCACTCTGTATGCTCTCCCTCTGCGCCTCGAGCGATCAGATGGGATCAAAAGCAGTGATCCCACATGTAATGAGTCTGTAAAACCAGTAGCGTATGCTCTCCCTCTGCACTTAGTGTGATTAGCTGGGATCAAAAACTCTGGTTAGTCTAAGTTTGCACTTGTGATAATCTTCGCCCTCCGAAGATGAACAAGTTTTTGAGTCTGTATTAAGAAGCTGCATTTTCTGAAGTCTTTGTCTCTCTGAAGTCGTGTTCGCGTTCAATCTTGGTGTCTCTTGGTATCAGAGCCAACGCGATATTTGTATCATCTACTTTTACTAGTAAGTTTTAGAAGCTATTATAATCAAATTTTAGTTTGATATTCGAGAAATCTTTCTGTGTCTAAATCAATCTGGGAACAAAGTTTATTTATTTCTGTAAAAGTATCTGTGTTGAATAGTTTTGATATCCGAGTCCGTTTCAGCTTTGTGGTTATAGTCTTAGTTACAAATGCTATAAATCCACTAGTGTTGTCTCTTGGGAGACTTATAGGATATCCTTAACCCCCAAACTATTCCTTTACTGCCCGATTCCGGTCAGTGTTCCATGGATCCTTCAATGGACTCTGTAGGGCTTACATCCCTGGACTGCCAATCTACAGATCAAACTACTGTTTCTTTGGTTGAAAGAAAATATTCCTTTTAGACTTCTGGAGCTTCATCATCCATAATAACCATCGATGAGACAATACCTTCCCTTGACTGGAAACTGCCTGAAATCTTACCTTTTGAGGTTTATAAAATGAATTGGTGGTAGTATAAATCCTGCACACAAATTAAAATCAGTTCTTTGGACATCACCTTTACTGACCAAGAAGAGCCCATTCACATTAATTTAATTGACAAAGACCAAATTGACTGGGCAAAAACAAAAGGTTAGAAATATGTGCATCTAGGCGCTATCAAATTAGGACTTGGTCCATTAGTACAACCCTATATGAATGTTTCTTATTTGTGTTGTATTTTGGATACCCGCCACTTAGATTTTGCTGATGCTTTAATTGGAGGTTTTGAAGGCCCCTTGTACAATGGCACGTTTTTTGGTACTATATTTCCTAAGTATTTTGTCAGCCTTGATGACCCCTACATCTATGATTTACTAAAGGCCTATATTCGTCCCTTAGGATTTAAAATGGACACTGGCTCCAAAATCATTCAGCTTAAATCATTGGTTGTGATCTGCTTTGGAAATGATTCCCTTCCACCTCTTACCCCTAAAGTCCATGAAAGCTCATGCCTACTAAGTATGGTAGAAATTGATAAGTCAACAAATTCTACACCTATCACATTTGACTGGACTGGCATCAGTTACCCAAAGCAATGGGAGGTAAGATACAGAGAGTTGAGAATCTTTGAAAAAAATAAGAACCAACAACTCTCTATTCCTAAACCCCTTGTCTTTGATAAATTTTCGAACTCTTTTAAATTGCCTGAAGGGTTTCCTTCTCCCCAATTTGCTCCACCTCTTGTAAGATCTTCCTCTATGAATAATACTTCTGAAAAATCAGCCTTGTTTGAACCCTGTTCTTCTTCTTTCCTTTCCTTTTCAGGTGTTCATAACAATGAGCATAAAGGTCACCATGCAGACTGCCCTTCCTGTAGAAAAGCACTTGAGAGACTAAAAATCATAAACAAAGGAGTAAGCTTGTACATGATGTCTCTCCCTAGAAGTAGCCCTTGTTTCACCTCCACAAACCCATAGGGTGATACCTCATTCCATTCATGAAGAAATCTTCTTGATACTCCATTTCGACAGTTTGCTCATGATGGTCTTTCTAAAAGAGAGTTCATGCCACATAGATCATCAAATACACACGAAAGTGTCTCTGATGAAATAAAGTTGCTTAATTACAACAATTATCAGCAACAACTGATTGGCCAAAACATCGATGACATAGCCTCTGATATTTTACTTCTCAAACAAAAAGCTCAAACAGAAAAATAGCAGATTTCCTTGCTCGAAGCAAAAATTGATCACTTGCTTGCAGGACAAGAAGAAGTAAAAGCTACTATTATCTTAGCAAGCGAAAAATTAGAAACAAGGCTAGATGCCCTAGGAAAAATGATGGCCAGAACACAAAATGTAAATAGTAAAAAGAGCCCTGTAAGCCAAACTGCATTAGAGCTTGCAGCTAAAGGCCTTAAAGTCAAACATGAAAGAAGATACTCTTTTGGAATGATGAGTATCCAAGAAGATGACAAAAGACTAGAATTCCTTTTTGGTCAAGAAATAGAAGAGCTTCATGAGTTAAGAAATATGTTCTCCCAGTTCAAACAAATGCCAAATGCCCTCCCAGATAAATATTTATCGGCATTCCGAATCCCAAAAAGAGAAAATATTGGATCCTCAAATCCAAACGACCAAAGTCATACTAATCCTCAGATAGCAGGTCCTCCCCCTCCTTTTGATACCGAAATGTCATATCTTCCTAACACTTCTCCTTCGTCAGTACCTCATTCCCTTAGTTTTGGGATAAATGGGATGAATAATTTAATCTCCCAAATGTGTGATCAACCTGTGTTGAACATACAATGTCAATCCCGTGAACAAGGCAAGTAATAACAGGATAATAAAATGAGTTTTGAGCAAATTTATTCTAAATACATAAAAATAATTATTTCACTCATTAAAAAACATTATAAAACCAAAAAAAATGTATTTTATATTTTAGTCAATTCATGAACCCGAAATGCTTTTGTTAATCACATTTGCAAATTTAATAACAACTCATTCAAAATAAAGATCAAACCATTAAATGAGCCAAAATTTGTGTAAACTAGTATAATCTGCATAAACAAATGTTATATAATGCTTAACTCATAATTGGCAAGCTTGTTTAGAATCTTTATATATATATATTATATAGGATGTAGATTAACGTTCATTGAAATATTCATAAATTAAATTATTACACCGATAGGCGTATATATCTGATATTTTGGGAGTTGGACTTGATCGAGCGGATCATCAAGATTCACCCAAATTTGACAATTGTACGACTGTGATCAATTTCATCGTCGCTTGATCTTTAAACTATTGTCGTCTGATCTTTAAACTAGGGATTTAACAATGTGTTTAATTACCAGAGTCTAGGGGTGTGCTGATCCTAGGTGGCAAGATGGAGTCATTCCGTGTAGACTTCAGTTAGAGTTTAGTTACAGTTCCAAGATTTGAACGACGCGTGTAGCTCCCCTTGCGAAGCATGACGCGTGGGTGGCAGGATGGAGTCATTCCGTGTAGAGTTCAGTTACAGTTCCGGGATTTGAACGACGCGTGTAGCTCCCCTTGCGAAGCATGAGGTGTGGGTTGATAGCTCCACTCTCTCTGCTTCATGGGGTTTGACGGCTATATAACAAGAAGGACAACCAAGCTGAAGAACAAACCGTGTAACTATCAAGTAACTCTATTTTCATTTTTTTTTGTTTTCAAGCGTGAACAATATTTGGTTGTAATGTGCTATTAGTCTAATTATCAGTTTCCTGTGCAGTATTGGAGTTTCCTGTGAAGTATTGGAGCAGTATTGCAGTTTTCGAATCACAAGTAAGCTATATTATCCTATATTGACTGAAAGTATAAATCCTTTTTTTTTGTAACTAGGGGAATTAGCAACTGGGGACGGGTTGGTACCCTGCGTGACACGGGGTCCAGGGATCCAATCCTGCTACCACTATACCCCTGGGTGCATCCACAGGGCCCGAACCATGGCACACAGGTAAATTTGGGGGGGATTTGAACATGAGACCTTCCATTTGCAACCAATTTCAACAATTCCACTTTACCACTTGCTCTGCCCCCCCACGGGCAAGTATAAATCCTTTTTAAACAGTCTATTAAATCTTTATTTTACTACTGCTACAGTTTTAAATGCAATCCAACACTAAATGCATTTTGGAACCATTTAAATTCAACCTGTAAAATATTAGTTTCACATTTGTTTCACATTCACAAGATTAGTTTCACTGTACAGTAGCAAATGGATATTAAATTAAATAAATATTAGTTTGACATTAGTTCACATTAGAGGTAAGCTCCATTAATTTATGTTATTTATATGAATACTTCCCATAAACAAGTTCCTATTATGTTTTCAAAACCCTAATTGCTCTCCTTTACTATTTTATTTCTATTATCTAAAGGGCATAAATCTCAGCTTAGCGTTATCATTTCAGATCTTTAGGAAGTCTGAATGCTGCACATTTACGTCGTTGACATGAAATAAGGTGCTAATTGTTTTTCCATGTAAACGATTTCAGAATTAGTGTGTTCGGTGATTGTACCGAGATACCACAGTCAGTCATAAGTCATTGAACAATAGACATACACACATAAGCTTGCTTCTTATTTTAACTTTTTAGTTTTTAGTTTTTATTTTCCCTTAGTTTAGGGCCCTGTACGCCCGGGGGATATGACCAAACTAAAGTAAAATAGTTTTATGACTTAGCATTGATGAAAACTTTAGCACTGATGAAAAATTTATTATCCTCAGGTTCGGCGCTCAAAGGAAAAGCTTGAGATCCAAACCTGTAGAGTGTATAGTTGTCAGGTTGCTGCCAACTACCATCTATCTAATACCAATATCGATTTTAATACCAATAAATCTCTCGGGATCTATACAATATCTATATCCCCAACAGGAATTAATGAAACAGCTGGGAATGAGTGAAAACCTTTCCAACCACTCCAAGCACGCCCGTCCACGTTCCTTTCCGGAATTACATCTCCCTCCCACGTAACCCTAAAATATGCCTCCGGTCGCTCTCATTAATAATTACCTTACACTCAACGAGGTAGACAATAGCACTATCCCAACATTCATTGGATTCAGGCAGCTGTGGTCCTTAGTGGAATAAAAAGCAAATAAAAAGCAAACCTTTTTATTAAGCAGAAAAACCTATGATGGAACTGTAAGTACAATTCCGATGTGGAAATCTCTCCCTCTGTAATTTTTTAATACTATTCAATTAATACAGCTACAAAGAAAGTCTTCACTATACAAGGTGGTTATGGTTAAACCCTCTCGGGTTGACTTCCTTCCCCTAAAGTAAATGAATATTATTAAATCATAAATCATATTATTTGCCAATATTTCATTTACAACGCAGCTGTACCTGGCGGGAGACCAATATTTTTATTTTTTTATTTTTTTTAGTCGAAAAAAGCAATTCCTTGTTATTCTATTGAATCAAAGGAACCATGTACATCATCAGATAATGGTCCATACCCCTATGGGTCAAACAGATCAGTAAAATAACATTACAATGACAGTTCAAAACAGAAATATAACAATACCCAAGATGTGTAAAAGATACAATCAACACCTGGGTATCAATACATGTATACATCCTCTCATAAGTGAGCAATATATACATCAGTCAGAGAAATGTCCATAAAGAACATAACAAGAGCCCAGACACCTTATCCAAAGTAGGTAAGTGACTCCCAAAATTCCTGAAACTGTTGCTCAGCATAACTAGAAATAGCTCAAAAAAACCATGTGAGAAATAACTGAAGTAGAATGAGCAAATTCTAAAAAAGCTGGATTGAGTCTTCCCCAATAAACTCATCATCATATGATTCAGTAAGTATGAGATGACCAGGAGCCAAACACAACCCCTCTTTGGATAAGGTGTCTTCCCTCTTGTTATGTTCCCTATAAACATGACTGAAATCCACCCAGGTGAATGAGGACATGAGAAATCTGGTGTTGTAGCATCAAGTCTCAAGGTTCACCATGTCAAGGGTGGATTCCCCCTTTGCCCAATTTATAATCACCAAGGAGTCTCCAAATATATGTAGGTAAGGCAGCCCAATTTCTTTGGCGACCCGTAATGATGCCCAGAGTGCTAAAAGTTCTGCTCTAGTATTTGTGCTGCTCCCACATCCAAGCTTAATAGCAAAAATATGGTGATCATTTAACCAAATACATATACCCGCTCCACCAATGAAGTTTGTTGCAGCTCCATCAAAGAAAACCATAGGAAATTTTGAAACAAGAGGCTCACCAATATCACGAGTTTTATTACTAGATTTCAGCGGTACCTTATAAGAATTTACCTCATCAATGATGATATGTAAGAGGCTAGCAATATTAGGAATCATATCATCAAATAAATTTCGGTTCCTAGCCTTCTAGATATTCCAGACGAGAAAAAGAGGCAAGTACTGATGGGCTTCACCCTTTGAAACCCAGTTTATGAGATTTTCCATAAGGGTAGGAGCAGACCAAAGGATGTGAACATCAAACAAGCAATTGAGATCCCGAATCATCTTCTTTACAAATGGGCAGCCAACAAAAAGATGTTCTACTGTTTCAGCATCCCCTTTGCATAAACAACACCTATTGGGCCCGTGCCAACCTTTCTTGCACAGAGTGTCCCAAGTATTGATCTTCATATTACAAGTTAGCCAGATGAAACATTTTAGTTTTTGGGGAATATTTAGGCGCCGAATCTTTAACAGGAAATCATTTGCCATGATAGTCCGATGTTTAGAGACAATAAGATCATAAGCTTTTTTTTGGCTGTCGCCATACCCATCTGTTTGTCATACATCCAAAGAAGTGTGTCTTCAGCAATCCCAATCCTAATACCACCATGAGTAAAGCCTTTAACATATGAACACCATTGATTAGCCTAATCACCTTCCAAGTACAAATCAGATGCAGTGTACCAGTTAGAACCATCAAGACCACAACCATCCAAATTTTGGGCCTGAGCAAGATTTGAAATCCCCAGGTCATAAAGGTAATCTCTAAGCTCCTCAGATAATAGATAATGCGAGTAGTTCCCAACAATAGGGTCCACACCCAACCTAATATTTAAACCATTCCCCACCTTCCATTCCAACTGGCAAGTAATCCACTCAAATATCCTAATAAACCCATTCCAAAAGTAAGAAGTACCAGTAATTTTGAAATTCTGAGCACGAATCCAGTCTTCTAAAGACCTGTTCCTGAAGTATTTATGGGAAATAATTATGCTCCAAAGACCAGTACCATTTAGAAGCTACCACATACATTTCAGTCTCAAAGATATACCAAACCGTTCAAGGTTCTTTATATCCCAGCCACCGTATTCAATAGGTAAGGAGGCAATTTCCCAATTGATCAGATGAGAATTCTGATGATCAACAGAGGACCCCCACAGGAAGGAGAAAATAGATCTTCTAAATAAATTCGGAATAGATTTAGGACATCTAGCCAAAGCAAACCAATAGACAGCCAACCCCGTGAGAACAACTTTAATAAGTACTACTCTGCCTCCAAGAGAGAGTAACCTGTAGGTCCAGTTTTGGATCTTTTTTTCAAATAAATCAATCATCCATCGCTAATCAGAGGTATGATACCCCAATGGCTTCAGGCAGTATCCCAAATACTTAAATCCTGATGTAAGTGGATCCATTCTGAAAGGGAGCAACTCCGCAATTTTGCTTCTAATATCAACATCCACATTCTGATAGAGAAAAGATGATTTTTCCAAGCTGATAGTCATCCCCGAAGCCAAGCAGAATAAATTTAGTGCATCTTTATAAGCACTCCACTCACCAATAGTTTCGATACCAATTAAAATCACATCATCAACAAATAACAAGTGTGTTATCGTCAGATCAGGAGAGAACTGGAATCCCTTTATAAGACCTTTTTGTTGAGCATCCAAAATAATTCTGCTGAGACTCTCAATGACCAGTATGAATAATAAGGGGGACAAAGGACATCCTTGACGAATACCTCTGGTAGTAGGAAAAAAATCCGAGGGGGAACCATTAACTAGAACAACATAGCAGGAGCTAGATACACAGCCCATTATCCAATTTACACCCATCAGGGGGATGCCAATCTGAATAAGAAAGAGTCTAAGAAAAGTCCAGTTTACTCTATCAAAGGCTTTAACCAAGTCAAGTTTTAAAACCATGACACTAGAATTCTTAGTCTTAATAGAGTGTAATAATTCCTGGGTAATGCCTACAGGTTCAGTTATCTGTCTATCCTTGAGAAAGCCAAATTGTTGGGGAGAAATAGATCTGTTGAGGATAGGCTTCAGTCGGAGGGCAACAATCTTAGATATGACCTTATAGACCAAGTTACATAAGGAGATGGGTCGGAAGTCAGCAAAGGTTGAGGGCTTTTCACACTTAGGTATCAGAGTCAAGAAAGTAGAGTTTAGAGTCCCAGAAATTTTCCCATATGTTCTAGCCTGTTCCGCAGCCAAGACCAGTTCCTCCCCCACCAGATCAAAAAGGCCAAGAAGAACTTGACTGGGGCTCTTATCCTTCTTAAACCCTTTTAGTACAGCTTCAACTTCCTGGATCGAAATGGGCTTAAGGAAACAATCAATATCTTCATCAGTAGTCATATTCGGGAAGAGTCTGATAACTCTATGTTGATTAGCAATATATGTAGACTTGTCATCACCAAAAAGATTACTAAAGTGTTGTTTTCCAAGCAACTTTAGTGCAGGGTCCTCCGATACAGGATTACCATCCTTATCATTTAGAGACCAAATAGTATTAGTGTTCCTTCTAGTGAAAAAATTTCGAGTTTGCGTCCCCTTCCTTAATCCATTGGATTCTACTTTTCAGCTTCTGTGTGGTAATCTCATGGGCCCAGTATTTTCCTTTCCTATCTTGAAGTATTTTCAATTTATCAGCATTGGAGGCAGATAATAGACCCGAATCCTCCATCAAGATATTAGATATACCTTCATTAATTTCCAGAATATGCTTCTTCCTTTCATGGTTCTTCACCCTCTCCCAATCTTTAACAGTACATTTAAGTCTACACAACTTAAGAGTAAGGACATCCATATGGCTATAGTCATTCATGTCCAGAGGGGTCTTCCACGAAGAAAGGACCAGATGAGCAAAGTCCTCTTCCAAAATCCAAGCCCTGTTAAATTTAAAGGGCCAACATTGAGAGCAAGATTTCGATCCCCACTCTAGGCAAATAGGATAGTGATCAGAAACATCAGTAGGGGTAGCCCAAGTTCTGTAGAAGGAAAGGCAGGGGAGAAGAGATTCAGATAGAAGAAACTGGTCCAGCCTTTTACTAATACCAACCTCCCCTGAGCGCCCATTTCTCCAAGTAGGGCCAGGGAGATTCATAGAGAGGTCCACCAGCTCGTTACAAGAAATGGACTGAGTGAAAAAAGGGGCCAATGGGTCAATCCTGGCCTTACTTCCCCAGACTTCAGAAAATGAAACGGGTCAAGCTAGTAGTTCACGAATTTCATTGCAAAATTAATCCAATAAGTGATGCTCAAGTAAATAAATAATGTTATTTTCCAACTTTATATTAATCGCCTACATCAAAACGTTTATAATGTCATCATTATCTAGAATGTATTTTAATCCTTTCAAATGTGAAATAAAATTTTTGCGAAAGGTAAGAATTTAAGAGTTAATACCATAATATATTGGCAACGCCATGCTTTCTCTTTCATTAGAAAAAAGACAAATTAGTTAAACCAAAAAGTGAAAAACTTGTGCATTCAATTTAAAGGAGCCACAAACTTTTTGAAGAATATGCTTATATGAAAAAGGATAAAGTTGTAAGTTGTTCATTTCTTGAATAAAATATTAAATAGATTGAACTCATTTTATGCCCTAGAAACTTTATTTTATCGAATCTTCCAGAGCCTTATGCCATAAATCTTTGATTTATCGATCGAGCAATTCGTTTGAACTGATGTCGAACTCTACTCAATGCCTTGAGCATTTTCTGTAAATCTTTAAATTAGTCAGTTTATGGTGAATATAGGGTAAATTCTGCTTAATTCTCTTTGGTTTTAGGTCATTCAGCCTCTAAATTTGCCGTTCCAGCTCTCATTTATTGGGAGGATGCAGCTTGGGATGGCTGTCATCCCGAGTTTGCTCAGAGCAGTATGTTTCTTGACCCGTTTTATTATCGTTTTAACAGATTTTCTTTAAATCTTAGCTTAGCGTTATCATTTCAGCTCAGGAAGTCTGAATGCACATTTACGGCGTTGAAGGTCATAAGGTGCTAATTGTTTTGCTAGGCAGTGATAAGAATTTTTTTAATATTATAATTAATTTAAGGTTTTTTATTTATATTATGAATTTGATTTTAAATTTTATGACTACAACGACTAAAAAAATATAATTAAGATATAGTTATAACTGTAGTTATTAGTTATTTAAATTATAATATTTTAAATTAAAATTGTTTTAATTACAATATTAAATTTATTTAAGAAATGTTATTTAAATTAAATATTTGAAAACATTTATATAAAAGACATATTTAAGATATAAAAGACATTCTTAAGATATAAAATTACAATTGGTACTCTATAATATGTTTTATCTATTTTTTTATCATTTTGACAAAACCATAAAACACAAACTTTGGAATAATTTTTATGTAAAGATACAACTTACATAGAATGTTGTGATAACTTTTATTGTTTTTTTTTATATAACCTTTATATAACTTATGTTTTTTTAGTATAATTTCTTTAAAATGTTTGTATAACCAGCGTAGATCCAAATCCTAGGCTCTATCAAGCACCGAGATGGATCAAATCTCTCGATCTTAGGTATCCATTGATTTGATTCAAACCAAAATACACATCTTTTTATTTAAGGTGCACATATAATTTTATTGTTATTAATATTTAATATTATTTATGGCCGACACATAATATTTTTTATTATTTTGTATTTTGTTAGGAACGAACATTGCATCATTTCTCCACACATGGTTTTAAAGCCATATGCAAGGCCCTCCTACAATCATGGGTTGTTTAGGAGGCCTTGCACATGGTCTTAAAACCATTTGCAAGGCCCTCATAAACCATGTACAATAAAACCATGGGTTGTTTAGGAGGCCTTGCACATGGTTTAAAAACCATGTGCAAAGCCTCCTAAACCATGTACAATAAACTTTAGATAAATAAATACACACAAATAATAAATTGATATAACCATAACTAATTGTTTAATAATTATAAAGTAAATAATTAAATTTTAAATCAATGTATTTTTTAGTTACGTAGAAATTTCCCTTTATCGAAGTGATTAAAATGTGGAAAACCCAAGTGAAAACATTTAGGAATGTAGAAAAATTGATTAAGTGATTTATAATCTATTGTGAAGAGTTGTAAATCAATATATCCAAGATAGTTTATGGAAATTAATTGAAGAAAATATTTTCATTTCAAAAGTATGAATCCTACTCTCTTCTCTTAGTATTACAACAATAACTTAATTTACTAAAGAGCTAGGTTCAAAAAAAGTCTTACATTTATTGTAACTTTTTACCTTAGATATATAGATATCTTAGAGTAGTTTGAGAGAAATTTTACCTTTGATTTCATACTCTCAATCTCTCTTTGTATTCTTCAATAGTTATGTCTTCGAGAGTAGGTGCACATTTTAAACATTCTAAATTAATATATTACTCACCTCTGAAATAGAAGTGGCTAATGGTGGAGCATGAACCAATAATGGATATATAACCCAATTTATCTACATCGAATAGGTCGTCACCATATAAACATTTATATTACTAATATAATTGTTTGCTATGTTTATCATGCTTTCAAGGTAATATAACATTTCTTTTCAACAAACTTTGCCTGAGTTTTGGCAATCAGTGCTACATATGGAATGTTACTTGCATGTACCTTATGAAAATCGACATCTTTAATACTTCATTATCATACTTATTGGATTTATCTCTTTCGAGTTTTGTCATTTTACATTTTATTTCAAATAGAAATATATCATACATGCCATTTTTTTATTTTCTTGGATACAAAACATGAGTACAATATTAGTTTATATCTTAGCGGTCTTCCACAATACAATCCATGTGTTAGTAAGAAATAATTCCTCTTTATGGAAGTTGTTATTGTTTTTAGATAATGGCTATAGTTTTAATATATAGTTTCAAACTTGATTTTTTTTCAATCTATATGAAATATATCTATGTTGTTTAGTCTTTTCCTCTTTGTTGTCTTGTTATCTAAGCATATAAGTGGTGTGTCTCTATTAAACTTTGAACTAT
>LPNX011169872.1:284633-302568 GCA_001517045.1 Pseudotsuga menziesii | reverse complement strand
TGTTTAAATGCTAAACTATGTCATTTTTTATTCATTCTTTGTAATTTTGCTGTGTAAGATTGTGACTACATCCTTATATATATATATATATATATATATGGTCTATGTTTCATAATTTGATATCGTCAATAATATACTTTCTGAATCGGAGTTATTTGTCGTTTTTGTCTAAAGATTTAAATCCAGAGTCCCATGGTATTCATAGATTATGAATTTATGAATACCATTTGAGAGAGATGTTTCATGATGTCAGAAGTCAAGAGACATGTGCTAAGCCAATTGGTGAGGCCGCTCTTGCACATCCAATTTTTGGATGTTAGACTGATAAATGACATGTCAATGACCTCAATATTTATAATCATGAGAAAACTGAAAATGATACATTAGGTTTTATTTAACGTATCTGTGGCCCAACCAGAAACACATTTGGATGTAGAACTCACATTTATAAATGAATAGTTGAGGACTCTCATTTAGCATTCCATTGTTAGATGTTAGACATAGGATACGCATCATTGGCATGTCGTTTATCACTCTAACATCTGCTTTTGGATGTTAGACTCATAAAGCACATGTCAATGACCTCAAAAATGCAATTGGTAGATCAATTTTGTCTTTGACATAGATGTTGCTTAATGTGAACAAATGAAGTTATGTTGCATCTATAAAATGTATAAAATAATTATTGTTTCAATTTTATTGGTTTTGTTCATAATCATACGTTTTTTCATTGTTTTGTTATATAGCTACAAATGGATCCTGCCATTTGGAGTTTGTTACCAATGGAGATATTGGAACTGATTTTGTTGTGGGTTCCTTTTTCGACATTGATCCAGTTACGATCAATTTCTAAACATTTCCATGAACTTTTGTGGCAACCAGCATTTACAACTTCTTGGTTGAACAATCACATAACTGAAGTTGGGTTTTTTGTTGAAGCTTGGAGACCATACGAGATCGAAATACTATATAAGTTTATCAATTATGTAGGACATACGTCTTTTCTGCATATTACCAATCCAAAAAACAATTATTCAATTGAATGCATAGCTGGTTCAAATATTTTGCTATCGACGTTTTGTTCTTTTCCATGTCATAAGAGCTACTCCATTATGAAACCATTCGAAAGACAGTTTTTATATATAGGCATGATTGAAATTGGAGTGCATGGTTTCTTCACACTCATAAGCAACATCGATGATCACAAACACGGATGGATAGTTGTTCGTCATGAAGAGAACGAACATGGTTCAAAATTCTTTGTGTCCAACAATGTCAATAAAGATTGCAGAGAAATTGATGTAACTGGTTTAATTCCAACCCCTCCTAAAAATGCAGTTTTTTTAATGGAAAACTATATTGGCTACATATGAGAATCATTTCAGAGGAAGATGCTCTATATTCCTATACTCTGTGGTCACTTGACATTGGATTGAACAAATGGTCTGGTCATGCAATTGGCATACAAGATGCATCAAACGGTCCATGTGTTTGACTATACATCAAATCCAGTTGCTATGTCTTGTGAACGATGGTAGGAAAACTATATCGTCCATATCTGAAATGACAAATTTGAGGCTTGGTGCATCTGCAGTTCAAGAGGTGCATGGGTTTTGGATATTTGGAAGAGATTTGAGATGGACACTTTTAAAAGTTATGACATTCCATATAAATACACATTTTCGTAGGTACCTTCCATTTTGGGCCGTGGGGAGTTTTATTCTGATGTGTATGTATGGTCAAATCCCATACATATATTATGACCTAAACACTTGCAGGGTTACTCATGTAGGACCCGATGAAGGATCATTGCTCCGAAGTCATCGATTGCCTATGCCAATAGACATCCAACGTACCAACATTATAATTTCTATAAATTTTTTCCCTCTAACTCCAAGCATGAAAGTATTCGACGATTTACTCCCTTTTCCTACAAATCGGGATGAGTCGTTGGAGCGTTATGGCATGTAAACAATATGCAAAAAAATGTTTTTTTTGCATATTTTGTGAATTTTGATATCTTTTTATATTATCTATGTCCATGTAATCATTATCTCTATGTGAATTATATTGCACCAAAACATATCCATTGTGGATGTTATGTTTTTTTGTAGTGTATGTATTTTTTTCAATCATCTTTACATTTCGTAATTATATATTATACTCCAATTGTACAAGTAACAAGCAAAAACAAATTCGCTCGGTCTAACACTTTTAAATTATACTTATGCCTAAGAGAAAAAACCTGTATTTTATCAGTATTTTAAAATAAAGGGATATTTGCATTAATCCATTTGCTAATAGATTCTCTTATTTTGTATTATAGAAATGGATATGGTCCCTGAGATTTGGAAATCTATGCCAATAGACATACTTGAAATGATCTTTCTTTGGTTTCCTTTATCGATGATTGTTTGTTTGAAAATGGTTTGCAAAGGTTGGAGTCATATTATGTCCGAAAAAAATTTCATCTCACAATGGAAACACAATCAAAAGAAAGAATATGGAGTTTTGGTTGGTTTTGGGCCTTCTTGTAGACATCGGTTCCTTGGGCATTACATTAGCCAAATAGGAAATTGTTCATCTCTATCTATGCCACTCTTAAACAACGAATACAAAATTGAATCCATGCGTGGTTCGATTGTTGCAGTTTTGTCCTCCAGTATCTTATATCGAAAAAGAAACTACTACATCATCAATCCATTCATGAAGACTTGTACATCTGTAGGGTCTCTTGGTCTTGGTGATTGGGGTTTCTTTACATTGTTGAGAAATGTTCAACAACAAAAATACCATTGGGAGGCATTGAAACATGACTATACAGGATTTCAGACAAAATATTTTATTTCCAACAGTGTTCATATGCAGTGGAGACAAACATGTCCTATAGATGGCGATGTTCTGCGGCCAAAAAAACCCATATTGTATAATCAAACAATGTTATGGGTGGATAGTCATGTGGTTTCTAGAGCTAATCATATATGTATATACAAGCTATGTTGGATAGATCTTGAGAATAACAAATGGGGGTTCCAATTTATTCCACACTCGAATTCAATGTTATCGATTATCCTAGCATGTTATCGCAAGGAACTTCTTTGTTTTATCAATGATGGGAGAACTATAGTTTGGTCTATAGAACAAACAAAAAATCAAAATGAGTCAAAAAATTCTCTGATAAGCAATGGTTGTCTAGAAGGTGCATTGCGATGGAGTTTCAAGTTTGATTTGACCTCGGGCATTAATGGCAAATGTGGTGGATATTTTCCTATTTCAGAACTTGATAATTACATTGTCATGTGCAAATACGATCGTATTACTTTTGTCTTCTATGACTTCATCGACCCACGTTCTAATTTTGTAAGCGAAGATAGCATGTTGGATTCTACATTATCCAATCTTGAAAACCCAACACAATTGATGATGTGTTTTCAAAGGGATAATATAAACATATATGAGATGTTACTTGCATGTATGTTATGCAAGTTGAGATGTTTGGATGCTTCATAATCATACTTATTCAAAATATTTCTTTCCAACAAACTATACCGGAGTTTTGGCAATTATTGCTACATATGGAATATTCCTTGCATGTACCTTATGCAAATCGACATCTTTAATACTTCATTATCATACTTATTGGATTTATCTCTTTTGAGTTTTGCCAATTCACATTCTCTTTGAAATAAAAATATATCATACCTGCCATTTTTTTTTTCTTGGATACAAAACATGAGTACACTATTAGTTTATGTCCTAGCGATCTTCGGCAATACAATTATTATAAGATAATATTTGAAAATATTTCGAAACTTTTATGTATGCCATTCTTTTTGCTATACCTATAACATGCCCTTGTACACCAATATGGTTTGACAATAGCTATTTTTTTTTATGTTCATGTAGAAATGTCGTTGGGTAAGAATAATAATTGCAGCAGTGAGAAGAACTTGATGGAAACGTCGGGTCACACAAAAAATGAATCCTTGCTAAAACACTATAACAAAAAAAAGAAGATATTAATAGGAAACGTCGTTTAATCTACAAAGAGAATAATGAGCAAATCAACAAACAAAGAAGAGAACATCATGGTCATTCCTTCGCAAATGTCATTGATTCTCATGGAGAGCCCACTAAATTCTAGAGCATATATGATATAATGAGGAGATCAAATTGTCGAAGTCAATTTCTATCATCAACGCCTACATATAGTGACAATTGTAACGAAAGGTTGAATGAAATTATTGAACCTTTCGTAAATCATACTTCTGGAGAAATGTTTTCTAATCATGGCATTGAGGTATAAGGATTACATGGCGTTGTTTATATTTGAATATTTATTTATGTGTACAATATAGATATGCTTACATACATGTTCAATGTTTAGATCACTACTTAAAACAATTGTCCAAATCAATCCTTTGATGAGCGCGAGGAAGCTATGCATTCAAATCAAAATGAAACAATACAAAATGATAACACAAATATAGCTGAAAGAAGCAGTGGAATAAGAACAATTTCTCTTGGCACAAAAAGGACTCAAATTTCAAGTATACTAGGAATGACTCATACAGCCACGCAAACAATGCATGGTTAACGAACGAAGAACAAGGGTTTGAAAATCAACTAAAAACCGGTTTGCAAATGTCCAGCCCACCAAGAACTGTTTCTGTTGGAACAACCAAGGTATTGTTTCACCTATGCATGACAACAACCATGCATTTGACCTTGATCAAAATAAGGTAGTATTAGATACAATATTATTTCATCTTCGTGTGCAATAATTCAATGAGAAACCATTTTGAAATTTCAGGGTAGTAGCATCCATGGACAACAACTTGTCAGTGTCAGACATAATTGTCAAAACAACAAGATATCGATCAATGTCATTCTATCTTCCAGTGATGAGGACTCTCTACAAAATGTCAGTCAAAATTATGTTGTGTGCAACCAACCGAAGAACATGGACTTCAATCAGGAAAACAATTCTACACCAATGAATGATCAAGAAATAATTTGAAACCAAATTATGATCAGTAGCCCACCTGGAAATGCACAAAGGACTTTTTGTCTTGGAACATCAAAGGTATTACTCATCCTATTCGTAGGCAAGTTCCATATTTTGATCTTACCAGAAGATTTGACATAATATTTAACAACGGAATTTTCACTTATCAAGATAGTAGCATCAAGGATCGTCGAGGACACAACATTCAAAACTCAAATCATCTCAACGATATGATGGTAACCAACCTTCAATATAATTTTCATGATGAAAGCCATATGGCTCACGTTTCAGGCGAGGGTACTCAACGAAGGCGAGTCAGGAATCTACATCGTCGCAACAACATAGGAGAGAGTTCATGTTGGCATGTCTCGTCTCACTCTGCATTGAATGATAATGTCCATGCTCAAGATCACAGTTTAAATATACATACATCAAGAAACATGGTAGAGTTTTTCCAACAAATGTCCTCTTTCCATCAAGCATTTCGTGCCCAAATTGATAAATTGTCAATTGTGCAAATGTGTAATGTTTGTCATGAATCATACCTTGGAATGAATGTTTTCAGAGGAGATGATGGACCTATTTGTGTGAGTTGTAGGCAAGAGCGTGGTATCCATAGTTTCTCTCGAGATAACAACATTAATCGTGGCAAACAACCTCCTGTTTTATCAATTTTGACACAGGTTGAAGAAATGTTAATAGCACGAGTGAATCCAATACTACAGGTCACACATGCGTGTGGAGGTCAATATAAATATAGTGGCCATATAATT
Organism: Pseudotsuga menziesii; assembly: GCA_001517045.1. Taxonomy (NCBI): domain Eukaryota; kingdom Viridiplantae; phylum Streptophyta; class Pinopsida; order Pinales; family Pinaceae; genus Pseudotsuga; species Pseudotsuga menziesii. The sequence continues at coordinate 296,787 of LPNX011169872.1, read as the reverse complement.
AGCTTCCCACAAGATATCATTTCAATTGTTAAGAATCTTCCTCATCAAATAGAAGACCTAGACATATTAATTATCCGAAGAGAAGGGCTTCCATCCAAGCACTATGATTGCATTGTTATTAGGTCACAAGTAATGGATGCATTGCATTACAAAATAGGAATGGAAAAATATTACTGAGATGTTGAAATTGATCTAGGATCAGTCGTATGTCTCCTAGACTAGCCAACTAATGTCTCCTCTAAATTGTGTTTTATCAATTCTGACATAGCCGACTCAGAAGATTGATGCAGACATTGATAGATTGGAATTCATCGACTCGAAACTCATCCTTCGTCCTTTACAGCTAGAATTCCAAATGCACAAAGAGAGATATAAGAGATACATAACTTTGTTAACAAAGAATCTTCTTTGTTATATTTAGAGATGGAATGGCCAAAGATTGGTTTGTCTCCAATAAATGAACACAACACAGAAGGTTTGTTTGACATGGCATTTCCAAAATTGTTTCCCATGGGAACTGCGGATTGGTTGCAACCATGTTTGAATAATGTCTGCTTACATGAGTATGGGTTGTACCTACTTAAATATTGTGATCAAAGGTTTGGAAAACATCCAAGGTTTCGGTATTTTGTATTGAACATGATAGTGAGACATCGAAGCCAATGAACAACTGTTGTTTTCGTGAAAAAAAAAACATTGAATATGGCATACCTACCACAATTGAAGATTTACATAAGGAGCTCAATGAATTCCCTGAAACCAAATTAGCTGAATGATTGATGCGTTTCGGTTCACGTCTTTAAGGAACAAAGGCATATTGGAACATATGTCACAGTGAGCTTATTGACATGATATCACAAATCGGTTGCCCAACTTTGTTTTTCACTCTGAGTGCAGCTAATACCAAGTGGTTGCCCAACTTTTTTTTTCACTCTGAGCGCATGAACGTTTCATTATTTTCTGTGAAGAAATCATTGTGAAATACCTTCATGCTAAAGACTACTAGTATAGGTACATCATTTCCTTATTCTATTTTTAATCTAAAATGTTAGATTATTACTTGAAATTTTGTTGCACGCTAATATTATTGAAACATGATGAGTTTCATAGGTATGAATGGCAACATAGGGGATCAACACATATCCATGGCTTCCTGTGGTTAGAAGGTGCACCAGACATGGAACAACTAGATTGGAAAGACACGATAAGAGTTGATGTAGCAAGATGATACTTTGACAATTATGTAACAGCATGGAATCCTCGTGATGCTCACCACAGGAATATATCTATTCATCGACCTCTAGAGAAATATCCTTGCTTATTGGATACCAGTGAAATATTCAATACAAATCCTTTTGACGATTATGAGCAACTAGCAAATCGAGTGCAACGACACACAAGATGCAGTGTTCATTCATATTTACGAAAAAATGGTTCCTCCTACATGTTCCGATACAATGCACCATGGGAACTTCAAGACCAGTTGAAAATATTTGTCAATGAAAAAGGACACAAAAAATATGAACCTGCTCGCAACGACGACATGTTAAATGTTCATAACATTCCTATTCTTTCAATATGGCGTGCTAATGTTGATTGCTAGCCGGTTCTTTCACGTCATGCAGTTTTGAAATACATTGCAAAGTATGCTTCAAATTCTGAGAGAAGATCAGAAAGCTATCAAGACATGTTGACAATAATTTCCAATGTCGTTGACTCCGACATTCCCGCTGTATGTGCATATAAAAATTTTCTTGCTGAAACAATTGTGGAAAGAGATATAGGAGCACAGGAAACCTGTCATATGTTGTTAAAGCTTCCTATTGTTATTTCTAGCCATAGCTTTGTTTCAGTTAATGTTGGAAGAAAAATATTCAAAAGAGTTTCCTCCGACTCAGATAACAACAAATTCCCAACAGGGTCTGGGTTAATAGAACACTACCAAAAGAGACCTCCATTTTTGGAGCACTTATCTTTGATTGAAACTGCACGATCACGGTCTTTTAGTGGTCGACGTCAGAAAGAACCGTGGAAGTCAAGAGATACACCTGCGATAGTTCGTGTATGGCCACAGTTCTGTGAGATTCCTAACAGTAATTTAGATTCCTTTGATTCATTTTGCCTCAGTGAATTACTTCTCTATAAACCATTCAAAAACATTCAAATTGACATTGGCGTCAACAAAGAAATTATTATTCAGCATTGGAGGAGCCTTAGATATCGATCTTGGCATGTCAATAGGATACCTTTGGCACCAGATACCAATGAAGAAGATGACGATACACATCAAGATGAAGTGATTCATGAGAATGACATGGATGAGTGGTAGATGTTATATCATCTTGTTCCTCCCAATACTGTTTAAGTTTCAGAGACTTTGACTTGATCCATGCATGCAATAGTACTACAGTTTCAAATAGAAACTTAGAGGACCCAACAGATTTCATAAAAAATGCACGCTCAAGAGGATCCATACCAGATCTCTCACATGCTAGGTCGACTTATCCATCCTCATTTTCGGATAAGCAACGTCTTTGTTTTGAAACTATTATTGAACATTTCCATCAAGGACCTAATGTAGACCCGCTAAAGCTGATAATTCAAGGAACTATAGGGACAGGAAAGTCTTACCTTATACATTGTATTGGACATGAATTTTCAATGCATTCCATAAATGGAAAAATCCCTCTGCTATTTCTAGCACCTACAGGGGTAGCTGCCTTCAACATACGAGCCAAAACAATTCACTTGGCCCTCAGAATCCCTATTAAAGACTTCAAATATTTACAAGGTCAGTCACTATCTATATTGCAAGAAGAAATGCGATATGTTACACACATTTTAATTGATGAAATGAGTTTCATTGGGCCAAGGTTGGTCATACAAATTGATTCACGTCTTCGAGATGCATTTCCTGAAAAAAGGCCAGTTCCATTTGGTGGGAGATTATTGATTCTTGTTGGTGATCTTGGGTAGTTTGCCTCCTGTCAGAGATAAACCATTGTACATACGAAACACGGCTGGTCTTATGGAAAGATTTCAGAAAGGTTGTTACATTGGACACGATATTTCATCAACAAGGCACAGATCCAAATCAAGTCAATTTTAAGAGGTTGCTAACCAACATCAGAAGTGCAAACCCAACAGTGGATGATTGGAATATTTTAATGTCACAAATAGATGCAAATATGGATACTATTGAAATTAATACTTTCAATTCATAAATCCATTTGTTGGTAAATGTACATAATCGATGTATGCTAAAGTCACTTGGAATTCCTATAGCACGATGCGTTGCTCAACATACGAAGAATAAAGATTTTACTGACGCTGAAGATGACCAACTTCAACAAGAAGTGCTTTTATGTCCTGGTCAGCGAGTGATGTTGACGTGTAACTTGTGGTTGGAAGCAAGGTTGGTAAATGGATCACTTGGGACAGTTCAAAACATTTTTTTCTCTGGTGGATCCAAACCACCACAGCTGCCAATGTATGTTACAGTCTCTTTTTATGATTACATGGTTTTCCATGGGACATTAGATATCCCAAAATTGTGCCAATAGCACCCGTTTTTAGAGGAAATCGCAAGCAAATCCCATTGTGTATGGCTTGGGCTCTTACCATACACAAATTGCAAGGTTTGACTTTACAAAGGGCAACCATCGATATCGGTATCACAGAGAGGCAAGGTTTAACTTTCACAGCAATTTCAAGGGTAAAATCTATTGATGGTTTACGCATATCTCTGCCCTTTACATTTGAAAGGTATTCAAAGATGGCCAAAATTGCATATCCTACAATCAGGAAGAAAGAAGAACAACGGTTGGAATCCATTTCAGCTTAAACATCACAACTATTAGGTTATTATATAACTTGATTGTTTATTGTATAGATATTCATATTGACATGTTTCAGTGTTATTATTTTAATTCGCAACAAGAAATATAGATTGCAAGAGAGCAAACCATATTACAAACAGAATAGGTTTAATCTCTTTTTATTCATTGTCTTTTCATATAGTTGTCGATAATTTTTTTTCTATATGTTAACATACACTATTTCAATATGTTCAATTACAATTCAATTTACAAGCATTTGTTAAGCTGTATTACGACATAAAAATATAGTGGCAAGCATTTTTTTTTTTTAATTTAATTGTATTTTTGTTCTTCGTATTCTTTATGTATGTGTTGAAAGAGTAAAGATATAATTAGTTATCTATTTTTTTCATAATATCCTCACAAGTAAATGTAATTTTTTTAATTGAGTTATATCGATTAAATGTGAATGTAATGATGAAATGTTCCAGAAAAAAAATTATTGAATGATAGGTTACGAAATGACATGCCAATGATTTTAACATATATAACAATGACCATGCATGTTACCATTTTATGCAACTTACATTTTGTTTTATTGTATAATTTAATTATTATTAATATCTTAGAATTTTAGTGCTTATGCCACATTTCCTCCGATGTTGTTTATTATATAATTTGGTTATCATGATGTTCGAATTCATAAAACCATATATGTTTTTATTTTCCAAATCTTTGCGTAAAATCCAAATAAAAAATGGATGTAAAAAAAATCAACCATCGTCCAACAATATGCATCAGACACCTCATAGATGAACCAAGGTTGAGACGTCGATTTCAGATACATGTTCTACATCCTGGAAGAGGAAACCTTTCCAAACTAGAAATTCAAAAGGAGATAGGGAATAAATTTGGCATCACTGATACACAAAAAATATTTATTTATAGTTTTTGTACATATGGACAAAGATCGTCAGGTTTTGAGTTGGTATATGACAAGCTTGAGGATGCAATAAAATATGAGCCTAACCATAGATTAGTGAAGAACAGAATTCGTGATCTTGGCAAAAATACCCAAAAAAAATAATGAATTAAAAAGCAAAGAAAATTCGTAGTGTCATTCCAAGAAAAAAAAAAGATTGTTGAGCCACTCTCATCATCATCTATAGATGAAAAAATAGTCAGAGTGCTTTTTCTTTATTTTTGCATCATTGTATTTATTTCACTCTATCGTTGCCTGCAGTGATGTAAATGTGTTAAATATATTTTATAAGTTTTAATAATATTTTGAATTTTGATTTGTTCCTAAATAATCCGTTGTCAACCTATATCTTATTTATAAGTAGTTTAAATAGCTTTGTGTGTTCGTTCAAAGAAATTATTTTTACAATTTATTATGTTTCCGTTAGTATTAACTATGTATTTTTAATGTTTTTGTTTAGTTAATTGCAAATTGATCCGAGCATTTGGAGTTTACTGCCACTCGAGTTTCTAGAGATGATTCTCCTATGGGTGCCATTTTCAACATTGGTTCGTTTGTGGTCAATCTCTAAACATTGTGAAGAACTATTGTCGAGGCCATCTTTTGTTAGCGCTTGGAAAAATAACAATATAACATAAACCGGGATTTTAATTGAACTATTGGGACAATATCAAAACCATTTTCTATATAAGTTCATTAATCATATAGGACATACATCTTTGTTGCATGTCCCTTATCCAGACTATAGATATACGATTAAATGTACAGTTGATTCAATCATTTTGCTCTCAAAATATTGTCCTCTCCGAGGGCATAAGGATTATTACATTGTAAATCCATTCATAAAGTGTTTCTCACATATAGGCATTATTGATATAAGAGACCATGGTTTCTTTTCTCTGATAGGCAACAATGGTCAACAAAAACATGGATGGATACTTGTACGTCATAAGCGTACTGAACACGGTCCTAAATTTTATATCTGCAGCAATTTCCAAAGAGTTTGGAGAGAAACAATTGGTGTTGATGGTGAACCTACTGCTCCTAAAGATGTTTTTTTTATAAAGGAAAAAATTAGTGGTTGCATGTGAAAATAACTTCTGAAGAAGATGACTTGTATGTGTACAGAATGTACTCATTGAACATTGAAATGAATATATGGGGTATGCATTCAATTTACACCAGACGTAGGAAACGATCTATGTGTCTGACCTTACACCACAATCGATTGATATGTCTTGTGAATGATGGTTTTACAAGTATATGGTGCATAGATGAAATTCAAGGTTTCAAACATGGTTAACATTGCGTTCAACAAACAGATAGTCATTTCGAGGACGGTAGAAGGTTAAAATGGATCCTTTTACAAGGCATGACAAGAAATATAAATAGACATTGTTCAGACTATATACCATTCCGAGCAGTTGGAAATTCTATATTGACGTGCAAGAATGCTGAAATTCCATTCATATACTATGATTTGAAAACTTGCAGTGTTACTCATTTAGCAGTTGATGAAAGATCATCGCTTCCAAATCACCTTCTACCGTTGCCATCAAAGAATCAATGCAGTAACATTATCATGTATAAGAATTGCTTTCCTCTCACTCCAAGCATGGTTGTATTCAATTATCTTCTCCCATTCCCTCCAACATTGTTTCAGTCCTTGTAGGATTTTGGCATGTAATTCAATAGGTATATGAGCCGTTGTAAACAAAACTATGTTTTAGTTTTTGCACTATGTGCAAATTTTTGTATGTTTTGGTTTTAAATAAAAGATGGCTTCAGCCCATGAAGCTTTTTATAAAGGATATGGAAATTTTGGAGAAGCTATGTTTGAGTTTTTGCTTCAAATCAATATTTTTATTAGTTTTGATCTAAAAAAAAGATTTATTTACTGTATAACATCAAAATTTATTGGCTATCTCGGGAATTTAACGCAAACTATATATTTACATCTTTTAAATAGTACAACTGATATTACATATCTTGCCCTCACACACTAAAAGTATTTTAGCAATTGTGTTGATAGTTACACTACTATATTCTCTCGTGTCATGCTATATTAATAAAACTAATGCGGTTAAAATGTAAACATTCCAATTAAACCAATAATCTCCAATACAGTCGTGCACAAACAATGCATTATCAACAAATGAATAAACAAAGCATTCAATTTGAACTCGATATGAGTACAAACATTGCACATTAAAGAACACTTTTTTGCACTTGAAATAACAAAGATATTCCATATTTGGTTTGCAATTGAGATTCATCCCTCATTCAAATTCAAACAACATAACTAACGATAATGTAATTTATGATGACTTTCAAAAATTGCATATTCCATTCTTACTACAGTATTTCGGTTGCTCAAATTACAATTTAAATAATCAATACAATATTTCACTTCCTCAAGTAACAATTTAAATACTATATGTAATTGTTGCAAATAAAATTCTAAATTTCAAATTTTAACAATCCATACATTCATTTACATTATGTTCATGAATGCAATGCTTAGTATTTTATTGAAATTATGACCTTTTGTATTCGTTTAAGAATTTATTTGATTGTTTTTCATAAACATCACGAATCATAAAAGATATGGAACTGATATTTCTTAGAAAATAATTCTGTTTCACGTTAAATACACATCAATTAAACAACTGTTGCAGTATTTGAGTCTACAAAAACATTTCAGTACAAACATTGCAGACTATATAACAAATTTTTCCACTTGAAATAACAAAGATATTCGATATTTGCTCCAGAATTGACATTCATGCCTTGTTCAAATGAAAACAACATAACTAACGATCATGCAATTTATGATGACTTTCTATACTAAGTTGAACTAATGTACAAGGTTTTATAATTGTTGCAATTAATCCCATGGGCGTAAAAATATATGGAACTGAAATTGCTTGTAAAATAAACATCACCAATCATAAAAGATATGGAAGTGGAACTGCTTATAATAAAATTCAGTTTCACATTTAATACATATCAATTAAACAACTGTTGTAGTATTACAGTCTTCCAAAACATTTGAGCAACTTATTAACTATATTGATTATAATGCGAATTATCTTCATGAATGCACTCCTCAGCAACATATTTACTATTTATTATAAAAAAATGGTGATTTTGCAACCTCACATTTCCAACAAATACTATCAAATTGCCGCATTCCCACATGCTTACATCATTTTATTATAATTATCATGTTTTTTTCGGTAATTATTTATGTATAATTGCAAGAAATTACATTAACAAAAACACAACCATATTGAATCGTAACCATTATGTCGCAATACAACATAACCTTTTATAAATGTGGCGATGTGATAAAATCCATCACACCCCTTCATGTGGTTGTTTAAATGAAACAACCACATTAAAAAAAAAGCCCCCAATCCTTCCAGATCCTTGCAACAAACCTCGTAATTCGACATAATTCAAGAAATAACACAAGCATAGTACAACATAACCACAAACGAATGTCACAAGACACCATAAGCACCAATGAACATTAGAATCCAAGATAACCCTTCATCGATTTAAGGATGCAAAAAAAAAATTCAAAATAAAACTAAACCCAACTACTACAAAACAATTTAATTAATGGCATCATGTAACAAAAATCCAGCAACCAACATTACCATATTGCAACATGACCATAGAGCAACGTCACAATTCAACTTAATGCTCACTCACTATGATAATCCACCATAGCACTTCATAAATTAAACATATATTTGACTTATTAAATTACTTTTAATGTTGTAATGCAATCAACCACATTAATGAACATAACCATAATACAATATATTCATAGAGAAATGGCGCAATCGAACATAACCCTTCATTTATGTCAAAACAGAATTAACAATTGAAAATATCACTATACATAATCATTGTGCAACATTACAATGACTTACATATTGTCACATTACCACATTACTCAACATAGCCATAATGCAACATGGCAATTACAAAACTTTTGCACTAGTAGAATCTAATAAAACCTTTCCACGACATAGTAAATTTTGATTTTAAATGCTAACGTTGCAGTGTGACATTTCCAATGACAATTATCATAACCCTTTGTCAACCTCCTACATACTATTTGAATGCTTGCATTCCCCAATGTATTTTTCAAATCATGAAATTAAACAAAGGCTATGTGACATTCACACAGTTTGCAAGGATTTGTTGTCACATTTTCGTGACATTTTTATTTCACATTGTGACATTGATCAAATACATTCTAATAATAATGAACATATGTTCATCATTTTTTTTTGTTGGAAAAGTGGTGGAACCCCCCTAACTAGCAGGGTTTCCATTGGCTAAGTAACCATGAACCAGGGGCATCTTAGCCGTCAAAATCACCCGGGGATCGCACCCGGCCTGGACCACACCAACCTTTAACATGGTTGGACATTTTGGTATCCAACGGGATTAGAACCAACGACCTTTCAGCTTAGGGGGCGTCTTAACCGTATCCCACCACCAACTGTTCTACATCTCGTGGATGAACATATGTTCATGATCCGGCGGATTATTCCTCTTTGAAGATCCAATATGGTACGATGGTTCAAAGAAGCCGCAGGTGGAAAAATCGAACGGCGAAAACACAAAGAAACTGCACAGATCGGGGGTCGGAAGAGATCTCCTTCCGCGACATTGGAGGTCGGAAGAGCATCTTCTTCCGCAACAGCGGGCGGCCAAACGATTAGTCTATCTGCAAAACAAATCGGAGGTCACAAGCCTTTTCCCTTCCGCAACGTCGGGGCTCACATTCTTTTCTCCCTTCCGCAATGGCGGAAGCTTAATGGACATTCGGACGGATCGGAAGTCGGAAGCATTTCCCCTTCCGCAACGGCGGGGCTCACAAGCCTTTTCCCTTCCACAACGGCGGAGATATAAAGGCTTCCGGCAGCCGCAACGACGGGCACAATCTTGATTGAAAGTCGGAGCGATTCAGGAGCCGCAATGACGGATAGATAAAAGGAGAACGCTTCCGACAGCTGCAACGGTGGAAGCCCGAGACTTACGGGTTGAAAAGTCAAATCAGGAGACCTTACCGTCTGACCGTCCACAACTGCGGAAACCAAAGTAACATGCGTTCCAACTCGAAAACCAACCGACAGCCGATTGAGACGGTCGGAGCCCGTTGTTTGTCCTCTTCCGCAACGGCGGAAGCATGGATGACTAGAACTTCCGGAAGTTCAGTTTACGTATGGTTCCAGGGGTCAGATCCTTGGCATGGCAGGATATTCACAGCTTATTCGTAACAGTTGGCAAGCTTTTCTTGGCAGTTATGCCACAGCTGGAATAACGACGAAAGGCATATGAACAGCCTTGATGCAGCGTTTCCTAGAATGTGAACAGTCGCATTTATTTGAGCGTTTTGGATCCTTTGTAATGGAAAAGATGAGTAATAAAAGAGAGGAGTTCGCTCAGAGCAAAGGGGGGGACACAGTTCGTTGAGAGCACAGGCAACGGTTTTCTCTGGGATGAGAAGCTTGGAGAGAGCATTATGTTGTTCCTTTTGAAGTTGACCATTCTTAGTTATACTTGGCTTCTTTTGACTGTTGAAGTCCAATTTCGTAACTTTCAGAGAGGTCTTGAAGAATTTACTGTTAATGACCAGTGATGTGATGGTAAAGAGTCGACTGTCTTCTCTGTTTTATTTGGCTTTTCTTTGCTTTTGAAAGCCAATTTGTATTATTCCAGAGAAGAGGTCTTGGAGACTTTTGTCCATACTGCTGAAACTGATTTGCAGAGTCCAGAACCATTTGTACCATTTTAAAAGCCTTTAATTGGATCGGTTCCCATTGGAGAGGGACCCGGAGACGTAGCCCAGTGGAGGGGGCAAACTCGGTTATCAACCTCTGTGTGTGACTCTGGTTCTGTGTTTTCTTCTTGTATCGGTCTATCAGTGTTGTGGTTTTCATTCCTGTTTTGAGAATTTGATTTCTGTTAATGCTGTCCCATTAATTAACCTGTTGCACGCATTCTTTTACAACAAACTTTTAATGCACTAAAGTTGAGGTCCTATGGATCATATTTTGGTATCAGAGCTGGTTGACCGTTGTGCAAGTTTGTGAATGCTTACCAGGTCCAGGTTAAAGGTTGGTGAAGGAGAATTAGTTGAAGGAGATCCCGAGATTGGCTCCAGGAGGACATTCTAAAGAACCATGTCTTCTCCACGAGGGGAAGAAGAAGGACATACCGAATGGGAAAAACCTGTTATTTCTGAAACTGAGTTTCTGGAGGCTTTTATGAGCATGAAAGCCATGATGGAAATTCTACTCGATGAGCGAGCATAAAGGAAGAAGAAAGAAGAAGGATCTTCATCCAGAGATGCATAAGTGAAACCGGAAGAAAAGGGTAAAGGAGTAGGAGGTGATGGTGATCCTCCTGATACTAAACAGACTTTTTCTTCTTCTCATAATGCAAGTCCTAATATGCCTTATTTCAAATTGGATGTAAAATTTGAATTACCTATTTATAATGGAGATGTAGATGCTGAAAAATTAGACAATTGGATCAAGCAGCTTGAGGTATATTGCAGGGTACAGGGCATTAATGATGACCCTTCCAGGATTCAATTGGCCACTTTGAGGATGAGTGGAATGGATCTTACTTGGTGGGAGAGCAAGATTCAACAAGATCTTCGAAAGAATGGTAAAATTATCTCAGTTTGGAATGAATTCATTGAAGTATTAAGAAAGCAATTTTATCCTTTAGGTCACATGCATCAATTAACCATGAATTGGAAAATGTTTAGACAAGCTAAAGGACAAAGCATTCAAGATTATACTCATGAATTCAGAAAGAGGGCTGTTGCATTGAATGTTTCGTTAGATACATAAGAAACTCTTCTTAAGTACATTGGCGGCATGAATTCTTATTTGAAGCATACTTTGTTGATGTTTAATCCCAGTAATTTGGATGATGTATGTGTTCAAGCTACCCATTTAGAAGCCAGGGGTAAGCATGCTAATGATACTTTTATGAAGAAGTCATTTAAATCTGACAACAAATCAAAAGGTAAAGATAAGGGGAAAAAGAAGATGGCTATTGTTAAGAAAGAGGGTGAAAATCCTACATGTTCGCATTGTTAGAAGGGACATGATGTCTCTAAGTGTTGGAAGCTTCATCCGGAGTTAAGGCCAAAGAAGTTCGGAGGAAAAAAGATAACGACAAAGCAAAAGCTACTGCAGCAGTTATTCAAGACTTGGGATCCGACTCAGGTGATGAAACAAAGGTTACAGCCGTCAGAATCCAAGGTAAGGATAAAAGCATCTCACTTCCCATTGATGCACAACCAAGTTCTATT
>LPNX011169872.1:243789-282917 GCA_001517045.1 Pseudotsuga menziesii | reverse complement strand
TTTCATCCACAAACCGATGGGCAAACAGAGGTAGTGAACAGAACAGTGGTTCAGCTGCTCAGAGGATATTGTAGTAAGCATCCTAAACTTTGGGATGAGTTGTTGCAGTATATACAACATGCTTACAATCACGCAGTTCTCTCTTCCACGAAAATATCTCATTTTGAAACTTGTTTTGGTTATCTGCCAAAAACACCGATGGACTTCTCTTTTGGCAAAGATGCAGTGGATGGACATCATGATGCAGAGAAAGCTTTAAAGTTCATTAAGAGGATCCAAGCAGTGCAGCAGGCAGTTCAGGAACAATTGGAGAAGAGCCAGGCAAAGTACAAGGCCAGGCATGACAAGCATCGAGTTGATCATCAATTTCAGGTTGGTGACCGAGTTTGGTTACACATCACCAAAGAAAGAATGAAAGATGAAGGTAAAAAGCTTAAGCCTATCAGGTATGGTCCTTTTGAGATCTTGGAAAAGATCGGTACTAATGCTTTTTGCTTGAATTTACCTCCATACATGCAAATTTATTCAGTTGTCAATGTTGAGAATCTTAAATTGTATGAGCCTCCTATGATCATGGATGAGGAAATTAACATACAGATTCCTTCAGTAGATGATTTGGCACCTGAATATATGCGAGAGTTGCAGGATGATGTTATTCTTGACAGAAATGTAAGGACTTCACGAAGGGGGAATGCTGAGTACCTTCGAGTGGGGCTGAAAGGAATGCATCCTAGCAAAGCAAGATGGATGGAGATTGGTAAAGTGAGGGAACTTTACCCTCACTTACTTGCAGAATAATTCAGGATTTTGGTGGTCCAAAAGCTCTCCAATGGGGAGGATTGATCTGGCGGATTATTCCTATTTGAATATCCAATATGGTACGATGGTTCAAAGAAGCCGCGGATGGAAAAATCGGACGGCGAAAACACAAAGAAGCTGCACAGATCGGGGGTCGGAAGAGATCTCCTTCCGTGACGGCGGGGCTCACAAGCCTTTTCCCTTCCGCAACGGCGAAGATATAAAGGCTTTCGGCAGCCGCAACGATGGGCACAATCTTGATCGGAAGTCGGAGTGATTCGGGAGTCGCAACGGTGGATAGATAAAAGGAGAACGCTTCCGGCAGCCGCAACGGCAGAAGCCTGAGACTTACGGGTTGAAAAGTCAAATCGGGAGACCTTACCGTCTGACCATCCACAACTGCGAAAACCAAAGTAACATGTGTTCCGACTCGAAAACCAGCCGATTGCCGATTGAGACGGTCGGAGCCCGTTGTTTATCCTCTTCTGCAACGGCGGAAACACGGATGACTAGAACTTCCAGAAGTTCAGTTTACGTATGGTTCCGGGGGTCAGATCCTTGGCATGGCAGGATATTCACAGCTTATTCGTAACAGTTGGCAAGCTTTTCTTGGCAGTTATGCCATAGCTGGAATAACGACGAAAGGCATATGAACAGCCTTGATGCGGCGTTTCCTGGAATGTGAACAGTCGCATTTCTTTTAACGTTTTGGCTCCTTTGTAATGACAAAGATCAGTAATAAAAGAGAGGAGTTCGCTCAGAGCAAAGGGGGGGACACAGTTTGTTGAGAGCACAGGCAACGGTTTTCTCTGGGATGAGAAGCTTGGAGAGAGCATTATGTTGTTCCTTTTGAAGTCGACCATTCTTAGTTATACTTGGCTTCTTTTGACTGTTGAAGTCCAGTTTCGTAACTTTCAGAGAGGAGTTCTTGAAGAATTTAATGTTAATGACCAGTGATGTGATGGTAAAGAGTCGACTGTCTTCTCTGTTTTATTTGGCTTTTCTTTGCTTTTGAAAGCCAATTTGTATTATTCTAGAGAAGAGGTCTTGGAGACTTTTGTCCATACTGCTGAAACTGATTTGCAGAGTCCAGAACCATTTGTACCATTTTAAAAGCCTTTAATTGGATCGGTTCCCATTGGAGAGGGACCCGGAGACGTAGCCCAGTGGAGGGGGCGAACTCCGTTATCAACCTCTGTGTGTGACTCTGGTTCTGTGTTTTCTTCTTGTATCTGTCTATCGGTGTTGTGGTTTTCATTCCTGTTCTGAGAATTTGATTTCTGTTAATGCTGTCCCATTAATTAACCCGTTGCACGCATTCTTTTACAACAAACTTTTAATGCACTAAAGTTGAGGTCCTACGGATCAGTTCATCATTAATACATACTATTATTATAAAATCATTATATAATTACACTTACTTCACTATTATTAATAATATTTTATTAACATCTAAAATAATATATTATAAAAATAATGTTATTATTTTATTATTACTTTAATACAGTTATTTTCATTATTAAATAGTATATTTTATTCCTTTCACATCAATATTTTAACTAATAACCATATTTTGACAATAAAATAATAAAATACTTTAGTATTATTAAATATTAATTTTTTTTATGGTTGTTATATTAATTTATTACTTTATTCGAGTTATTTTAATTGAATACTATACTAGTTTGACATTCACAATAAAACAATATAATATAGTACTATTAAAATTAAACTCATTATACTTAAATTTAATTATTTATTATAAAATTACAATATAATAGTACTTACTTATCTATTTTTAATATTATTTTATTAAGATATAAAATATTAGTTTAACATTCACAATAGAATAATATAATATAGTAATATTATAATTATTATCATTGTACTTAAAATACACTTAAAATAAAATTAGTTTATAATTTTACTTACTTAACTATTTTTAATATTGTTTTATTAACATCTAAAATAATATATTGTATTGAATATTACTATGTAATAAAACATTAATATGGTTTATTAATTTGTTATAATATTGGCATACATTACTTATTAATTTAAATAATTAAATTTATAAAAAGACACATTTATTTAAATCCAAATGGATATTAAAATAATTAATTGTAAAGTATTAAATTTCAATTTTAATAAATTTAATTATAATAATTAATTATATTTATTATCATATATTATAATAATTAAATAAACAATATTACTCTCATTAATACTTTTTATAATAATTAATTATAATTATTATTATTTTTTATAATAATTAAATAAACATTATTATTCCCATTAATACTTTGTAGGTATGTCCATGCCCTCATCCGTTACTAGTAACAAGCACATTAAATTAATTAATGTGTTGGAATACACTAATAGTCATAAATTTAGGCACATACTTTTTATATTAATGCTTTTCCCTGTAGTATGTGCTTAAATTTATTGTCGGCATATTCAGACACATTGATTAATTTAATGTGGTTGGTGCTAGTTTTAATCTCCCAAATCTCCTGATTAACCTGATTAAGGCTTCAAGCTTTGAAACATTTTTTTTTGGCTAAGATGTTGAAACACGAATTTAAGTGAACCGGACTAAAAGGGTGACATACAAGTTATTTTATCAAGTAGATGCAGTTAATGTTTTGCAATAACAAGGCTCCAATTCAATTGGTGAAAGGGTGACATACAAGTTATTTTTATCAAGTAGATGTAGTTAATGTTTTGCAATAACAAGGTTCCAATTCAATTAGTGAGGTGGTGTGGTGAATCTTAGTATGGTTCAATATTTAAGTTTGCATTCACCATATTGAATGCCATTGTTTGGAGTTATGTTTTTTGGGGTTGCATTAGAAGGCTCCAATTCAATTGGTGAGGTGGTGTGGTGAACCACATTATGATTGAAGAAGTTTTGCATGTTGTAGTAATTGCATTATCTTAGCCTGGTTCAATATTTAAGTTTGCATTCATCATAAGAAGTTTTGCATGTTGTAGTAATTGTGCCATCTTAATCTAGTTCAATATTTAAGTTTGCATTCACCATATTGAATGCCAATGTTTGGAGTTACATTAGAATTTCATCAGTGAAAATTTTATTGGATAAAATTTTGGTAGTGTCAATTTATGAGGGAGTCAAGAGTTTGTATAGAATCAATTTGACATCTTTTCCAGGTGCAAACTTTTTTTCAATATTTGCATTTTCTTTTTCTCAATCTTTGCACTTTAAAAAGGGGATATATATGTGTGTGTGTGTGTAATGGCAAACTCTTCTTCAACATTTGTATTTTAAAAGGAGGTTTTGGTAAATTTTTAAATATAAACATGTTATTTTACAATTTTTTATTTTCTTTAAAAATACATATATCAACTCTAAGACTTCAGAATGAACACAAAAAAAATTACACATACCCTACTGTGCAATAAAATGCACCTCTAAAACAACCACAAACTTGGTTCGCCTCACATTGCGGATTGTGACTACCTTTTCTTTATTTATCTGCCTCCTTGATTCTTCATAAGTATGCTCCCATAATAATTCCCTCTTACCTTCCTTTTGGCTTTCACTTTCTCCTCTGCATGCTTCCTGTTCTTTCGAGAAGTTTTTAGTGGACTTGCTTTGCTTGGACCCAGGAGGTCTCCCCTTTTCACATTTTGATCTGCTCTTTCAGGCCGATATACTAAAGAGTGGGGGTTTCTGTCATGGGCTACGACGTCTGTTTTCACTCATGATGTCATCTTAGGACAACCCGTGATTTCAGGGAGGTTGACTTGATTTATGTGATTGTAGGTGTCCTTTCTATTCTTCCTGTCGGCTTTCTGGGGTCGCACAGGTCTTCCTGTGGTTCGTCTTTTTGTCTTCTTGGCGTCATAGGATTATCATGATGGGTTGAGTCTTGGGTTTTTTCTCTCGTGGGTTTCTTTGGCTTGGGATACCTCTCGCGGTCTTGTTGTTCACAGCCAGGGTTTGTTCCTTGGGTTGTTACAACCCCGGTCCTCTTTCCCCTGGCCTGCACGGGTTTCTTCTAGGGTTTGTCTTGCTTCATAGGCAGTGATCTTCTTATCTGCGATTAACCCTTGTGGTTTTTGGTCCTACTCTTCTCGTGTCTGGCGGCTGGAATAGAGTTTTGGCGATCCTCTGACAAGCATGTCGGGGCTAACTGTGGGGGATTTCCCGGCGAAGGGGGATGACTCTCTATCCACTCAGGCACACTTTCGCCGTCATAGGAGTGCAAAAGCACATAAGGTCCAGGAGGGAAAACTTTGATATGTACTTAGACGTGATATATATATGGATAGAGTAGAGGCGTTATGGTCGCATGCCCTCATAGGAAGACTTGAATATGTCAAGTTGGGGAAGAGTGAATGGCACACCTGGGCCACAGAAAACTAGAAACCACTTTTCTCCTACACTCCCACAATCATCCTGTTAGCCAGAGGATGGCTTATTATTGTATTTCTGGAGGAGGCCCATGCGTTGTCAGTGTTAAACTCTCTCCGGCGCATACGGGAGGGCTCATTAGTGCTGGATCAATGGCATATACACTTTGATCCATTAAGGGAACGTGTTAAGAAAAGACATTTGTGGGTCCTTCTTCCTGGACTACCACTCCCTCTGTGGAATCGCACGGTGATGGAAGGTATTGGAAATACCATTGGGCATTTTGTTGCTGTTGAAGAAGATTTCATGCATGCCTATGATAAGCGGATGGTCAAGATCCTAGTCGAAATTGACTTATCTTCGGGGCTTCACAGCCCGGTCACTTCACCCTCTTTCGCTGATCCTTCCCTACAAGTTTCACTGGATATATTCTTTGATAAAACTCCACTAACCTGCTCGGTCCTCCCTCTGGAATCTATTCGCTTTCAAAATGTTACGATTCAGAGAAAAAACAAGAAAGCACCTCCTTTATCCTCTGATTCCTCTCCTATCCCCCTCCATTACACTCCACTGTCAGCTAGGTTGAAGGATGCTGCTCGTAATATTCATCCTCCTTCCCCTTGGGTTCTTAGAGCAAAGACACCCCTATCTTTCGGTTCTTAATGAAGATTCTCACCTTAAATGTCTGTGGCCTTGGAGGCTTGGCTAAGCATAAAAGTCTGCAGAACCTCTTTGTCTCTTTGTCACCTAATTTAATCCTCTTGCAAGAAACGATGACCAACTCTCACCCTACTCTTTTGGCTTTCTCCAAGCTGCGCCCGGGCTGGGAATATTGTGCAATTAGCTCCTCTGGCCTCTCGGGGGGCATACTTGCGGCCTGGAACCCACATTGTTTTAAATTCAAAGCATTCCACACGGTCGCTGGGATCCTTCTTAAAACTCGTATTCGGGGTTCTTCCTTCAATCTCTCCCTTCTCAACTGTTACGGGCCATATGCTAATCGGGAGTCCTTCTGGGAAAAGGTAGTACAGGGGGGACTACTTAACTTACCCAATCTGGTTTTAGTAGGTGATTTAAACCTCACCTTAAATAACTCTGAGGTTTGGGGTAAAAAGGATCGGACTGATCCTCTTGGTCCCTATTTTACTCACCTGTTTTCCTCGCACCAGCTCATAGATATTGCTCCTGTTTATGCGGGCCCAACTTGGCGCAATGGTCATTTGAGTGATGATGGTATTAGTAAAAGACTTGATAGGTTTCTGCTCTCCTCCAGTCTGATTGACCTATTTCCTCGACATAGGGTTTTGGCCTATCCCTCTTCTATCTTAGACCATTTTCCGGTCATCTTGGAATGGAAGGAGGCCACTTCTCTTTGTGTCTACCCCTTCAAGTTCAACCACTCTTGGCTAGCAAATGATGATTTTGTCAAACTGATTAAGCAAGAATGGCATCTCCTCTCACACGACTCCTCCTCTTCACGGATGGAGGTTTTCTCGCTGAAGCTCAGACTTTTGAAAGCGAAAGTTAAAGAAGGGACACACGCCAAGTCCATTGAGTTGAAACTTTAAGAGTCTGTGCATTGAGTCAGAGATTCATAATATCCTCTCATCATCCCCCATGGGTCTTTACTCTTCTCAGGCTCTTATTAAAATTCAGTCTCTTCAAGCTGAATTTAAAAAGCTGAGGGACCATGAGATCCTCTCTGCTAGACTTCAAAGTAGAATGATTTGGGCATCTCTGGGTGATGCCAATACCAAATTTTTTCACTCTGTGTCATCAGCTAGAAAAAATCAAAATGCTATATTGGGCTTGGAGGATGAGGAGGGTATTTTGGTTGAACAAGATCAAGGTTTGAAGGATATGGGAGTTAGACACTTCAAGCAGATATTTAGTGATGATAATCAAACGTCCATTGCAGCTCAGCTGAAAGTCATTCGAATTTTCCCTTCTTTTGTCTCACAAGAGGAGAGGATTACTTTTACTTCTCAGATTACCTCTGTGGAAGTGGAAAGGGCTCTTAAGTCTTTCAGGAAAGACAAATCACTTGGGCCCGATGGTTTCCCAGTGGAGTTCTTTATAGCTTTTTTCGACCTTCTGGGGGATGAACTTGTAAATATGGTGGAAGACTCACGCCAGACTGGTAGGGTTTTACCCTCACTTAACTCGACTTTTATAGCCCTCATACCTAAAAAGGATAAGCCCTTATCCTTTGCTAATTTTCGTCCTATTTCACTCTGTAACTTGGTCTACAAACTGATTTCCAAGGTAGCTACCCAACGTCTTAAGCCCTTTCTTAACAAGTTTATCTCTCCACAGCAGTTTGGGTTCCTCAAAAATCGCCAAATTTCAAAGCCATTGGCCATTACCCAAGAAGTCCTTCACTCTGTCAAATCTAGGAAAAAAAGCGCCCTTATTCTTAAGCTAGATCTTACTAAAGCCTTTGATAGAGTAAACTGGTCCTATATCAGGCTCATGCTTCTGCAAATTGGAGTACCGCTGGAAGGGATCAACTGGATAATGGGGTGCATTTCCTCAGTTAACTTTGCTCTGCTCATCAATGGTTCCCCCTCGAGTTTTTTTACGGCCTCTCGTGGTATCAGGCAAGGGTGTCCTCTTTCTCCCCTCTTATTTATCCTTGTTATAGAAGGTCTCAACCTCCTTATTGATGATGCTCAAAGACATGGTCTGATCAAAGGGATCAAAATCTCGCACCAGCTTTCCCTCACGCACCTTCTCTTTGTTGATGATGTGATTCTATACGGGTTTGGCACTTGTGAAGAATGGATAGATTCAAAGTATTATTGGACACCTTTTGTGAAGCTTCGGGCATGTGCATAAATTCAAAAAAGTCTTGCTTTCTGTTCAACAATGTTGATGATGGGTCCTTAATTAGAATCACCCGCTCTCTCCCCTTCAAGACTGAACACATTTCTTCTGGGTTCAATTATCTTGGTTATTTTATAAAACCATTAGGATATAAGGTTAAAGACTGGTCTTGGCTCATCAAAAAGTTCGAAAAAAGGATTTCCCACTAGACTTTTCGGCTCCGTTCTTTGGGGGGGAGATTGGTTCTTATCAAAGTTGTTCTAACTAGCTTGCCGGTGTACTGGATGGATTTAGTTCCCTTACCTAAATCCATACTTGGGAAACTGAAAAGCATGATTTTTGCCTTTCTCTGGGGCTCTTCGGGGAACAAGAAAAAGTATCATCTTGTCGATTGGTTGTCTTTGTCAAAACCCATAGCTCAAGGAGGATGGGGCATCAAAAATCTCGGATGGTTCAACACTTATTTGAGACTCAAAAGTTTTTGGCAAGCTCTCTGCGGAACTGGAATTTGGTTCAAAGTTTTATCCGTGAAGTACTTAAAGAAAAAATCTGTTTTGTCTTGGATCCGCAGTAAGGCTTTTTTGGTCTCAGGTGTCTCTGTTATTTGGAAGGGATTCATCAACTCTATTACATGGATGGGCAGTGGCTTAACTTGGCTTGTGGGGAATGGAGAGAGCATTAGGGTGGGTATAAACCCGATCATAGGTATGGGCTCTCTGTTTACTCTTCCACAAGATCTCCGTGACTATCTGGAAGATTATGGTATTATTACTCTAGCTCAAGCTAAGAATTACTCTTTGGACGCACGGTCCTATTGGCTCTCTTCAGCGGATTTGGATTTGGCTGGGGAATGGCACCTCTTATGGGATGTTTATGTTAAGGGGATGGAGTTTGGCAGGATCAGACTCAGGACTCAACCAGACAGTCTTCTCTGGTCTTATAAGAGTTACACAGGATCTACATCTGCGGCTATTGCATATGATTGTATTGTGAACCACTATTTGGAACATCTTCCTGAATCTTCTTTCATTCACCTGATCCTTTGGAAATTAAACATACCAGAAAAAATTTGCTGCTTTATCTGGCTTCTTTTAAAGAACAAAGTTTTAACTTGGGAACAACTTATCAAACGTGGTATTTAGGGTCCTAGCTACGGTTTTCTATGCAAGAAAGGAGATGAAACGACCCAACACTTGTTTTTGGATTGCTTATTTACCAAGAGCACCTTTGATGTTGTATTTGAGCACTTTGGCATTCGATCCTTTTATAAAACAACTGTTTGCTCGTATCTCGAGCACTGGTTTTAGTCACATCCTCTCGACTACACCAAGCTCTATTTTCCCCTCTTCGTCTTCTGGTCTATCTGGAAGCACATAAATGGTTGTATATTTGAAGGAAATCTCCCATCTATATATGTTGTCTTTCTCCAGATAGATTCGCTCTTTCATCTCTTCCCTGTGCCTAAAAAAAGGGTTAAATTCAGGAACATTGGGCTGCCTCCACCGATTACCTATCCATGTGGTTATTTTGATGGTGCAGCTGCTGGGAACATTGGGGGAGCAGGTTCCGTGTTGTATTTGAACAGCTCTCACTGCTTGTACTTCTCTATGGGATGTGGAAGCAGTTCTAACACTAGATCAGAGCTATTGGCATTATGGGCCCTGCTCTCTGTTTCTAAGATCATGGGGATCCCTTTAGAATCTATTTTTGGTGATTCCCTTGTCATCATCTCATGGGCTACAGGAAATGGCTCATTGAACTTACCACATCTGAGTCATTGGTGTGATGACATAAGAGACATGATGCTTATCTTTCCGGAAGTGACCATGAAGCACATTTATCGTGAGCATAACCAGATAGCTGACAGTCTCTCAAAAAAGGCTCTTTCTCTTGAATAAGGATTCATAAATTTCATGGAATCTCTGAATGATATGGTCATTGATCATGGTAAATTTCAGCTATATTAGCTTGTGCTGGGCATTAGTCCCCTTATTTATTGCACATATTAGTGTTTGTCATTTTATGGGATCATAACAGACTCATGAAGAGACCCTCAGTTCTCTTCTTATGCTCATGATTCATTTGCTTCAGGTCATTTCTGAATGCCAGCTCAAATCTGACCTGTTTTTGCAGGAGTGATGATAAAAGCCTGTATTTTTACAGGCTTGTGGCCATAATTCCCATGTTTTGATGACGGGGCTTCGCTATTGCGCACTGATGATTCCCCATTGACCTAAATCCTTTTTTGATGATTTCCATCTCTGGATGATTGTACATGATGATCTTTGATTCAATAGAATAACAAGATCTGGTATTTTTTTCCTTTGAGAAAAAAAATGAGAAAAAAAAAATTATGACAAGTGATTTCTCCAGCAACCCACCTCCATCAGCGCAGCGAATGAGTGGTGATCCATCAATCCATAAGTCATATAATGAACTAAGCTCATGATATGTGAGAAATCAGTTATCACTAGCATTCAGTTATCATTCAAAGTCCATCCCATGTAAAAATCTTATATATCTTTGATGCTCATAATCTCAAAGTCGTATATCCGAGAATAGTCATCGGGATTTATCATAGGAGTTTACCATCGAAGACTTTTATTGGACTCAATCTTCAGCGTTTCACATCCGGTATTCTCGTCTGAGCATTTATATTGTCGATCTTAAAGTGTTGCATCCTAGTTCATTCCGAAATTCCAACATCGATCGGGATTTTCTTTTCAGGATTTCTCATCAGAGTTTGTGATTGTAGTTTATAAAGCATTGTTCCGAAA
This sequence comes from Pseudotsuga menziesii, assembly GCA_001517045.1. Classification (NCBI taxonomy): domain Eukaryota; kingdom Viridiplantae; phylum Streptophyta; class Pinopsida; order Pinales; family Pinaceae; genus Pseudotsuga; species Pseudotsuga menziesii. The sequence continues at coordinate 272,138 of LPNX011169872.1, read as the reverse complement.
CGTTCATAGATCTTAGTTTCCTACAAAGGTTTAAAAAGAGGTAATTACCTTTTATAAGATGTTAAAGAAACAGGTGGAATAAGAATTAAAGATTTTTAATATCTGTTCTTAATAATAGTTATAACAAAAAATTTAAAGCTTAAAAATTAATAAATTAATATTATGTCTAATTAAACCTTAATTTTAATTAAAAATAGTATTTTAAAGTACACATAATCCCTCTAAAACATGTAATTAGTTGAAAGTTTATAATTCATTTTAATCAAATAACTATGAATTATAATAAAAAATAATGAAATTTTAATACATCTTGTTTTTCTTTAAATCATAAAAACATATATGACCAGCCTAGATCCAAATCCTAGGCTCTATCTCTTAAGGTGCAAACCTCCTTGACTGTAATACCTGAGAATAGGTTTGCAACTCGGGATATTTGATCCCTCTCGGCGCTTGATGGAGCCTAGGATTTGGATCTAGGCTCGTTTCAGTAGTGGGCATTGACACAAAACTAGAGTTTGATCAACATTGTAAGGACGAGGTTAAGTTCAAAACACGGATAGAATTATGAGGATTATCTCAATGTAAGTGATAAGTATTAAGGATTGAATAAATTGTTAAACTGGAAAATAGAGACAATAATTTTGTAAGGATTAAATAAATGAACATATGGTTTAGATTTACACTCAATCTAAGGTTTTCCATTTTACCCCAAACAATCACTCTTCTTTTTTTTGCTTAGAAGAGACACGTTCTACATTACTCTACATTTTTTCAACATTTCCACTAAAAAAGATTTATAGTTAGAAATTTGATCTATTTCGATAATTGATAGATTTTTTTAAAGATAGATCTATGCTAGTAAAACACATTTTTAAATTCTGAACTTGGGATTTCATTGCAGGCTAACGCTATTCTCAAGTATGATATTCCTATCAACGACTATCTATAGTGAGGAGCTAATTCAACTCAACTCCAACTCTCACATGGTGCTTGTGAGAGTTGGCCAGTTCTTTAGCTGGTTGGAAATCTCTCGTGAGGAGCTAATTCAACTCAACTCCAACTCTCACATGGTGCTTGTGAGAGTTGGCCAGTTCTTTAGCTGGTTGGAATCGTTCCCCTTGCTCAGCATGTAGCAAATTCATTTATGAAGAAATGTAGCAACATTCTTCAGTACCTACCTAAGTTTCTGTATGGTGGCAGAGATTGAGATTCTCTTCACCATTTTCACTTGATCCAAACATGGTTATAAATTTGGTAGAACTATAATCTTTTTTAGAAATTTTAAAGTATAATAATGAATTCTAAATCTGAGCATATGTTAATTTTGTTTCATTATGATTCAGAGATGGATGGTACAATGATCATGGAAACCATGGATGATGCTCATGGAAAAACAATCTTGGGAAATGAAGGTATTCATTAGTGTTTGAAATAATATATTTGATGAAATTTTATAAATTTTTTGAGTAGTTTTTTTTTTCTTTATTTTTAATTGAAATTTTGTAAAAAATTTAACAAATCTCCTTGATTGCAATTTACCATGGGTTGTTTAAGAAGCCTTGCATGGCTCTTTAGGAGGCCTTACACATGGTTTTAAAACCATGTGCAAGGCCAACATATTTTTGCCAATAATTACATCCATTGATATTACATGTGGCAAAGGAATATACCATGTAAGAATACTATCTTTAGTTTTTGTACTGGAATAATACCTGTTAAAGTCCTCGACCCAATTAGCAATCTCTGAAGTATTGTCATTAGAGGGATCAAATCCACTCAAGAATTAGAGGGATTCGCCTACCAATCATTCTCAAAAGTGGAAAGTGTAATTAATTTTTGTCATTAGAGGATCAAATCCACTCAGTAATTAGAGGGATTAGCCTACCAATCAATCATTCTCAAAAGTTAAATTTCTCAAAAGTGAAATGTGTAAATGATTTTTTCAACGTCTCTCTAGGAATTAGAGGGATCATGTAATGTCCCCGACCCTCCGACCGACGAAGAGGACGCTACCACAATACAATCTAACCTGAGCAACTAGACCCATGAACATTGCATAAAAAACTGAAATGCTTTGAAAGTAAAACATGGATACATCATTACCATTCAGCGGAAGCAAAACCATACATTCAAGCATTCGGCATGTTCATTGGAATTCATTAAACAGTAAATACAATTGTAGAGATGAAATAGACAAGAATACTTATCTTTGAATGAAGCTCCCCGCAACCAGTTATGTCATTGCAACGTTCCACCCAACCATAGGCCAGTGTGCTCCTTAATCTCTTAGCAACAATGCCACCCCTGAGTTGGGCATGTTTCCACAAGGATTAAGGGGAAGCTAGATGACTCACGTGTAACCAAAGGTACACAACTCATCCAAGCCAACACAGAGGGTTTAAATGGCTATTCAGGAAACTGGGGAAACTGGATGCTAAGCTAGTGGGCTCACTGAGGAGCTATGGACACCAACACCACTAGGTTTATCAAGCCCTCCTAGGCTCCATTTCCACTTCCAAACATCCCAAGACCAACAACCACAAAATGCACAACAGTTCACAAGCTCTGGGATTTGAGGGAACACCACCGTAACCAAATTAGGTATGGCAATTGGATAGCACAGCTTCGGCTGAGCAACTCAACTTCCAGAGTTGTTTATGGACCTAACGTGGCCAAAACGACTCAACAACCACTCACAGCAAACCCAAATACATGCAGAAGAAAACCACGACCTCTCAACTTGCGTAGAGGGAAGAACACAACCTCTATCATGAGGGGTGTAACACACAGACCAAAACGATCAAAAGAACAGAGCCAGGCGTGAAGGAAAAAAAATCATGAATGTATGCCTACGTGTGAGGAAAAAATAATAGCCTCCGCATGAGGATGGATTGCGGGTCCTCCCCTCCTGCGTGAGGGAAAATGAAGGACAGCTACTCTAGGCTTGCGTGTGTTCAGGAGATGACAACCCTGCCAGACTGACGATGTCTATGCAGACGTCTTCCCAAGGCAATAACTGCCCCGAACCAACTCATGTTGAATTAATTCGATTGGTAGATGAGACAAGGGGGAAAAGGGTGAGTAAGACAAAAAGGGTGGTTGACATCTAGATGGGTTCACCTCTTAACACTTGGCTATTCCCCAATGGCTCCCACAAGTTAGACAATCCCCCCCCTCAACCTTAGGAAATCATGCCATTTTCATTATCATCGCACCAACATAGCTGGTTGTAGGTTTTTGATTAATTTTGAATACACACATGATGTCCAACATTTTAACGTGCATGGCTTGCACAAAATACCATTGGCATCACTTCCAATCGCTGAAACAAAAAACACTAATTCATGGCGGGGCCTTTGCCTTTAACTCCACACCATGATTAATTACAATATTACATCATATACCTTTTAATGCAAACAGGGTCAGAACCGAGGTATTACAATCCCCTCCCCCTTGGAATAACACCGTCCTCAGTGTTCCAATACTTAGAAATACATATACAATTTACACGTCCAAAATTTCAAAATTTTGTAGGTCTGTCCTACGTTCAATTATTTACTTTGAACTTTCAGGGCCAAGCCCTTTGGCTTCCACAAGCTTCTCCTACTGGTTCTCAGCTTTCGGCTCATCCCCAAGTCTAGGAACTTTGTGGCTGCTACCCTCTTGATGTTCTGTTGTTGGGCAGTTCTGGCGGCAATGATGTCCTCCTCATTTCCAACATTTCACTGGCTACTTCATCTTTAACTGCTCAATTTCCTTTGAGTCTTCATGCCTGGAACGTTTCTTAATGGACCGATTGGATGAATGCCTCATCACTGATCCACTTTCCTTTCCCTTACGGATTGTTCCCATAATGCTTTTTACCTCCCTTTGCAGATAAATAGAGTCCTGCAAAACCTTGTGGTTCATCTCATATTGCTTTTTCTGTATCTTGATCATCTCCCCAAGATTTTCTTGGGTCTTGGAAATTGTTTGAAGGAGACTTTCAGCCAAGTTCAATAGCCTTCGGTCTATTGCCATGGTCAATGCGCACAACTAGTTTTCACTTTTCTCACCTGTGAAATGCATCGTTGTAATTCTTGTTAGGCCAAGCATAATATAAGCATTAAAATCAGTCAATTATTTGCCCAATTGAAATGGGCCATCCAAGTCTTATTGAAGAGACTTTCATACTTTTCATGCCTTCCCAACAGGCACATGAGCTCATTCATGTCCATCCTTGGCCAGGGAATTAACTATTCCAGCATTCACAATTTATTTCAAGCAATTAAACACATTCTACTTTCAGCCATACATGCTTTCAACAATTTTTTTTTCTCTTTTTATAAATGCATGAGTGAATAAAATAAGATAAAAGGAAAGAGAGAGCAGTAAGAGTTTTTTGTTTGTTTGTTTTTTTTGTTCCATTCTGGAACCCACACCACCACTATGGTTTTAATGCTCCTAGCCTCTTTCACTTCACCGTGAATGCTTGACCAACCCTTCTTGGCCATGACACCTAGTGTCTATGGTCTATTCCAGACCTCTCAACCATAGAGTCTCTCCACATGGTTTGTCTACAACTCTTGGCTACTGGGACCTACACATTCCCACTAGCACCTCTTCATTATTGCTCATGTTGATCTCTTTAGGATGGTCACATGTCCATATGCATCCCTAGGATGCCTTCATAGTCCTCGCTCCCAGCGATACCTATATTCAAACATTGAATGGATTCACATGTTTAGTTTATTCTCATCGGTTTTTATCTCTAACAAGAGCTTAGAAGATCATAACCAAATCATATACACATGTATATTTGTAATCAAGAAGATGCAGATAATCCAATACTTATCTATATTGTGTTTCCTCTCTGGTCCATAGGGTCTTGCTTTGCTTTGCAAGCCTTGGAATTTCCTATGGACTTGGATGTTAGGTCAACGTGCAGGCTGCTCCACAACATCAAATAGTTAATGTCCAGTCAGTACACCTTCACGCTTACTGGGAAGGAAACTTTACCATGACCATTTCTAGGAAAAGGCTCTACTATGGATCCCTAGGCATATAACAACCCTATTTCAAAAATACTTTCACAACATCTCATGAAAAATTCCCACAACATCCTCATCAAAATTCCCAAAACCTCCACAACATCATTTTATACACATCGACCCTTACATCGCAACCCCTAGGAACAACCTTTTACTTTTTCTCTTTAGTGTGCAGCACCAAATTGCATCTGTTTAGCCTGACCACACAAGCAATATAAGAAAACTCATCAGTGTTATTTCTCTAAAACTGCAACCATATTTCATATCATTCACTATCAAGTATTGAAACACCAGGAGTGCGTCCACTCCCTAGGGTGTAGTCAATATTGAAAACTCTATTGTGACCCGACATCGGGAAAGTGTGCACCCTTCTCCGATGTGATCCATGTAGGCCCTACTCATACTCTGCATATTGACTTTAACAATTAGACATGCATATTATTAGTTGGGGTCACATAACACTTATCCATTTGCAGATGCAGTATTTCTTCTTTAATGAGGGATGGGGGCTCCCTTCTCCGAGTTGACAGTCCCTTGGTTTGCCATCCCAACTCTTTTTTTTTTACATTCCATATCCCACACATGTCTTACTGACATAATCTCTACCATCTCACTCATGTTTCTTACCAATCATGTAGTGCAGATGTGACATTCCCAAAATGTCCAATGGAGTTTCACTCGAAACCCATTTCCAAGATATGGGAACCTTCCCATGAAGTTTGGCTCCTGCAGGCCATCACACATGGTATTCCTACAATGTGTACCCCTCGCACATTCATCAAGTAGCCAAACAATCAATCATCATCTACTAATACAATCCAAATTTGATTGTTCCATACCAAGCGATGGCATTAGTAATTAAATTCAATATGAATTTGCAACTCTGTCTACTACAGAAATTGATTTGCTTAGCAATGAGGTGATCCTCATTTGTTTGTCTCTTGTAGGAAGCACCACTATGCCCATTATAATTTTATGCTTACTATCATAACATGAGAATCCACTTACGACACATTCTCCTAACACAATTCCATGCAAGCCAACGATGATTAGTAATTATCAGCAATTCCCAAATCTGAAATTTACAAGTCCAACTTGACAATCCATCCTGCACATGAACTATTTTCACAACCATGAGACTCTTCACATGAGGTTTGTCTCTTTCACATGGTATATTTTGGCCTTCGTCATGGTATTACCCACATTGCCATGCCCCAAACAATCTAGCTAAAATCTGAACTTCAATCAACCAAACACTTTGTAAGTCTCGGTGCATATAACTTTTCATTGCTGCAACAATCACTGAAGCATTTTCAAAATTATAGAATTCAAATACTTCTAGCTGTTAGCATATTAAGATCACCAAAACCCATTTAGTTCATGTGAATCTGTTGAGGCCTGGAAATTCGCAGGCGACAACAGTAAGGGATTCTCCCCAATCAACGTTCCCAACTAGCCCGTTGATTGTTTGGTATAGGGAATCCGTCCGGTTTACGGTCCGGCTACCGTAGGTCAAAGTAACAAACAAGGGTTTTACCGGTTGACGGTCCACCGAAATTTGTATTTTTGACTTAAGTATGAAATGCAAATTGCTAACTAAATGCAGTGTGGTGAAGGATGCAAGGAGCATTCACAAAGTGATGCGCAAGTTCTTACCTCTCGTCTTAGGCTCACCATGCATCTGAAACACTCATGCAGAAATGACAAGATTACCTCTCTAAATGCCTACCTATCTATCTACCTATCCTATCCCCGGGGAGCCAACTTGTGATTAACATATATGAGTAATGTGGATGTGCACGCGTAATAAAAACAATTACAGATAGCTGGCATTATCTTTTACACACATGACAGCGAAAAATATTACACAACCAGATAGCTAATTGTTTATGACAAGCATACATTACTCATGGTAGAGATTTCATAAAATAAATCAGAAATCATTAAACAAAGACATAGGTCATGAAGTTAGAACGATCTCACGATTCATGGATATAAAGCTGAAAAACAAAGTAGTTCATCTTTCGATTATCCATGTCAAAACATTTGAAATCCCACTGATCTTCTTTCAATAGGCAAACTGTAACTTTATATTGCAAAAGGAAGTAGTTCTTCTTACAATAACTTTCTAGTCTAACTGGGGAAAAAATCCCTTCTCTTCTCTACATTTCCTATTTTTATACAAAAAGTAAAAATTGGTTGGGCTGCCAAAAGTGACCTTTGGGCTTCCCAACCCTTTTGTCTTCCCAACGTTTCACTTTTCCCAAAAAACCTTTTACAAACTATTAAATTACAGCAAAGTTGACCAGTCCTCTTGTGAGGAGGGTCCCGCTTGTTTTCCCACGAATTTCTTCCACGCTGCTGTTTCAGCAGCGAGACCTTCAAACGAGCTTGGTTCTAAGAACTGAATGCTTAGCTCGAAATTTTCAGCCTGATTTTTAATGGCCTCTGCCCTGGCTGTGTTCAATCGCACCTGCTCTTCTAAGAGCTGCACACTGACGACTGTATGGCCTATTTCATTTTTTAGGATTTGGTCATCAATAGCTTTGATGCGTTGTACTCTGGCTTCTTCATCTTGCTGACCTTTTTGCAACATTTCTACAAATGCATCATGATCAGGGAACTCATATAGCCTCTGCTCGGATTCTACCTGACATCGGTTGTAGGTAACCAAGGCTCTCCTGAAGAATTCTGTGCAGACTCCCTTGGTCTTCTTGACTGCTTTCTGGAAGTCTTCTGCAGTATTGATAGCGAATTCTATCAGATCGTGGTCCCGTTTAAGGGCTTGTTTATCCTTGGATGGTAGTTCAGCTGGGGCTTCCTCATCGTTCTCCACCCTGGTAATCCTTGTAGTCAGTACTTCGAGGATGTCTTGAGACCTGTCAATAAAATAAGAAGTGGTTTCCAAGATTTCTTCCAGTCAGTCATCAATCTGGAGGACCTGGCATCTTTCTTCTTCTAGAGCAGTTTGCAGGTGTAGCACTTTAGCTTTCTGGGCCAGGATGTGTTCTTTAACCGGCTGTAGATTGACCTGCTGTTCCTTTGCTGCCTCCAGCTGCTCTTTCAGTTCTTTAACGTATGCGGTATTGGACTCATAGATAATATGCTGCTGTGCTTCTAGGTCTTCTATATTTGCCCTCATCTGTTCCTTTTCATTCTTTAGGTCTTGAATTTCCTGCTGTGCGCTTTCCAAAACCTCATGTGCTGCTTCCTTGCCCTGTGCTTCTACCTGGATTGCGTAGATTTCACTCTTTGTGGCCTCCATTTCTCTCAGCACATGTTCATATTTTCTCTTCAGTCTATTGCCTTCTTCCCTTTCTTTTCTCAGGGTGTCCTTAAGCTGAGAGGAGGTCCTCTTGGATGACTCTATTTCAATGATCATTATGTCTATGTTATCCTCTGAAGCATGTATTGCTGCAGTCCCAGCCCTTATAGTAAACCTTGGATCTACATCTGTCCCTACCATCATGACCTTATCTGTTATCATTTTGCTGGCCATTCCTTCTGCCTCTACCTTTCTTTCTGTTCTCCTCATTATCCTTTTAGTATCCCTGTCATAATATACGGTGCTGAAATCATGGACTTCTTCCCCTTTTTTCTGTATGAAGGGTACTAGCTGAAGCATAGGGGTAGCAGCTATGATGGTAGTGGGCACTTGAGGGATCTGCACCTCGGGATTTTCCTCTCCCTGACTCTGTCCTGATGGTGTTTCGGGAGCTTGCTGTTGCGTCAACTTTATCTGTTCAGCCTCCTGCTCCCATAGTTCTTCATCTAGCTTTCTCTGGGCTTCTTCAGCTGCTTGCCTAGCAGCTTCTTCTGTTTCTCTGGCTGCTTCATTGGCTTGTTCAGCTGCTTCCTGGGCAGCTTTCCTCTTTTCTTCTTCTCCCTTTCGCATCCATTCTGCAGCCTCATCTTCCAGCCTCTGAGCCTCCTCTCTTATCCTTTTGGCTGCTTCTTCAGCCTTAGCTTGCTCAGCTTTATCTTGTTCAAATCCTTTTCCACCCTTGGTGGGGTTTTTCGGTTTGAATCTCCGGCTGAGTAATGTCATGTTTGGGGCATTCCTGTAAACAGATTCGTCTTTATCGAAATGATGGCTGTATTCGAAGAACACCTTGTGTTTCTTGCAGTGCTCAGCCACTCTACCATGAGTGTCATTTCATCTGAAAGTCATCTCGCCAAAGTGGAACTTCCCTAGTTCCTCTATAAATTCTGCCGCTTGCTTCACATTGGCGAAACTGCAGCTGCCTAGCTTAAATGGTAGAGGTGGATAGGCAGTCTTCTTTTTCTGGAACAAGAAGTGACCAACTCCGTCAATAAACAATTGTCTGACTGCCTCTTTGTGTACTATATAATCCGTTGCATACCTAGGCAGCAGATAAGGTGTTTTTGATCCACCAAACATTCTAAGATACATCCCGTTTTCCATCAAGAAATAATCACCATACTCCTCTATTACCTGCATAGCCTCTTCAGACATGCAGTTACATTCCTTTCGGAAGATAAGCGCGTGCAGAGGCATAATAAAATGCTCACAGATTTCTCGGTAATAGCTATGGTATTGATGAGCCCCCAGTAGTTTATAGGCTGCATATACGGGCATTCTTGTCCTATCCCAAACACATTTGAGCCCGGGGAAAGGCTGGTGGCATAGTATGCAGTCTATCAGAATGGAACTCATGTAGAACTCAGATTTTTTTCGGGCTTCTCCTCCTCCCAGGGCTGCAGCTACACAAGAAGAGAGACTACTTGATACTAGGCTAGCCCAGTTGAATATTGTTCCTTCTGTGGCCACATGAAACATAAGAGGTATCCACTCCAATTTGAAGAGTCTACCATTGGCTCTTCCAAAGATCCGGTTCAGCATCAAGGCTATAAACCTGTAAGGACCTCTTAAGCTCACTGTGTCATAGTCCTCAGTTGCTCTGTGTCTATAAAGCTTTCCTGGTAAGAGCATTCTTCTCAGGGTTTCCACTAAATCCATCCTGAGGTTCTCTAACCAATCGTTTGACAGGAAGACTTGGGGCTCTGGCAAGTGGTAAGCCAATGCCACATATCCAGGGATAAATGCAGCATAGCCCTGACCTTCAAAATTTCCCATCAGCATTGTGTTGTTATTCGTGTGTGGTAGAATCCATCTCATCACATCAGAGCAAGGGAACAGCTCTGGTCTTGTAGCCACCTTCATGATGGCGGATTTTTCAATGTTGGCGTAAATAGGTTCTTCCTCAAGACCCGTGTCTGGGACTTCCCTACGGGAAATCAGTCTGTATATCTCGCCCCATTTGTATTCAGGCTCAATACCAGAGATACATTGGGTATCCTCATATATATACTCCTTCTATGGGATGACCTCTATTGCCGTCTGTTCTTCAACCGCAGGGGCCTTTCTCTTCTGCCTCTTAGACATTGTAAATTCTTCCTGCAATGTAAAAAACATTATAACATTTAAGCAGTTTGAATTTGTGAACATTGTGCAGCAATACATCCTTTCTCAAATGCATCATAATTGTGACCAGTCCATAAAATCAAATCATAAGTCTCTCATACTGAACAATCAAACTAGCATGCAGTACTGTGCAATGTGCCATTATCTTATGCATAGTATGGTAATGTTCAATGCAACAAATACATATATTGTTCAATCTTATAATGCCTTGAGACTATGGGTGCACCATCTTATGATCCGATCTATATGAGCAAGCGTATCAATCATACTTATGCCAAGATTAAACCTACACTATTATGTGACCTGCCACTTTCTCATGATAGCGATATATTGAAGAAAAACATTGTAAATTATATGCAGGTGCAGTATTCAATTATCATTCTATTTCCTAGCAAACACAGAGAAGAATTAAAACATCAAGCTTGTGCCCATCAACACTTCAGTCCTACAGCCCAGCAGACACATCACAAAGGAGACGCGTGCGACTGGCAGCGAAAAAAATTACATTAAGCTGATAGTACATTTTACCCTCCTCAGCAGGACGTAACCACATTTCTGCACAGGGTATCAAAACATGAACCACGCTATCCTCCATAAACGCAGTATTATCAGCGACATACCCCCTCTACCCTACTAGGGTTTTAGGTGACAAAAGCAAAAGGGTCACAAAGGATGGCACAAGCAACACCGGCTAGCTTCGACCGTGAAACTTCTCAAAACCCTATTCCCCCCGGTCAACTGTAGGTTCGACCTTCTGCCTCGTCGAGGTTGCGAAAGAAATGTGCGAGCGAGACGGCTAAAGTCCACAGGCTGGGAATGCACCACTGAAATCCATAAACTACCAAACCCCCACTGCAGCGCCCAAAATCCGACCACCCCCCTGTCTATCATGGTCGCGCAGCAAGTTTTGGCGCAGACGACGTAACGGCCGTCTGCGCCTAAACCTTTCAACCCCTGTGCGCGCGAAGCATTGACTAAAAGCGAAGAGCAAAAGGCTTAAATGGTCAACAGCCCCTCTCACCCTAGGTTAATATAAAACTAACTTGTACAAACTTGAGTCCTAGCTGTATGAGGGAAACGCCGGGGACCCCAAAACATGGGAGAAAATCAAAACCGCTCAAATGCAAATGGGAAAAAGACGAAAAAACCTACCTGGCGATCCGGTGAAAAATGAGCTGATGATGGTTGGAATTCTACTCTTGCCACCTGGAAGCTGGTACAATGACAGCTAGACCTTCACGCACCCCAAAGATCGACAGCTCAACGCTATACACACCGCGACAGTGCTCGGCAATAAACAAACAATACAAAACCCAAACCATCGCACCTTATAATATAAAAAACGCCGCACGTGCGAGAGCATTTAAATCGGGCACGAAACGAAAGTCGCGTTGGGCGACTAGAGCTTCAGTCCCTCCGCAACGGTAGATGGTCCACAACATTAACTCACCCGCACGGCTAAAATAGAACGCGTGAACTACACTAGAGCGCCGGCGGGTCCCTTGATCGGATGACCAAGAATCCGAACCCTCCGCAACGGCAGGCCCTCAGAGCGTGATACCATCCACAACGGAGGAGGAAGTGATGGCCGAACGCTCTGATACAAAATCCGGGAGACACACAAAGCACACATCGGAGCACTACAGAAAGTTAAACCTGCCAAGGTCCTCAACGTCAGCGGTCCGGATGAAAGATATGTCCGCAACGGTGGAAAACATGATGGTGAAAGGCCTCGATATGAAGTCGGAGGATAAGATCCTATCATGATCCGCAACGTCGGACGAGGGAGAATTTAAACCCCTCCGATAAAGAACCAAAAACCACCCGATAGAGAATCAAAACTCGCGTGCAACGGTCGGAGCGAAAAGGAAAGTTTAAACCCGGAAAAAGCCCGCAACGTCGGAGGGAAAAAGACAATCAAGATCTGAAATCCACCCGCAATGGCGGGACAGTCAAACAAATTAACTCCCGATACAGGAAGGTTTTGAAAGATACGCAACACGACGAGGAACTCAATTAAAGATGGGATTCTTTAAAACATTGAAATGAGGAGAAACCAATCGATTGACACCAACCCCAAGTGCTGGAAGATGCTTCAGCAAATCATAGACCCAAAATCAATAGGCTGAAATGAAGGAACAAAATGACTAATTCAAAGTAAAGGAGGGCCCCAAAATTTTTTAGAATTTTGGGAAAATTGTTGTAGCTGCAACAATTGGCGACTATCTGGTGAATCCCAGATCTCTGAATTAACTCTCTCTCCCGGCTTAAGACTGTCTGAATAAAAGCGAAATCTTCTAGATGTCTGTATTCCTAAGCAAGCCAACTTATGCATTAAAATTCATAGAAGAGTCCATTTTTCTCGGGAAAAGGTAACATCCGTAGTGTTTCAAGTCTGAATAACTCTCTTGAGGCCAAATGGATGAGGTTTATTTTGCCTGCCCTATGGTGGTTACAGCTTGGACACCACAGGATTGTGACAGATAGTGAACAATATTACCTTTTTGTTCCTCATTCCCATGCCCATTTGCACTTTTGTGCCTTTAGCACTTTAGTTTATTTGATATGAGTCCTCCTGCAGGCCTTTCTTACTGAATTTTAATTCAGGATCCTCTATCCCATAATGTCCTTTTGTGTGAATGATATAGTTCATACTTCAATTCATAGACAGAGAGGATCTTGTGGCCATTTAGTACTTGATGCTTTGAGATTAATGCTTCCTCGAGCTTTGTTCTGATATGTCTTGCTTTTCTTTTAGGAGTAGTGACTCTTAAGAGCGTTCAGCCTTTTCTTAATTCATGGCATGGGATCATTTGTATATGATAAACTGTTTCACTCTGCTTCCTTTCCGTGGGTCTTTTGCTGTGACTCCCTTGGGTATTAAAATGTGAAGTGGATGGAGCCCCCAAATAGTATTTCAGACCTTTTCACTTCTGAGTTATTTACAGGGATTAAGTGAGACTTCAAATGAATGCACTGCCGGTTAGGAATACAATTACTAGAAGACATTCTATACTTTAAAGCACAGTCTTTTGCTCAGGACTTTAGTTGATACAGAACCCTGACATTCCCATTGCATCCAAAATTTTGCCTCTTATTCAGAATCAAAAGGAAAACTAACAAAGCTATAAAGAAACAATAGCAAAGCAAGTAATAAAAGAAGAACTATCAAAGCATTAAAGCAAGAAAACAACATCTAATATTAAGAAAACAAAACAATTTATTTATGTAGAACAGCGGACAAAAATATAAAAATGCCCATTCCCCCAAAATTTTACAACTAAAAGCTAAGGAATGAGCTGGGTTTCAGACATGAGTAGTTTAACCATGATCTAACTGCGTTGTTATTGAAATGGAACCCATATCTAAGATCCTGCAATCATTTCTTTCAGCCCGAGTGAGTTGAAGGAGCTCAGGCTGGGCATCCATCATAGGACTGGCCTTTCTTGAAGTATGATGTCTCAGCTTACACTCAGTTAGATGGTTTCCCAATACAGACTCAACAGATTCATTTTCTTCTCCCAGCTTAGTGACATTGTGCTTCATATATGGCTCTCTCAAAATCTTAATCATGTTTGGGCTTCCCTTCTGAGGTAACCACAAGTGAGACTAGTCTTAAGCAAAGTACCCATTTAATCTTGCTGTCCAATCTCGGTTCAGGATCATTCCATAACCATCAGGAATGTCTGCTACTACGATGTCAACGTAATGACATGTCCTTTTATTTGCAGCTAATCGGATCAGAACATCCTCCATTTCCCCTACTACTTTGACACTGGTTTCGTTAAGTTGAGTGACATCCCAAATAGTAGGTTTTAGCGGCCCATCAAGCCTTTTGCAAACTGCCAGGGGCATAACATTCATGGATGATCCAGAGTCTACCAAACAATTATGGACCTTATGATTTAAAATTTCAAGAGTCACAAGGAAAGGTGGGGCGCTGGTTTTCTTAGTCTTGATCAACTCAATCTTTTCTTCCACAGGTTGGTTTGTTGTGGGCAACTCTTCTTTCAGTTTGCCAGCTTTGCTTTCCTCATCATATTCCACCGGTTTGGCAAATGCAATGAGTGGCTCTGTTTCCTGTTTTCCATGAATATCTTTAGGTATGTCATCTTTAGCCTTCACATCAGCCGGCCCCTTTACTTCCTCTTGCAAATCTGGAAACTTTGATATTATTGCATTGTACTCAATGGCCAGGTTTTCATTTGTTGTGGTTGTAGAAGTATATTGAGACTTGAGAACATCTTCTTCTGTGTTAAACAACGATATACCATTCCATGAAAACATATTATCATCGTCTGGTTTTACTAGGGTCTGTTTCTCTTTTTCTTCCCCCCATCGTCCCTAGTAAATTCTGGGTCCAACAACTTAATCATCACCAATGTCATTGAATGTAACCATTGAGGACACTTCTTCTCAGAATGATGTTGTTGATGAAAGGTACAGAAATTATCTTCTCCTATTTCTGTTATGTTTATTGATGCCAAATTAGGAGGTGGGACTTGCCATTGGCTGTTATCTTCCCTATTTGGATAGTGTGGCTTATTGGTTTTCAGAATGTCCCTCTCCTTTTCCAGGTCTACAATTCTGTTGGACATTTTCTGAAGCACTCTCATCATCTCATGATACTTATGCGTTTGATCTTCTTTAGATTTAGACAGCAGTGAGCATCTTCTTATAGTGGTATTCTCTTCAGGTGAGTCAGGATAGTCCTCTATACTCTCACTTTCAGCCTGTACCCTTTCAGCCTCTTGATAAGTCTCTACCAGCGTAGGCTTGACTTTCATCTTGGCAAACATGGCCAGCTCAGGTCCTAAGGCTGAGGTATAATACTCAATTAAGAATTTATCTGAAGGTCTGTCTACAGTAGAATTTTTTTTTAAGTACAATGAAAATCTCTGAGTGAAACTATGTACCTTTTCATTCCTCTCTTTTCTTAACAAAACAAGACCTTTCATCAATGAGGCATGCGTCTTCTGAGCGGTATACTTACTCCTGAAAACCCTCTCAAAAGTGTCCCAATTAGGAATGGAGTTTGCAGGTAGTCCAAAATACCAGGATGCTGCTGCTCCTTTCAGAGTATGAGGAAAAATTCTACACACCACATCTTCATACTCTTCAGCCCCTAGCCCTTCTAACTCTAGGTAAAAGCTTTGAAGATGATCATCTATAGCAATGCTGTCCGCAGGGTCAAACTTGGGCAAAATCTTGTCAAAGGCTTGAGGCAGGTTATGCAAAGGAGGAGTTAAGTTTAGAGGTGACCTAGCTCTCCATTTTGGCAAAGGGTTAGGTTGATTACCAGCCATGAGCAAAGGTAAGCGAGTAACACTAGGATAAACAGGGTTTCAAGGATAGAACCGGAAACTTCAAACCTGAGTTAGGTTAAACTTTAAAACATCTGCTGGTAGGATAATCTCGGGAAATCAAATTCCACAGCCAGCCTTTACTGGCGGCCCTCCTTCTAGCGCCAAAACTATTGAGGCCTGGAAATTCGCAGGCGACAACAGTAAGGGATTCTCCCCAATCAACGTTCCCAACTAGCCCGTTGATTGTTTGGTATAGGGAATCCATCCAGTTTACGGTCCGGCTACCGTAGGTCAAAGTAACAAACAAGGGTTTTACCGGTTGCGGCCCGGTCCACCGGAATTTGTATTTTTGACTTAA
This sequence comes from Pseudotsuga menziesii, assembly GCA_001517045.1. Lineage (NCBI taxonomy): Eukaryota > Viridiplantae > Streptophyta > Pinopsida > Pinales > Pinaceae > Pseudotsuga > Pseudotsuga menziesii. The sequence goes on along the minus strand of LPNX011169872.1, from coordinate 255,998 downwards.
GTATGAAATGCAAATTGCTAACTAAATGCAGTGTGGTGAAGGATGCAAGGAGCATTCACAAAGTGATGCGTAGGTTCTTAACTCTCGTCTTAGGCTCACCATGCATCTGAAACACTCATGCAAAAATGACAAGACTACCTCTCTAAATGCCTACCTATCTATCTACCTATCCTATCCCCGAGGAGCAAACTTGTGATTAACATATATGAGTAATGTGGATGTGCACGCATAATAAAAGCAATTACAGATAGCTGGCATTATCTTTTACACACATGACAGCGAAAAATATTACACAACCAGATAGCTAATTGTTTATGACAAGCATACATTACTCATGGTAGAGATTTCATAAAATAAATCAGAAATCATTAAACAAAGACATAGGTCATGAAGTTAGAACGATCTCATGATTCATGGATATAATGCTGAAAAACAAAGTAGTTCATCTTTCGATTATCCATGTCAAAACATTTGAAATCCCATCGATCTTCTTTCAATAGGAAAACTATAACTTTATATTGCAAAAGGAAGTAGTTCTTCTTACAATAACTTTCCAGTCTAACTGGGGAAAAAATCCCTTCTCTTCTCTACGTTTCCTATTTTTATACAAAAAGCAAAAATTGGTTGGGCTGCCCAAAGTCACCTTTGGGCTTCCCAACCCTTTTGTCTTCCCAACGTTTCACTTTTCCCAAAAAACCTTTTACAAACTATTAAATTACAGCAAAGTTGACCGGTCCTCTTGTGAGGAGGGTCCCGCTTGTTTTCCCACGAATTTCTCCCACGCTGCTGTTTCAGCAGCGAGACCTTCAAACGAGCTTGGTTCTAAGAACTGAATGCTTAGCTCAAACTTTTCAGCCTGGTTTTTAATGGCCTCTACCCTGGCTGTGTTCAATCGCACCTGCTCTTCTAAGAGCTGCACACTGACGCCTGTATGGCCTATTTCATTTTTTAGGATTTGGTCATCAATAGCTTTGATGCGTTGTACTCTGGCTTCTTCATCTTGCTGCCCTTTTTGCAACATTTCTACAAATGCATCATGATCAGGGAACTCATATAGCCTCTGCTCGGCTTCTACCTGACATCGGTTGTAGGTAACCAAGGCTCTCCTGAAGAATTCTGTGCAGAATCCCTTGGTCTTCTTGACTGCTTTCTGGAAGTCTTCTGCAGTATTGATAGCGAATTCTATCAGATCGTGGTCCCGTTTAAGGGTTTGTTTATCCTTGGATGGTTGTTCAGCTGGGGCTTCCTCATCGTTCTTCGCCCTGGTAATCCTTGTAGTCGGTACTTCGAGGATGTCTTGAGACCTGTCAATAAAATAAGAAGTGGTTTCCAATATTTCTTCCAGTCGGTCATCAATCTGGAGGACCTGGCATCTTTCTTCTTCTAGAGCAGTTTGCAGGTGTAGCACTTTAGCTTTCTGGGCCAGGATGTGTTCTTTAACCGACTGTAGCTTGACCTGCTGTTCCTTTGCTGCCTCCAGCTGCTCTTTCAGTTCTTTAACGTATGCGGTATTGGACTCATAGATAATATGCTGCTGTGCTTCTAGGTATTCTATCTTTGCCCTCATCTGTTCCTTTTCATTCTTTAGGTCTTGAATTTCCTGCTGTGCGCTTTCCAAAGCCTCATGTGCTGCTTCCTTGGCCTATGCTTCTACCTGGATGGCGTATATTTCACTCTTTGTGGCCTCCATTTCTCTCAGCACATGTTCATATTTTCTCTTAAGTCTATTGCCTTCTTCCCTTTCTTTTCTCAGGGTGTCCTTAAGCTGAGAGGAGGTCCTCTTGGATGACTCTATTTCAATCATCATTCTGTCTATGTTATCCTTTGAAGCATGTATTGCTGCAGTCCCAGCCCTTATAGTAAACCTTGGATCTACATTTGTCCCTACCATCATGACCTTATCTGTTATCATTTTGCTGGCCATTCCTTCTGCCTCTACCTTTCTTTCTGTTCTCCTCATTATCCTTTTAGTATCCCTGTCATAATATACGGTGCTAAAATCAGGGACTTCTTCCCCTTTTTTTTCTGTACGAAGGGTACTAGATGAAGCATAGGGGTAGCAGCTATGATGGTAGTGGGCACTTGAGGGATCTGCACCTCGGGATTTTCCTCTCCCTGACTCTGTCCTGATGGTGTTTTGGGAGCTTGCTGTTGCGTCAACTTTATCTCTTCAGCCTCCTGCTCCCGCAGTTCTTCGTCTAGCTTTCTCTGGGCTTCTTCGGCTGCTTGCCTAGCAGCTTCTTCTGTTTCTCTGGCTGCTTCATTGGCTCATTCAGCTACTTCCTGGGCAGCTTTCCTCTTTTCTTCTTCTCCCTTTCGCATCCATTCTACAGCCTCATCTTCCAGCCTCTGAGCCTCCTCTCTTATCCTTTTGGCTGCTTCTTCAGCCTTAGCTTGCTCAGCTTTATCTTGTTCAGATCCTTTTCCACCCTTGGTGGGGTTTTTCGGTTTGAATCTCCGGCTGAGTAATGTCATGTTTGGGGCATTCCTATAAACAGATTCGTCTTTATCGAAATGATGGTTGTATTCGAAGAACACCTTGTGTTTCTTGCAGTGCTCAGCCACTCTACCATGAGTGTCATTTCGTCTGAAAGTCATCTCGCCAAAGTGGAACTTCCCTAGTTCCTTTATAAATTTTGCCGCTTGCTTCACATTGGCTAAACTGCAGCTGCCTAGCTTAAACGGTAGAGGTGGATAGGGAGTCTTCTTTTTCTAGAACAAGAAGTGACCAACTCCGTCAATAAACACTTGTCTGACTGCCTCTTTGTGTACTATATAATCCGTTGCATACCTGGGCAGCAGATAAGGTGTTTTTGATCCACCAAACATTCTAAGATACATCCCGTTTTCCGTCAAGAAATAATCACCATACTCCTCTATTACCTGCATAGCCTCTTCAGACATGCAGTTACATTCCTTTCGGAAGATAAGCGCGTGCAGAGGAATAATAAAATGCTCATAGATTTCTCGGTAATAGCTATGGTACTGATGAGACCCTAGTAGTTTATAGGCTACATATACGGGCATTCTTTTCCTATCCCAAACACATTTGAGCCCGGGGAAAGGCTGGTGGCATAGTATGCAGTCTATCAGAATGGAACTCATGTAGAACTCAGATTTTTTTCGGGCTTCTCCTCCTCCCAGGGCTGCAGCTACACAAGAAGAGAGACTACTTGATACTAGGCTAGCCCAGTTGAATATTGTTCCTTCTGTGGCCACATGAAACATAAGAGCTATCCACTCCAATTTGAAGAGTCTACCATTGGCTCTTCCAAAGATCCGGTTCAGCATCAAGGCTATAAACCTATAAGGAGCTCTTAAGCTCGTTGTCTCATAGTCCTCAGTTGCTCTGTGTCTATAAATCTTTCCTGGTAAGAGCATTCTTCTCAGGGTTTCCACTAAATCCATCCTGAGGTTCTTTAACCAATCGTTTGACAGGAAGACTTGGGGCTCTGGCAGGTGGTAAGCCATTGCCACATATCCAGGGCTAAATGCAGCATAGCCCTGACCTTTAACATTTCCCATCAGCATTGTGTTGTTATTCGTGTGTGGTAGAATCCATCTCATCACATCAGAGCAAGGGAACAGCTCTGGTCTTGTAGCCACCTTCATGATGGCGGATTTTTCAATGTTGGCGTAAATAGGTTCTTCCTCAAGACCCGTGTCTGGGACTTCCCTACAGGAAATCAGTCTGTATATCTCGCCCCATTTGTATTCAGGCTCAATACCAGAGATACATTGGGTATCCTCATATATATACTCCTTCTGTGGGACGACCTCTATTGCCGTCTGTTCTTCAACCGCAGGGGCCTTTCTCTTCTGCCTCTTAGACATTGTAAATTCTTCCTGCAATGTAAAAAACATTATAACATTTAAGCAGTTTGAATTTGTGAACATTGTGCAGCAATACATCCTTTCTCAAATGCATCATAATTGTGACCAGTCCATAAAATCAAATCATAAGTCTCTCATACTGAACAATCAAACTAGCATGCAGTACTGTGCAATGTGCCATTATCTTATGCATAGTATGGTAATGTTCAATGCAACAAATACATATATTGTTCAATCTTATAATGCCTTGAGACTATGGGTGCACCATCTTATGATCCGATCTATATGAGCAAGCGTATCAATCATACTTATTCCAGGATTAAACCTACACTATTATGTGACCTGCCACTTTCTCATGATAGCGATATATTGAAGAAAAACATTGTAAATTATATGCAGGTGCAGTATTCAATTATCATTCTATTTCCTAGCAAACACAGAGAAGAATTAAAACATCAAGCTTGCGCCCATCAACACTTCAGTCCTACAGCCCAGCAGACACATCACAAAGGAGACACGTGCGACTGGCAGTGAAAAAAATTACATTAAGCTGATAGTACATTTTACCCTCCTTGGCGGGACGTAACCACATTTCTGCACAGGGTATCAAAACATGACCCACGCTATCCTCCATAAACACAGTATTATCAGCGACATACCCCCTCTACCCTACTAGGGTTTTAGGTGACAAAAGAAAAAGGGTCGCGAAGGATGGCACAAGCAACACTGGCTAGGTTCGACCGTGAAACTTCTCAAAACCCTATTCCCCCCGGTCAACTGTAGGTTCAACCTTCTGCCTCGTCGAGGTTGCGAAAGAAATGTGCGAGCGGGACAGCTAAAGTCCACAGGCTGGGAATGCACCACTGAAATCCATAAACTACCAAACCCCCACTGCAGCACCCAAAATCCGACCACCCCCCTGTCTATCATGACCGCGCAGCATGTTTTGGCGCAAACGGCATAACGGCCGTCTGCGCCTAAACCTTTCAACCCCTGTGCGCGCGAAGCATCGACTAAAAGCGAAGAGAAAAAGGCTTAAATGGTCAACAGCCCCTCTCACCCTAGGTTAATATAAAACTAACTTGTACAAACTTGAGTCCTAGCTGTACGAGGGAAACGCCAGTGACCCCAAAACATGGGAGAAAATCAAAACCGCTCAAATGCAAATGGGAAAAAGACGGAAAAACCTACCTGGCGATCTGGCGAAAAACGAGCTGATGACGGTTGGAATTCTACTCTTGCCACCTGGAAGCTGGTACAACGACAACTAGACCTTCACGCACCCCAAAGATTGACAACTCAACGCTATACACACTGCAACAGTGCTCGGCAATAAACAAACAATACAAAACCCAAACCATTGCACCGTATAATATAAAAAACGCCGCACGTGCGAGAGCATTTAAATCGGGCGCGAAACGAAATTCGCGTCGGGCGACTAGAGCTTCAGTCCCTCTGCAACGGTGGATGGTCCACAACATTAACTCACCCGCATGGCTAAAATAGAACACGTTAACTACACTCGAGCGCCGGCGTGTACCTTGATCGGATGACCAAGAATCCGAACCCTCCGCAACGGCGGGCCCTCAGAGCATGATACCATCCGCAACGGAGGAGGAAGTGATGGCCGAATGCTCCGATACAAAAGCCGGGAGACACACAAAGCACACATCGGAGCGCTACAGAAAGTTAAACCTGCCAAGGTTCGCAACGTCGGTGGTCCGGATGTAAGATACGTCCGCAACGGCAGAAAACATGATGGTGAAAGGCCTCGATATGAAGTCGAAGGATAAGAGCCTATCATGATCCGCAACGTCGGACGAGGGAGAATTTAAACCCCTCCGATAAAGAACCAAAAACCACCCGATAGAGAATCAAAACTCGCGCGCAACGGTCGGAGCGAAAAGGAAAGTTTAAACCCGGAAAAATCCCGTAACGTCGGAGGGAAAAAGACAATCAAGATCTGAAATCCACCCGCAACGGCGGGACAGTCAAACAAATTAACTCCCGATACAGGAAGGTTTTGAAAGATACACAACATGACGAAGAACTCAATTAAAGATGGGATTCTTTAAAACATTGAAATGAGGAGAAACCAATCGATTGACACCAACCCCAAGTGCTGGAAGACGCTTCAGCAAATCATAGACCCAAAATCAATAGGCTGAAATGAAAGAACAAAACGACTAATTCAAAGTAAAGGAGGGCCCCAAATTTTTTTAGAATTTTGGGAAAATTGTTGCAGCTGCAACAGAGTCATTTATCATACTTATATGGCAAGGTGCAGTCACATCATTTATGCAATTTAAATGAACTTTTAGATACTCTTTATTTCACATTCATATCACTTGTACCACTTTTCCCTTCCATAGAGCATTTCGGTGGTCAATTGATTATGACTACCCTCTCTATGCATTTACTATCCTACATTCATAACAGTTCATGAAATGATCCTGGAATTGTCATCAATTCATCATTTCCGTCATTAGTCAGTCATAATAACACATGCACCATCCCTATGTATTCATGCAATGCATCACAACATGTGCACCCATACTTATACATGCATCTTTACAACATCTACTCAATCTTTTCATATGCATCCCCTCGAGGCATAATTACAAGATTTATAAAATATCTTCATGCATATCCGCTTAATTCTACCTTGTATGGACTCATAATACTATGCATTCAACCATATTATGGCCTAACCGTGACTACCTCATATAGGATGCATTACTATAATCAAGACCACCAGTCCTCAGTTGTTTTGGTTATTAAGTTCATATCAACATTCACAGGGCATGATATATTTCTATATGAATGTAGTATAAATTTTTGAACAACCACATGGTATGAGACCTCTTGCCTTTACCACTCCATGCCCCACCACACTATGGAAGTATGCCATTCATATGAATGCATTTCATTCCTAAATGCATACCTTTCCATGATTGCTAAATATGGTTCAATGGATTTCTTACCCAATCCCCTCCAAACACTTATACAATTATCATAATTAAACCATTACCTGCATGGCTCCTACTTACACCCTTGATATTACCACTTTAGTCAGTCTCTTGCAAAGGATTGCAGAATTCACTCACCATCTTCTTGATCATGGATTTGTTGCCTTATCCTTTTCTTTTATAAGGTTGATGGTCCCATGCAACGACATCATCCAGATCTTTAGCCATGCTCCTGTTGTCGTTGTTTTTTCCACCAATACAATATTTACCATTAGTGGTTCATTGTAAATGTATAATTCCTACTACTCTTACCGATATGTAATATCTATGCATGCAAAACATATCCCCATGCATTTTCGGCATCCCCATGCCATAATTTTTATGTACACAAAACTTATAAAATATAAATATAGTTAGCAAGACAAGGGTTAAGGAATTTTCCCTTTCAAATCCCTCATCTTTGCATGGAATTCCTCTTACACATAATAGCTGGTTCGACTTCATGGTCTTTGCTACTTCTAGGCATGTGTTGCAGCTGCAACTATTTTCCCAAATTTTTGAAATTTTGGACCCTCTTAACTTTTATCTTGCCTAAAATTGTTTGGATTCATGAACTCTGTTTTTGTTTCACCTCTGTTGCATGTTTGGAATGTTTTCATGCTTTTCGGAAGGTTGCTTATGTCTAAAACTGTTTGAGCTGTGGAATTTGAAGGTTGGATTTCAGTTGTTGCCCATTTGATCTGCGCTTTCTTTCTTTGATATCAGAAGTTTAATTCATTGTTTTCGTGGCTGTTTTGGAGGTGAAACTAGTTTTTCTTCGCTGCCCGGCTGAAAGTCTGTTGGAACTTAACGTTTTATTTTGGTTTCTCGGAAATCATTTAACCATGCATCGGAGCCGTATTTCCCTTTGGGGCCACCGTTGCGGAAGCTGAATGATGACTTTTTCTAACGAATGTCTTTGACTAACCGATGCTGTGATGTTATTTCAACTTATTTTGCGTTGTCGGAGGTTGGCTGGAATTTGAGTTGGTGGTTTTTGACCTTTATGAAGCCGTTGTTTTGGAGATAAGACAAGCTTTTTGAACCACCTAACAACTTTAAGTTATTCGAGCGCTTAACATTTTCACGATTTTTCTGCACCGTATCGAAAGGTTTTACAACTTTGATCGAGGGTGGTAGTCTGATTGCCTTCCGCCATTGTAACCGCTCCACCCGCCGATGTTTGGTTACGATTTTCACTAATATGTTTGTTTTCCGTGGAGCTCGTAGTATTTTCATCTTCCTCCGTTGTGGCTACATACTACGCTAACCTCCCGATGTTATGTCACCCTGCTCGTCGACAAGGAGTTTCCTTCCGATGCTTTAGTGTTTAGTCTTTCGAGCGTTGATAGGCTTATTGGTCCTGTGGAACTCGTTGTCCGTCTGAAGCCCCCCGTTGCGGATGTGATTTAAACTATCCTCTTGATGTTTTAATGGTTCAAGTTGCCGATAAGGTTGTTCCCGCCATTGTCTGAGTTTTTAACCTTTCTATGGGCGACGGTGGTTTCTGATTCGTGTTAAGGGTTTTTGCGACAAAAGCGCAGTACAGGGCCTCATTTGATGATCAGTTTTATTGTTAGTGTGGTTTAAGTTTGTTGAAAAGATGCAGTCCGAATTAATGATGACCTTTGTTTAACTGCAAGCGGATTTAGAAGATTCTTCAAGCTCCTGCCGCAAAGATGACATTGCTGGAAAACAAAGCGGAATCGTTAGCAATAGGGGCCAGGCTTGGAAAGGTTCATCATTTACTAAGGTGGTCCCATTTTATGAAGGACTCAAAAATTTTAATCTGAAATGTAACGCATTATGCGAATCATGAGCACTCACGAGAGGAAAAAATTGTGAGACTAAACGGTTTTGGGGAAGCCCAAGAGTCATCCGTGGGCAGCCCAACAGTTTGGTTATTTTGTATAAATATAGAAGATTTAGATAAGAAAGAAAAGACTTTTTCCCAGTTAGATTGTGGAAGACATATTGTAAGAATAAATATTTCCTTTTGCAATAAATAATTACAGTTTTCCTGTTGGAGAAAGCTTGGTGGAATGTTCAAATGTTATGCTATGGATTTGTTGAAGAGGAACTATTTCATTCTCATCTTTTTGTCCATTAACTATGAGATCGTTCTAATTATTTGAAACTAAGTTCTCGTATGAATGATTTATGGTTTATTTTATGAAAATTTCCACTATGAGCAATGAATGTTGTTCATAAGCAATTGGCTATCTGGTTGTTTAAATATCTTTAAATGTTCATGTGTTTTGAAAGAAGTATCAGCTATCTGTGATTTTTCATAATGCATGCACAAAATACATTACTCATAAATAAGTGACAATCTTGTTCCCTAGGGATATGTTAGGTAGTTAGATTTAATTTCTTGTTGTGTGTGTGATTTAGATGCATGAGAGTCTAAGACAAGAGGTAAGAACCTGCGCATCACATTGTGAATACTCCTTGCATTCTTAATCATTTTGCATCTTAGATAGGCACTTGCATATCATACTTAAAGTCAAAAAATACAAAAATATATACGGTGGACCGGGCCGCAACCGATAAAACCTTTTATTTTTGTTACTTGACCTACGGTAGCCGGACCGCAAACCGGATGGATTCCCTACACCAAACAGTCACGGGCTAGTTGGGAATGTTGACTGAGGAGAATCCCTTGCTGTTGTTGCCTGCGAATTTCCAGGCCTCAACAAGTTTCTGGTGCTAGAAGGAGGGCCGCCAGTGCATGGCTGGTCGAGGAAACCCGTTTTCTCAAAATAACCCCACCAGTGATAATTTTGAAAGCAGTTTTTATCCTGATCCAAACACTCAAGAGAATAGGGAACATCTGTTTGTTGTGGACAACCAAGTGATAGATGATTTGAGAAGACACACTAGGGCATATGTGAAGAATATTGGAGGATTACCAATTATTCTTGACTTGCCCAGAAGAGAATATAAAAGGAGAGACCATCCCATACTGGAAGACTCAGTGTTGGTTGGAGATTTGGAAGAACTTGTAGAAACAGCCTTACAGGAGGTGGTTCAGCCTTTGAATCAAGTGGGCCCAGAGACACCTTACTGTTCACTTGTTCATACTCCTGTTCATTCACCACCTCACTCTCCACCCAGACTCATGGTAGGCGTAAACGCAAATCAGCCACCCAACCCACCGAATCCACCACCTGCTTGGAAAGCCAGGTCGCCTTTAAACCTAACACCTCTGCTGCAGGACTTACCTCAAGCCTTTGAGAAGATGCTGCCTAAGTTGGATCCAAACGAGAAGATGCTAGTTGATGACCATTTACAAAGTTTTTATTTGGTAGTAGAAGGATTAAGGGCTCGAGAACATGAGGATGTAGTTTGTAGACTTTTCCCACACACCCTTAAAGGAGCAGCGACATCATGGTATTTTGGTTTTCCTGTAAACTCTATCCCAGACTAGGATACTTTTGAAAGGATTTTTAGAAGTAAGTATGCAAATCAAAAAACTCATGCAGCTCTCATGAAAGGGCTGTGCACCTTAAAGAAAGAAAGAAAAGAGAAGGTGCATAGTTTTACCCAAATATCCGCGACCTATCTTAAGAATTTTTCTGAAGCTGACAAACCCTCGGATAAGGTCCTGATTGAATATTATGCCTCAGCTCTGGGACTCGAGTTGGCCATGTTTGCCAAAATGAAGGCCAAACCTACGCTAGCAGAGACTTATGAAGAAGCAGAGAAGGTAGAGGCCGAAAAAGAAAGCATTGAAGATTACCCTGAATGGTCAGGGGAAAAAAATGTTGGGAGAAAAACTTTGTTATTTACTAAGCCTAAGGAGGAGCAATTGTCAGATTTCGAGGGAATGGCAAAAATGATGCAGAAGCTCTCTAACAGAATCATAGACTTGGAAAAGGACAAGGAAACCAAAAAGTTCTATAAACCTTATTACAAGAAAAGGGAAGACAACAATCAATCCCAACCCCCTCCACACAATCCTGCATCTATGAACTTAACGGAGGTAGGAATGGATAACTTTTGCACTTTCCACCAACAACCCCATTCTGAAAAGAATTTTCCTCAATGGATAAACTCAATGACGTTGGTTATGAATCAGCTGTTGGATTCTAAATTAACAGAAGATAAAGATGAAGAAGGGAAAGACAACAATACAACAACGAAAAAACAGGAGGATGAGACCATGGTTTTATGGGACCGTGTTTCGTAAGTTTGATGCCGAGGAGGAAAAGGATTTGAGACATGAGGGCATCCTGGAAGCAAACAAAACGACGAGAAGCCAGGGGTTGATTAAGGAAAACAGTCTTATGCTCCCAAAGATCAAAAGACTTCAAAAGAATGTTAAGAAATTTCAAAACAAATCCCCAACTAATAAAGTTCCGGAATTTACCATCACTAGTCAAAATCCTAGACAGACCAACATGGCTACTAAGACCAATGAAGAAAAAATAAACAATGTAAAATCAAATCTCACAAAACATAAGATGGATTATGACATTGTGGAGGATATCAAAAAGGTAAGGGCAAATATCTCATTATTTGAAATGTGCAAGGTGCCGCAGCAGAAACAAAAGCTATTGAAAGCACTTGAAGTATCAGAGGAGAGGCTGTCTACTGACAATCATCCCTGGGAAGAAGAAGAAATTGGTGAAGCAAGTATGGTAGGTAAGCCTAAAAGCCAGAATCCACCTTTTCTCCTCACTTTTGAAATTTTCAACCACAACGTACATAATTTCCTGGTAGACTCAGGGGCATCAGTCAATGTCATGCCACTGTCGGTATGCAAAAAGATAAATGGGAAACCTAAACCATCTACTTGGAGGGTCGTTCAGTTGGATAGAATGAACGTGAAAGTAATTGTGGAAATGGAGGATGTTCTTGTTCGTTTATCTTCGAATGATAAGGTGTGTCAATTTATTGATATTGTGGTGGCTGACACACCAGAAGCTTATGGGCTTGTTTTGAGTAGGGATTGGTCGGCAAATCTGAACAGATATTTTTCCTCGGACTGGTCACATTTGTGGCTACCATATAAAGGAATCCCAAATCAAATTAAAGTTTTGAGGGAGCCCCACATGAAACACAATGTTACTCAGTTCGAAGGTAAAAATGAACCTGTGGATTCTGTTTTGGGAAATTACTTTATTGAGCTAGAACCAGGAAATTATCAAGCAGAAGAAGCCAGCGACACATCAGACACTTAGCTTGATCTCCTTCGGTTTTCAAAGGCTAATGAAATTGATTGTAAAATAGTAGACTTAGCTGTAGAAGTAGATGTTAATTCTTGCACAGTAGATAGCGATTTTTGCACACTTTTCTTTGATGGCTCTAAAACTTTAGAAGGGTCGGGAGCCGGCCGTGTCCTGATCGATCCTAGGAAAAACA
>LPNX011169872.1:163863-241607 GCA_001517045.1 Pseudotsuga menziesii | reverse complement strand
TCAGAATCAGCATGTTCAACAAACTCTTTACTTACTTCTTGAGGTTCAGGTGGTGAAGAGGCTTCACCAATGTCCACTTCTGCAAGGGGTTCTTCTTCAAACAGAACACACCTTTCAATGAAGGCTTTGTTTGTGCTCAAATTTATCAACTTGTACCCTTTTGAATCTTCAGAGTATCAAAAAAAAAGACACTCTTGGCTTTGGGGCTGCAAAGCCTTCCTCTTCTCTGTCGGGATTCTAGCCCATGCCTTTGAGCCAAAAATCCTGAAATGGGTCACATTTGGCTTGTGCCCACTCCATGCTTCGAAGGGATTCATGCCATCAAGCTGTTTGTGAGGCACCCTATTCTGAATATAGGCTGCACAGTTGATAGATTCGGCCCAGTACTTTGGTGGCAAAGTTTTGGCCTCCATCATGCATGTTGCCATCTCCTTCAGTGATCTGTTCTTCCTCTCAGCAACACCATTTTGCTGTGGTGTGTAGGGGATAGAATGCTGCATCTGAATAGCTGCATCTGCACAATATTTAATAAACTTATACTTGACATACTCACCACCATTGTCAGATCTGAGGACCTTGAGTTTCCTTCCACACTGGTTTTCAACCAAAGCCTTAAAGACTTTGAATAGGCCAAAAACTTCAGACTTGTGTTTCATGAAGTGAACCCAACAATACCTGGAAAAATCATCAATAAAGGTCAATGCATATTTGGCCTGAATCATGGACATATGAGGGAATGGGCCAGCAACATCACTGTGAATCAGCTCGAGGGGTGCAGAGGTTCTCTCATGACTAGCTTTCTCAAACTTATGCTCTGGGTGTTTTCCTAGGATACAGCCTTGGCAGACTCCTTTGGAAAATTTTATCTTGGGCAGCCCTATGACCATTTGTTTCTCACTAAGATCAGACAGATACTTGTAATTTAGATGGCCAAATCTTTCATGCCACAGCTTGCTAGCTTCATTAGCATGGATAAGAAGAGCATAGGGGTTTGAGTAAGGTAGGAAGTGTGAAAACATGTATACCTTTTGAGCATGATTCGCTACTCCTTTTGCAATGACTCTACCACTTGAGATTTCTGTGATCTCAACTTCATTGGGGGATAATATGACTTTCTTAGGAGACCTAGTGTGGGTCATCTAGTACACTGACAGAAGGTTGGAGGCGAGACCAGGGACATACAGCACATTGTTGAAGTTACCATGATCAAGATCTATCCTTCCTTTGCCTTTAATTTCATTGAGAGAGTCATATCCCAGTACAATAGATGGTCCTTTCGACATATCCAGTGAGGAGAAGGCCTTCTTAGTCGAAACCATGTGTCTTGAAGCTCCAGAATCTATGATAAAACTGGGTGAGCTTGATGTGCCAGCAACTAGAGCATGAACTCTCTCTCTGTCATCAGAACTTGATCCTTCTTCTCTCTTCTTTGAGCTTTCTTGAAGGGAGATGCCATTCTTCTCCAGGAGATTGGTCAGCATATCAATCTGCTTTTTCATACAAGAGTTTTCAGTGTGATTGCCCTTCGAACAGTATGAGCACTTGTTCATTTCACCTTTGTTTTTCTTCTTCTGGGTATTTTTCTTGGGACCTTGTTGATCCTCTGGAGACTGCTTCTTGTCTCTTCTTTTCTTAGGTGGATTTTTAGCTTTCTTTTTTCTTTTATCCACCTTCGAATCTCCAACAATCAAAGCTTGATCTTTGGATGGTTTGATGGTGCCCATCATCACCAGCTTGTCTTGTTCTTGTGTGAGAGATTCCATGAAATCTGCAAGGCTAGGCATCTTCCAGGTTCGAGCTGTGAGTTTTATGGCATAGAAGGTCGAAACAAAGACTGAGTAGTTAGGTCCTAGCTTCGAGAGGATGGCCAATACGAGCTGATCATCTTTATTTTCAATACCACATTGCTTCAGCTGCAAAACTAGTGCTTTGAACTTGGAGAAATATAGCTGCAGGGATTCAAAGCTACTGGGACTCAAAGAAATCGGCTCATTTTCGATCTAATGTCCCCTCATCTCATCTGTCTTTCCAAAAAGATCAGAAAGCTTCTCCCATACTTGATCCGGTGAAGTTAATCCATCGAGATGGAAAAGGAGGTCTCGGGAAATACTGAGACATAGGAGGCCATAAGCCTCATCTCTCCGATTGTGCCATTTGATCTTCTCTGCAGCTGCATTGGGCTCTGCTTCTGTTGCCATAGTCACCCTGTAGAGGCCTTTCGCTCTCAACAGTATCTCCATCTCTGTTTTCCATTCAAAGAAATTGAAAGGAGTCAAGATAGTTTTCTGTGATTGATGCATAGCTCTAGAAAATCTATCCCGGCTGTCAGTAGAAGGCTCGCAGTCTTGATGTCGAACCTGCAAAACAATTTTTGAAGGAGAGTAACAACCTACAATGGCTCTGATACCATGTAGAAATTTAGGCCAGCAGTAGATTAATTTCACTCACAACAATTATCAATTGATCATGCAAAATTGCTAACAATGGAGACTGAATATGGAGCTGTAACACAAAATTATATTAACTGAGTGTACAATAGCCAACCCTGTAATAACATAGGTTGTTGAATATATAGAATACATCAAGAGATCGAATGCATAAGGAGGCATCCAAAACTAGCATAAAGCAGGCTTACCCAAAATAGGCAAATCCCCCATAGGTGTAAAAAGATGATCCCAAATCTGTCATGAGGCTCACGAATTGGCAAGGGCGCATGGGCAAGATAATGAGTGGTGGAATGGAAGCTCATACATGCTTTTGCATGGAGGAAAGAGTGGAGGATGAAAGGGGCAAAAAACAAGTTCACCTCACCTAGTCTTGCTTTCCTATGTGCCTTAAAACACTGAAAAAGCAGGCTATAAAGCAAAAAAAGCAGAAGGGCGCCTAGGAGGCCAGGAATAAAGCATATTTGATTCCTAAGGCTTTCCCAAGCGCTACATGAGTCAAAGATGGCAAGTTTGACCTCTATGGATAGGCAATTAACAACTTGCACATGGTGGGACTCATGAACTAGGCAAATAAGACAAAAATAAATGAATGAATGTCTAAGTGGGTAATACTATGGGTTTGATTATTCTAACAAGGGGCAATTATTGATGATGAAGAACATCAAGCCGAGTTTAAATTCGATAACTTCATTCCTAAAGGAGTCAATACTTTGGAACGAATGTTTGATTTAAACAAGAAATTTAGAAGACCAACGAATGTGAAGACTCATAGCTCATCTCTACAGTCTGAGTTGATTAACTCAGGGACGGAAATGGAGCCTAAATATGTGAGTTTGGGAAAGTGTTGCTCCCTAGGTGAAAGGAACAAGTTTATCAGTCTTTTCAAACAATACAAAGATGGTTTTGCATGGACGTATGAAGATCTGAAGACATATGACACCAATATTATCGCATGTTATCCCCATCAGATCTGGAATCAAACCATATCAGCAGCCTTTAAGGAAAATGCATCAAAAAATAGAACCTTTAATCCAGAGTGAAGTCAAAAAACTGTTGAATGCTAGGATTATCTTCAAGGTTAGACACTCGGAATGGGTTTCAAATCTGGTTCTGGTAAGGAAGAAATCCGGAGAAATCAGGCTATGTGTGGATTTCAGAAACTTAAATCGAGCTTCGGATAAAGACAATTATCCTGTTCCACTCATGGAACAGATATTGAAAATGGTTTCGGGTTTTGAACTATTCTCTTTATTAGATGGATTCTCAGGCTACTATCAAGTATTAGTAGCCGAAGAAGACAGACTTAAAACGACGTTCAGAACCTGGTGGGGAACTTTTGCTTATAGAAGGATGCCCTTTGGACTCATAAACATTGGAGCAACTTTCTAGACGGCTACGGACATAGCTTTCCATGGTCTAATTGGTCACATTGTTGTAGTGTACCTCGATGACATCACAATATTTTCAAAGAAAAGAGAGGAACATGCATTTCATCTAAAGCGGAATTTTGAACGCTACCGAAAATACGGCATCTCACTAAACCTCAAGAAGTGCGTGTTTGCTGTTACAGAAGGTAAGTTGTTGGGTCACGTGGTTTCTAAGAGGGGGATATCCATAGACCCAGAAAGGATCAAAGCCATCGAATAGATTCCCTTACCCCATAATAAAAATGGCATGCAGTCATTTATGGGGACAATAAACTTCGTGCGAAGGTTTGTGCCAGATTTCGCTCAAATTATTAAACCTTTGTAGAAAATGGTGAAGCAAAGTGTACAATTCAAATGGACTGATGTAGAGAAGAACGTGTTTAGCAAAATCAAAACAGCTGTTGCACACGCACCCTCCCTCAAAAGTCCATATTTTGAGAAAGATTTTATTTTGTACACTTTCGCATCTGATGATTCACTAGCAGCTGTGCTTACCCAGAAGGAAGATGGGGGAGAAGAGTTCCCCATATCATTTATGAGCACTAGTCTGCAAGGGGCCGAATTGAATTACCCAGCTGTGGATAAACAAGCTTACGCAGTGTTCAAAGTGGTGAAACAATTCTGGCCATACATACTGAAGATCCGGATAAAGGTAATCGTTCCACAGCCAGCTGTGAGGTCTCTTTCCATACAGAAGGAGTTAGGAGAAAGAAGAGGCAACTGGGTAACAACTCTACAGGAGTATGACCTCAAATTCAAGTTAGTTTCTATAGTCAAAGGGCAAGGACTGTGCAGACTGATGGCTGAAAGTAAAGACAATGAAGACCATGACTAGGAAGACGAAACTGAGTTACATTTGATGGATGTATGTCCCCTTTTCACAGCTCCGGACTCCTGGTATCGAGACCTTGTACATTACCTTTAGACGGGATTATTACCGGAACACTAGAATTCTAAGCAAAGAAGAGCATTACATCTTAAATCAGCCTCCTATCAGATTGTTGAAGGAATATTATTCAGCAAGAATTATGATGGAGTTCTTCTTAGATACTTAGAGAAAGAAGATGCGAAAAAGGTAATGATATATTTACATGATGGGCCTGCTAGAGGACATTTCTCCGGAGATACTATAGCTCATAAAATTCTCAGAGCTAGATACTATTGGCCCACATTGTTCAAATATGCACACGCTCATGTCAGAAAGTGCAACATCTACCAAAGGTGTGGTGGAAGACAAGTTAAAGCAACAAGACCATTAAAGCCTGTTATGATAACAGAACCTTTTGAGCAGTGGGGGATGGACATCATTGGAGAGATAAAGCCAAATTCTTCTATGCAACACAAATATATTCTGACAGCAACTGACTACTTCACTTGTTGGGTTGAAGCCATTCCATTGCGTAAAGTAAATGAAGATGCGGTCATGGACTTCCTACAAGATCATATTATGACCAGGTTTGGAGTTCCAATTTCTTTAGTTTTCGATAATGCTACTTACTTTTCCTCAATTAGATTAACAGCATTTGCTCATGAAAAAGGAATTAAGTTGCATTACTCTGCAAATTACTATCCACAGGGAAATGGTTTGGCTAAATCTACGAACAAGAATCTAATTAGGATTTTAAAAAAGACAGTGATAGAAAATCAGAGGAGTTGGCACTCAGCATTACCAAATGCTCTGTGGGCTGACAGGGTCACCCCCAAGACAGCTTTATGTGTATCCCCGTACACCCTTGTTTATGGAAAAGAGGCCATTCTACCCCCTAATATCATGCTACCCTCTTCCATAATCGCACAAGAATCCAGAGGATCAAATAGTGAAGTCTTGCAAATGAGGATACATAATCTATTGAAGGCAGAAGAGTCTAGAGCCAAGGCCAGAGAAAATTTTAAACAACAACAGGAGGTAGTAAAGAGATGGTTTGATAAACACAAAGCTGTAACAAAATATTTTGAGGTGGGAGACTTGGTTCTCAAGTGGGACCACCCCCATGATGAAAAAGGAAAACACACGAAATTCCAATAGCTATGGGTAGGCCCTTTCCAGATCGCGGCAAAGCTTGGCCCCTCGACCTATAAATTGCAGGATCTACAAGGGTGGGAAGAGAACTTACCAGTAAATGGTTTAGTTCTCAAACCTTATTTTTCCTGATTTTTGTTTTGTTCTTTTATCTTGTACATAAATAATTTGATTTGGCTGTTTATTTTGATTTGTTTTTGTTTTGTTGTAGTTAGATTTTGATTGATTTCGATAAGCAAGAGTCTAACTTTTGGTTGCATGGAGTGTATCGGAATTCTGGAGTATTTAAAGTCCTTTAGTGAAAGACTGTTTACTATTGTTTTATCTGAAAGAATTTCTTCTAGTTTAGCAATTTTCCTGAATGGCTATGAACACATTGAAGTCCTACTTAATCCTTGTAAAATAAACTAGGATCAAAAGGTTTGGAATACTATTTTGAGGCTCCATCCATCTCACATTTAAAATGTCCTAGGGAGTGACAGCAAAAGACCAACGAAAAGGAAGCAAGGTAAATAGTATATTATATATAAATGATCCCATGTCAAGAATTGAAAGCCAAAAGGAAAATAAGAGTAAAAAAACTCCTATAAAAGCATTATGTATCGAAAGAAAGTATTGAACCATATAAGTACTAAATTGCCAAAGTTTCTTCTCTGTCCGTGAGCTGAAAGTTAAATACATCTCTCACACAAAAGGACAGTATGGATAGAAGAGCCTGAATATAAAATTTCAGAAAGAAAGGCATGCAGGAGGACTCATATGCAAAGAACAAAAGTTCAAAAGCACAAAAAAGTGCAAAATGACATGGGAATGAGGAACAAATGAATATTTCTGTTTACCATATGTTACAATCCTATGGTGTCCAAGTTGGAAGCTACCCGAAGACAGAAGTAATAAATGAAACTCATCTCCTGGTCTCGAAAGAGTTATCTTGACGTGAAAGTCTTGGTTTCCTTTCTTCTAAATTGGACTATCATCAATGATTAAAAATACATATATTTGCCATTTGGAAATCCAGACATCTAGAAGAATTCAACATGTTGGTTTTATTTTCAAACAGTCTGTTACTTAAGGAAGAAATTATCTAGAGATCTAGGTTCACCAGATAGTCGCCAATTGTTGCAGCTGCAACTGTTTTCCCAAATTTTTGAAATTTTGGACCCTCCTCTTAACTTTTATCTTGCCTAAAATTGTTTGGATTCATGAACTCTGTTTTTGTTTCACCTCTGCTGCATGTTTGGAATGTTTTCATTCTTTTTAGAAGGTTGCTTATGTCTGAAAATGTTTGAGCTATGGAATTTGAAGATTGGATTTCAGTTGTTGCGCATTTGATATGTGCTTTCTTTCTTTGATATCGGAAGTTTAATTCATTGTTTTCGCCGCTTTTTTGGAGGTGAAACTAGTTTTTCTTCGCTGCCCGGCCGAAATTCCGTTGGAACTTAACGTTTTATTTTGGTTTCTCGGAAATCATTTAACCATGCATCGGAGCCGTATTTCCCTTTGGGGCCGTTGCGGAAGCTGAATGATGACTTTTTCTAACGAATGTCTTTGACTGACCGATGCTGTGATGTTATTTCGACTTATTTTGTGTTGTCAGAGGTTGCTTGGAGTTTGAGTTGATGGTTTTTGACCTTTATGAAGCCGCTGTTTTGGAGATAAGACAAGCTTTTTGAACCGCTGGACAACTTTAAGTTATCTAAGCACTTAACGTTTTCACGATTTTTCTGCACCATATCGAAAGGTTTTACAACTTTGATCGAGGGCGGTAGTCTGATTGCCTTCCGCCATTACAGCTCCCGAGTAAACTAAGTGTCCGCCATTGTAACAGCTCCACCCGCCGATGTTTGGTTACGATTTTCGCTCATATGTTTGTTTGCCACGGAGCTCGCAGTCTTTTCATCTTCCTCCATTGCGGCTGCATACTGCGCAAACCTCCCGACGTTATGTCACCCTACTCGTTGACAAGGAGTTTCCGCCTGATGCTTTAGTGTTTAGTCTCTCGGGCGTCGATAGGATTATTGGTCCTGGGAAAATCGTTGTCCGTCTGAAGCCCCCCATTGCGGATGTGATTTAAACTATCCTCCCGATGTTTTAATGGTTCAAGCTGCCGATAAGGCTGTTCCCGCCATTGTCTGAGTTTTTAACCTTTCTATGGGCGGCGGTGGTTTCTTATTTGTGTTAAGGGTTTTGGTTACAAAAGTGCAGTACAGGGCCTCATTTGATGATCAGTTTTATTGTTAGTGTGGTTTAAGTTTGTTGAAAAGATGCAATCCGAATTAATGATGACCTTTGTTTAACTACATGCGAATTTAGAAGATTCTTCAGACTCCTACCGTAAAGACGACATAGCTGGAAAACAAAGCGGAATCGTTAGCAATAGGGGGCATGCTTGGAAAGGTTCATCAGTTACTAAGGTGGTCCCGTTTTATGAAGGACTCAAAAATTTTAATCCGAAATGTAATGCATTATGCGAATCATGAGCACTCACGAGAGGACAAAATTGTGAGACTAAACGGTTTTGGGGAAGCCCAAGAGTCATTCGTGGGCAGCCCAACAGTTTGGTTCTTTTGTGTAAATATAGAAGATTTAGATAAGCAAGAAAATACTTTTTCCCAGTTAGATTGTGGAAGACATATTGTATGAAGAACTATTTCCTTTTGCAATAAATAATTACAGTTTGGCGGTTGGAGAAAGCTTGGTGGAATGTTCAAATGTTATGCTATGGATTTGTTGAAGAGGAACTATTTCGTTCTCAGCTTTTTGTCCATTAACTGTGAGATCGTTCTAACTCTTTGAACCTAAGTTCTCGTATGAATGATCTCTGGTTTATTTTATGAAAATTTCCACTATGAGTAATTAATGTTGTTCATAAGCAATTGGCTATCTGGTTGTTTAAATATCTTTAAATGTTCATGTGTTTTGAAATAAGTATCAGCTATCTGTGATTTTTCATAATGCATGCACGAAATACATTACTCATAAATAAGTGACAATCTTTCTCCCTAGGGATAGGTTAGGTAGTTAGATTTAATTTCTTGTTGTGTGTGTGATTTAGATGCATGAGAGTCTAAGATGAGAGGTAAGAACCTGCGCATCACATTGTGAATACTCCTTGCATTCTTAATCATTTTGCATCTTAGATAGGCACTTGCATATCATACTTAAAGTCAAAAAATACAAAAATATATATCGTGGACCGGGCCGCAACCGGTAAAACCTTTTATTTTTGTTACTTGACCTACGGTAGTCAGACCGCAAACCGGATGGATTCCCTACACCAAACAGTCACAGGCTAGTTGGGAACGTTGATTGGGGAGAATCCCTTGCTGTTGTTGCCTGTGAATTTCCAGGCCTCAACAGCATGCAATTCTCGGATTTTTCCATATTAACAACAACATTTTTTTTTTGTCAAAAAAACCAATAGTATTTTTATGCTCCTCATTCAAACTCTGGTGATTCTCCATTATTCTCTGCTAGATAAGATTTCCAACGCCTATCCACATGCTCCATTCTGACTTCAGGTGTGAAAATCACACTACTTTTAAAATGACAATTTTCACCAAATTTCTGCACTTTTACACACAACTGTATTCTGGTCTAGAATGCCAACTTTAGCCACCTGTAGGAGCAAATCTAGGAAAACTTTTCTATCGGGTGAAGTTATTCCATACAACGAGGAACACTCAGTAACTTGTGGATCTCATTTCCAATGCACCATTCATCTTTTATGAATTCTGGGTTTGACTAATTTGTCCAAAACATAGAACTTTCTTTTCACAAGAACGACTGCCTGAAGGGGACGACGGGGGTCAAGGAGGGGCTTGCCCCCTTGTGGCTTCCTTGCGCCACTGCAGGGTGGGTCAAGGGCAGCGACCTCATTTTTTTTTGTAAATATTTGATTTTCACGCAATCTGGTGCATAAGATCGCTACCATTTTTCTCCTTTCCGACCGTGTAAATCCACTGAAAAATTGCTGAAATCTGCTGAAAAATCCCACTGAAGAAACTCAAATTTTTTATCATATCATATCTCTTCCCAACTATCCATCTGATATATCGGATCACTAGTTCACAACGCTTCCAATACCTCGGCGGATCGATCTTCATCCGTCTTCTGATGCACATCGGATCATTCTTCCTCTGCCTTCCGACGCACATTAGCTGACCAATCCTCTATTTTCTACCAACGTTTTGCACTGATATTCCTGTAGCTTTCGATACACATCAGCTGACCGATCCTCTATTTTCATCCGACGTTTGGGACCGATCTTCCTTTAGCTTCCGATACACATCAGCTGACCGATCCTCTATTTTCTTCTGACATTTTGGACCGATATTCCTCTAGCTTCCGATACACATCGGCTGATCGATGCTCTATTTTCTTCTGACGTTTCAGACCGATCTTCCTCTAGCTTCCGATACACATCGGCTAACCGATCCTCTATTTTTTTCCGATGCCTCAAACCGATCTTCTTTTCCTTTTCGAGATGCCTCGGATGGCTTCACCCGAGAGCCATTGGAAAACTTTTTTCGATATTTCCTGGACTTAGAAAAAATTCTAAATTTTTCTTCTTATCTTCCTCTTTCTTCCACCGTTGCATCGGCTGCTCGATCATCTATCATTTTTCGACGCTTTGGCTTCCTTCAGGTGAGCCTTGCCGACACCTCGGCTCCGCTTCATCGAACATCTTTTGATGATTTTGACACTTCATAAATTTTCAAAAAATTTACAGGTTTTTCTCTCTGGTTCCTTGTCAACTATGTCTCTGCTCAGCCCAACCGAGACCATCGGCTCCTCTCAACCGAGACCCTCGGCTCCTCTCAGCCAAGACCACCAACAAGTTTCAAACTTGGACAAATTTTTGAAATTTTCTTTCCACCAGGTTTTTTTTATCAGGTGGACTTTTGCCTAGGTTATCCAGTGTATCAGATGGGCTTCCGGCTAAGCCATCCGATAATCTTCATACTTAGAAGAGTTTTCTAAAATTTTCCTGTCATTTTCTCTGATTTTCTCATTTTTTCCCTGTTGGGCAAAGCATAACTTGCCTCTGTCATTGATTCTTCATGGCCCATAGAGGCCCAATATTGCAATCTTGGAGCTCTGATACCACACTGTAACGTCCCTGACCCTCCAACTGGCGAAGAGGACACTACCACAATACGATCTAACCCAAGCAACTAGACCCATGAACATTGCATAAAATCTGAAATTCTTTGAAAGTAAAACATGGATACATCATTACCATTCAGTGGAAGCAAAACCATACATTCAAGCATTCGGCATGTTCATTGGAATTCATTAAACAGTAAATACAATTGCAGAGATGAAATAGACAAGAATACTTATCTTTGAATGAAGCTCCCCGCAACCAGCTATGCTGCTGCAACGTTCCACCCAACCATAGGCCAGTGTGCTCCTTAATCTCTCAGCATCAATGCCACCCCCAAGCTAGGCATGTTTCCACAAGGATTAAGGGGAATCTAGCCAACTCACGCGTAACCAAAGGTACACAACTCAGCCAAGCCAACACAGAGGGTTAACAGGCTATTCAGGAAACTGGGAAAACTGGATGCTAAGCTAGTGGGATCACTGAGGAGCTATGGACACTTGCACCACTAGGTTTATCAAGCCCTCCTAGGCTAAATTTCCACTTCCAAACATCCCAAGACCAACAACCACAAAATACACAACAGTTCACAAGCTTTCGGATTTGACGGGACACCACCGCAACCAAATTGGGTATGGCAATTGGATAGCATAGCTCCGGCTGAGCAACTCAACTTCCAGAGTTGTTTATGGCCCTAACGTGGCCAAAACAACTCAAAAACCAGTCACAGCAAACCCAAATACATGCAAAAAACAACCATGACCTCTCAACCTACGTAGAGGGAAGAACACAACCTCTATCGTGAAGGGTGTAACACACAGACCAAAATGATCAAAAGAATAGAGTCAGGCGTGAAGGGAAAAAAATCGTGAATGTATTCCTGTGCGTGAGAAAAACATAACAGCCTCCACATGAGGATGGAATGCGGGTTCTCCCCTCCTACGTGAGCGAAAATGAAGGACATCTCCTCTGGGATTACGTGTGGTGAGGAGCTAACAGCCTTTCCAGACTGACGATGTCTATGCAGACGTCTTCCCAAGGCAATAACTGCCCCGAACCAACTCCTGCTGAATTAATTCGATTGGTAGATGAGACAAGGGGGAAAAGGGTGAGTAAGACAAAAAGGGTGGTTGACATCTAGATGGGTTCACCTCTTGACACTTGGTTATTCCCCAATGGCTCCCATGGGTTAGACAATCCCCCCCCTTAACCTTAGGAAATCATGCCTTTTTCATTATCGTTGCACCGACATAGCTGGTTGTAGATTTTTGATTAATTTTGAATACACACATGATGTCCAACATTTTAACGTGCATGGCTAGCACAAAATACCATCGGCATCACTTCCAATCGTTGAAACACAAAACACTAATTCATGGTGGGGCCTTTGCCTTTAACTCCACACCATGATTAATTACAATATTACGTCATATACCTTTTAATGCAAATAGGGTCAAACCCGGGGTATTACAGATCAAAACCACTCAATAATTGGAGAGATTCCCCTACTAATCATTCTCAAGAGTGAAATGTGCAATTAACTTTTTCAATTTCTATGTAGGGATTCGCCTACCAATGTCTTTCTTTTCATTTTCATGGCAGACTGCTTCTCTTGCCTAAAATTTAATATATATATATATATATATATTAAATTTAAAGATTCAAAACCAGATAGAGAAAAACCTAAATGTTAAGAACATAAACATTTCAAATATTTATGAAACTTGTTAAAAAAGAAATAATTTCAAACATATAGCCACATAACAAGTGAGAGAAGCCAGTCCACTAGGTTCTTTTTTCAGTGCAGTTTGTTCACTCAGTTTCAAAGATATGACAGTGATCTTAAATCAATGGTGGTGCAGTGAATGGACATTTTCTTGAAATTAATAATAATAGTAATGTAGTTTATTTAAAATTATTATTTAATTAGATGAAGTATGAAATTCCTTTAGTTGTGAGATAAGATAAAGGATCTCTTGAGACAAAGAACGAATTATTGGAGGGTTTCTATGGTGGGGGTTTCGATGGCGAGGGTTTGCAGGGTATTGCTGGCATGTTTGGGAGCATGATCTCCTTGAGAGGCCTGGCAGGAGCCTAAGACCTCTGGCTCTTTCCCTGTGGTGGGTCTGTTTCAGGTCTGACAGAGTCGTCGGACACCTGGGGGTTTTATTTGCGAAAGCCGAGACTTCTAACACTAACGTCGTCTTTTTTCCTAGCCCTCATATTTTTTACTTATTACTGTGCCGGTGGGTTTGCTGTGAAGATGCTAGAAGAATACTTGGTTGATTATTCTTTTGACCCGATGGTGGAGGGAATTTTTGGCTATACCCCATCGTGTGGTCCTGCAGAAGTAGCAGAAGACATAGGGTGTGCTTGGCATGAGATTTTGGAGCTAAAAAACCCCTCGCCACTTGTGGAGGAAAACTTATCATCGTCTAGGTTCATCCTCTCCCCCTGTGGATGTTGTGCTGCCAGATGAACCGTTCTATCAACCGTCGGGGGTTTGTTAACACTTGCAGGAGGGTATATTGGGGGGACACCCTGAGACTGAAGGCCCAGGGATTTCTATTGATTTGAGACGAGGCGGAACCTGTTCTGATGGTGGCCTAGTGGACGGTGTGGGGAAGGACTCTCTGGAGGGCCTTCTAGGTAGAGCCATCGGGGTGCGGGAGCAGCGTGGCTCCCCGAGTTTGAACATCCATGAACCCTTGCTCACCGGTGGAAATGATGGAAACTCTAGCTCGCGTAGTAAGGGCCAGCGTAGATGTAAATGGCTGAAGATGTCTTCGATCATAAACTACATGGTTGGGGAGGATATCAACTAGGCTTCAATGGAAACCTTGGTAAATTTCACTCCGGTAGGGAGCTTCATGGGAAAAACGCTGTCGATAAGGGTCGTTAACACTTCGGTGAATGAATGCTGGTTGGGGGATTTGGGAGCTATGCCGATAGTGGAAGGGCTGGTGAGAGGATGGTTTGCCTTCAATTTTGAGAGGGAGGAACATTTGAATTGGGTTCTAAATTGAAATTGGTCCTTTGAGCAGGCTCCAGTACTGATTAAGAAGTGGCATCCCATGTTCGATGCTAGCCGGGAACGAGTTGATGTGGTTCCAACTTGGGTCAAACTTCCCAGTTTGCCACTTCCTTTCTGGACCATGGAACACTTCATGCACATTGGCAATCTTTTGGGTACCTTTTTAGAGGCGGATTTCTCCTTCAATAGCACTGGTTTGAAGAGGGTGGCTCGCATTCTGGTTAGTATCAACATCAGGAGTGGCCTTCCAGGGGCTATGCGGATTGCCTGGAAGGACTATTTGCACCTACAAACATTAGACTATGAGAATGTTCCCTTCCGTTGTCGTAGATGTCATGAGTATGGCCACCTGACGATTGACTACCCACTTGCGCTTCATAATAAGGAAAATAGACATAAGGAGGACAGCAACTCTATTTCAGGTGGAGAAGGGGATATATCTACACCTTCATCACCACCTATCTCACCAGTGGGTCTTGATATCGCTTCTGTGGAAGG
Source organism: Pseudotsuga menziesii (assembly GCA_001517045.1). Taxonomy (NCBI): domain Eukaryota; kingdom Viridiplantae; phylum Streptophyta; class Pinopsida; order Pinales; family Pinaceae; genus Pseudotsuga; species Pseudotsuga menziesii. The sequence goes on along the minus strand of LPNX011169872.1, from coordinate 227,074 downwards.
CAGCATAGCGGAAGTGGCACCTCCATAAGAGTTACAGGTGGCAGCACGAGAGAGATTGGTCGGAGAACCCTTCCTAGTCGGTGCTACGGGTACTCCTTCTTTTTCCATTCCCTCGTCTATTCATTTATTTACTAGACATTTGAAAGTTTCTCGTATTGACTAGGTGGAGGACCTAAAGAAACTATCCTTCAATTCTATTGAGTTACATCCACCCATCTCTGCTACTATCGTTGAGAAACCACCCTCTAGGCTGGTTATTGAACCCGTTCTTCCTGATTCGGTTAGCTCAGCAACCGAATCCTTTGACTCTGGTTATTTCCTATGCTCTTGCACCAAAGGTGGCTCTGGAGGCTTGGGAGAAACCTGGTGGGCTCTACTAGGGGGAGGGGCCGTGTTTCACACCTAGCAAGGGCTCAATCTCAAGCCAAGAAGGATGTTCTGGAAGGGAAACAAATTTTGATTGATAGGGCACTTAGATCTGTGAATGCTCGTAAGAAGGGTCATCGATGAAGGTCCTCTCATTTAACTGCCGGGGTCTTGCCGGTCCCCATAAAAGATCGGCATTTCGATGGATGGTTGAATTAGACTAGCCTGAGATTATTTTACTTCAGGAAACGTTGGGTGAAGGTTTGGAGGTGAAGACTAAGCTAGAAAGCTGGTTTGGGGGTTGGTGTTTTGAAACTTTGGATGTTAGAGGCCATTCAAGTGGCTTGGCTATTGGTTGGAACTCTAGAAGTGTGAAGGTTCTTAATGTTTGGGGGATGGAATCGATCCTGGGTATCTCTATTAAAGCCCTGGATCTGGTCGATACTTTTGATGTTATCAATATTTATGGTCCTTATTTGAATAGAATTATGTTCTAGGATACTATTATCAACCATTCGATGTTTGGGGGAGAAAATCTGATTATTGGTGGGGACCTCAATTTCTCTTTGGGTCAGGCAGAGGTTTGGGGGCCCCATGCTAGACTTGATATACTTTCTGATTACTTTACAAGGCTCTTGGTGGATAAACGTTGGCTGGATGTGGAGCCGGTGTTGCTCAAGCCCACTTGGAAAAACAACAGATGTGGGGAAGGAAGGGTGGCTAAGAGATTGGACAGATTCCTTATCTCTAAAAGAATTGTGGACAATCATCAACTTGTTCATCAACGGATTGGGTCGGAGGGGCTCTCGGATCACTCTCCAATCTTTCTGGAAATCAGAGATGGGCTTAACAAACTGCCTTGCCCTCTAAAGTTTAACAAAACTTGGCTTCAGGATGAAAGTTTTATTTCCCTAATTACTAATGGTTGGGTTAATTTTAGACCGGGGAATGGGAAATCGGCTGCCTTCCATTTTGCAGCAAATCTTATGCACCTGAAAGAATTGATTAATCCTTGGGCTTATGAAAAAAGAAAGAGGGACGCCAGAGAACTGACACAGGTTGAAGCTGAAATCGCTGCAATCCTTGAACAGGTGGGTGGTGGTCTTCTGGTTCAAGAAGATTTTGATGCTCTGAAAAGACTGGAGGGCCAGAGGACTTTGCTACTTCTGGAAAGGGAGGAAACGTGGCGACTTAAGAGCGGGGCAACATGGCTTGAAAGTGGGGATGACAACACAAAAAAATTTCATGCTTTTGCAACAGGCAGGAAGGCTGCCAACACTGTTTGGAGACTAGAAGACAAACAAGGAAACTCTCATGACACATTCGATGGTATGGCCTCCCTGGGGGTCAAACATTTCAAAAAACTGTTCAAGGCACCTACACATGCTACTCTTGCTGAAATCATCAGAAGTGCGCATAGTTTTTTGGGTTTTGTGGGGCCAGAAGAAAACCTTGCCCTAATGGAGGAGGTGTCGGAGGAGGAATTAAAGTGTGTGCTGCAAAATTTCCGAAAGGATAGAAGCCCTGGACCGAACGGTTGGATGATTGATTTCATTCTGGAGCTCTATGACCTGTTGGGTCAGGATCTCTTACAGGTGGTCAATGACACTAGGATCTCTGGATGGATCCCCACTTGCTTCAACTCTACTTTCATTGCGCTTATCCCAAAGGTGAACAATCCTCTGTGGCTGAATGATTTTAGACCTATCTCTCTATGTAACTCCATCTATAAGGTGGTCTCAAAATTGATTGCCAGCATATTCAAGTGGGTTCTCTCGGAACATATTTCATTAAAGGAACAATTTGGTTTCTTGGAAGGTAGATTGATTCATGAAGCTATTGGGGTGGCCCAGGAAGGTCTACACAGTATGAAGGTCAAAACTATTAAAGGAGCCATTTTCAAAATTGACCTGGCTAAGGCATTCGACAAGGTAAGCTGGCTTTATATTCGTTTGCTTCTAACACACCTGGGTTTTGATATTGTGTTTATCAGATGGATTATGAGCTGTATCACTACAGTCTCATTTTCGGTTTTGATCAATGGTGTTGCTTCACCTTTCTTCCATGCGGAGCGTGGGCTAAGATAGGGTTTCCCTTTGTCACCAGTTCTATTCCTTTTGGTGGCTGAAGGTCTAAATCGTGCCATTAAGGAGGCAATTAGGTTGGGCATTTTCACTGGGCTACAACTTGCTCAGAACCTCCACATCTCTCATTTGTTATTTGTAGATGACATTTGATCTTTTGTTCGGGCTCTGTTAGGGATTTACATGCATTAGATGGTATTCTCAAGCTATTCTCTAAGGAAACCGGCATGGACATAAACGTTGGCAAATCCATGGTCATCCCCTTCCTCTTCTCCAGGGAGGAAGAACAGGTCCTTTTGCAGCTTTTCCCTTTTCATATTGCAATTTTTTAGGAGGGTCTTCACTATCTGGGTTTCTATATAAAACCTAACGACTATCGGAAGCGGGATTGGGTCTGGCTTCTAGAAAAAATTGGAAAAGAGACTCAAATTGTGGTGTCATCGTTGCCTGTCTAGGGCAGGCAGACTCGTGTTGGCCAAATCTGTTTTAAAGGCTATCTTTGTGTACTGGATGACATTGGCCTGGATCCCCTAGGGCATTCTCGAAAAGGCCCGTCGCATCTGTTTTCATTTTCTTTGGAGTGAGAAATAGGAAGCCCAGGTGACACCGTGGGTTAGGTGGGAAAAGATTGTTGTTCCAAAAGGATTTGGGGGTTGGGGACTCAAAAACATTTTCCTTTTTGCAAAATCTTTGGCAGCAAAAGGTAGTTGGAGAATTATACAGATGGACAACCTTTGGACCTCTGTAATGATCAATAAATATATTGAACCACTCTCCCTGGAGGACTGGATCTGAAAACCTGATAAATCTCATGTTGGGGGCTCCATTTTCTGGAAACATGTGATTAAATCATTTGATGTTATAGGTGGTGGGTTGGTTTGGAGTGTCATAACTGGAAGAAAACTTCGCATTGGGGAAGACCCATGGGCTGGGTGTCTCCAACAGCATCTTCTTATGGAAAACACCATTTTGGCTTTGAGGGAGTCGGGTTTCTACTATCTGCACCAGCTAGCGGCTCCTGAACGGTTGGTTCGATGGGATTAACCTTGGATTCAGGCAGAGGATCTGAGGTTTGATGCACTTGTCACCAGGGATTTGGAAGGATATATCAGATCGCTCACCAGAGATCATATTTTCCTGAGAGATCGGGAGGATGTATTAATTTGGGACTCAGCACCTACAGGGAATTATACACCGAAATCAGGTTATACTGTTCTGAGTGGAATGGGACTGGACAAAGCAGTGGTCTGGTGGTGGAAAAATCTTTGTAAAATCAAATGCCCACCCAAAAAAAAACTCTTTATGTAGTTTGTTTTGGAGAATAAAGCTCCGACCTGGGACAACTTACAAAAGAGGAGCTTTCAAGGTCTGGGTTGGTGTTCTCTTTGTAAAGGAGATTCTGAAACTGTCTTACACCTTTTCCTCTTTTGCCCTTACACCTTGGTGGTCTGGAAAGAATGTGCAAAACACTTTGGCATAAACAGTGTTTGGAGGGGTGACAACATTCTTTAGGCATGGGAACATTGGAGAAGAACCTGTTTGAAAGCCTCAATGAAAGCACTACCTCTCCTTGTCATTTGGGGAATTTGGATAGCTCGCAACAACTTAATATTCTATGATAAATGTTGTACCCCAGAGATTATTGCTTCTTTGGCTTATGGGATTATGGAAGCATTCCCACACCACATCAGAGCTAGGAATCAGAGCCAGACTTTAGAGGTTGCAATTGATCAAACTGCCCCATGGGCTTTTTTTGATGGGGCGGCGCAAGAAAACCGTTGTGGTTGGGGAGCTCTTCTATTCCTTCAGGAAGGACATTGCTTTAAGATCGCGATGGGGTTAGGTGAAGGCAACAATAACTTTGCTGAGCTACTCAGTCTAAAACTGTTCCTCATATTTGCAGCAGAGAAAGGGTTCCGTACTCTGGTTTGTTTTGGTGATTCTATGAATGTCATCAATTGGGTCAACAAGACTCAGGAGTGCAGTCACTTGAGATTGGAAAACATTCTCCTTACTATTGCTGAACTTATTGATTCTTTTGATTCATTCTCTTGTAGCCATGTCTACAGGGAGAATAACAGGGAGGCGGACTTGGCCTCAAAGGAGGGCCTTCTACTGATGGAAGGACAATGGAAGATCTGGGAGAGACTTGATGATACAGAACAAACATACTATCATCGGCCTTTTATTGAAGAGGTGGCCCCTTAATGATCATTTGGCAGTGCTGTTTTGTACATATATATGCAACTATTTTTTGCTCTATCCCTTTTAGCTTTGTTCTTTGGCTCTACCTTCTCGACACTATATGTGACTTTCTCTATTTTGGTACCTTTATGAGGGCTTTCTGGACCTATATGACTTTTGAGACATTTGATGTCTGCTCGAGATTGTTCTCTCATTCTGATATCTATTGTATATGTTTATATTTGGACCCCTGCTGGATACTTTTTTGAATGCACTGTGATGTGTATCTGAAAAATGTAATTTTGTTACTCAAAAGATGAAATAAAATTATGCTTTTTTTCCAAGGAAAAAAAAACAAGTGCATATTGTTTATTCTTATATCTATAATTGACTGAAACACATTTTAACATTTAAGCATGCATTTTTTACTTAACAAATCGTAGATTTCCAAGTCCTTTCTAAAACACAACAAATGATCAATGCAGAAATCACAGCCCAAAACTTGGCATGAAAATAACTCCCGAAGTGTACAAACATTACAACCTGGATTTTGTTTCTTGAGCCTTCAACATTGTTAAGCAACTGGAAATTGTTTTTATTTCAATGTCAATCATGGGAATTATTCTATAGAGTAGTTGCATTGGCCAATGTTGCAAAGAGAAGTAGAAGATATAAAAACATTGTAAATGATATAGTATTATAGTTTTGATAAATATTTACATACAAAATATTGGTATGATGACTCATTTTGAATTTTGTTATGAATTTTGTTATGTTTACTATGAATGAATTTTGTTATGTTTATGATCATAATATTTGCAAAAAACATACAGAACAAAGTTTCATTTTAAGTTTAACACATTAAAAGCGTCAACTTTTAAGTGGTTTTAAGTGATTTTGTATAGAAAATAATAGTATGATACTTAAGTATTAATCTTGGCATATTATTTTCAAAAAACATGCAACAATTTGATCAACTTTATCTTCTTAACTACACAACGATCTCTTGGAATTCTCCTTCATAGTGTATCTCTTGGCATTCTCCTTCATATAATTCATGCTTGTGTACTATGAATTACTCCATGTTCAAGCCTGCATACTGAAGAAGTGCTCCTCTACCTGTTTAATGCACTAACCAACAAAACTATAATTTGGGTACATGTTTCTGAGTTCTCTTTTTGCATTACTTAGGTGTTTTTTTCTACGTGCTTTATATGTATCCTTTGGTAGCTTCTGTGACTTGTTCTTTTATTAAGATGAATTCCAAAGAATCTCAAGGCCAATATCAAATCCTATGAGCGGAACCTGATATTCGAATCCTTAACCCATGCTACGGTTAAGTGATCTCTAGATCTATGACCTGCGTTTTGTTTCCTACTTCAAACCTAAGTCTCCTCCACTGCATGAAGGGAACATTCATGAGATAACGATCTTTCTCTTTCTGCGTGAAGATACACCGGAGTCGTATATACACCAGAGCACCATCCGCTGGAAGTTTTTTGTCCTAGTACTACATAGTATTTTTAGGCTAGCTGGAATTTGAAGTTTAGATTAGTAAGGAACATCGTGGCTGGTATTCTAATAGTGCATCGCAATTTTGAGAAGAGTTTTATTTCTACCGCAATTAATAATTCACAATAAGGCATGTAGTTTGAGGAAACTAGATGAACAATTTCGTAAGGATTGATATGTAATGCAAATGAGAAATGTTTTATGGATGTTGCATAGATTCTTTTGGAGCTCTAGACGATTGATATTCAATCTAGTTAAGAAATGTGTTCAAGTGAAACTAAAATGAATGGATTCACCATGAATATCGGTTCAATAGAGATAGCAACATATCCATCTCAGACATCTTTCTTTCAGAGGACAATTTAATTTTTGTTGTTACGTTGGACCTAGATCAATTGTTGAGGAATTTGTTACATGAGCTACGACCTGTCTGCCTTGAGTTCCATTATTGCGTGAACCATGTTTGGTATTCTGCACACAAATGTCTGAAATGTGAAATGTGAAGAACTGATGCGGAGATGTGAAAGGAGGTCATTTTGAATCCATGTTAAAAGATTGACTTCTTGTGTATTGTTGGGGAATGCATTGAATACACTCTTTATGCTCCAAGCAAATGCACTCTCCCTCTATGTAAGACTCTTTTGGAGATGCTCTTCTTGTTGCCTTGGAATATTGCTACAAAAAAATAGTGTTTAGGGTTTGACTTGTTGGTGGTTTGAACAACAATGGCAGTCAAGTGTAGAGTGATCTACAGGGAGATCAAAGTGGAATGGGCTTCCTTCTCTGTGTAGATATCACATGGTGCATCTATCTAGAGTTACAATTGTTGTGAGTAAGTTATTTCTTTTTGTTTTGATTCTACTTTCATGAAAAGTAGTTTTGGATATGTAAAAAGTAAATATTTATAGCAGACCTTTAAATGAGGAACTTTACATAACGTTACAACATCTCCCTCATAATAGGCAATAATATTTATAGCCGACATTTACATGAGGAAGGTTACATAACATTACAACATCTCCCTCATAATCCCAAATCATAAGTAAATAGAAGTAAATATTTATAGCCGACATTTACATGAGGAACGTTACATAACGTTACAACATCTCCGTCATAATAAAAAATCATAAGTAAATAGAAGTAAATATTTATAGCCAACATTTACATGAGGAACATTACATAACATTACAACATCTCCCTCATAATAGGAAATAATATTTATAGCCGGCATTTAGATGAAGAACGTTACATAACGTTACAACATCTCCCTCATAATATTTATAGCCAACATTTACATGAGGAACGTTACGCAACGTTACAAGATCTCCCCCATACTGGGTTGTAGATCACCTCTTGGCGCAATAAAGATGTTCTTATGGTATGGTTAATGTTTACCTATAAACTTAAAATTACTAGCATAGATTTTAATATAAACATTAATAAAAAAAAAGTAACCAAATTTTATTAATTAAATTAAAATTATTTTAATCATAAGTTATTAAAATTTTTGAACATATAACCTAAATACATGTGCTGAACCATTTGACCTATTGAAACTATATAAACTAATTTTAAATCTAATTATTTCTTAAAATATATATAAAATAATAATAATCATTAATTTTTTTACAAAGTAACTATATATTATTACATTTAATATTAATATTACATTTTATTTTAAAAAATATATTATTAATATTAATTTATAATTAACTAAATTAAATATTTAACACATATATTAATATCAAATTATTTTATACAATATTAATTATTATAATATCAAAATGGTATAGGATAAAGTGATTATAGTATTGAAAATATAATTTAAAAGATATAAGAAATTTGTTACTTTTAACAAGCACATAAATTAAATTTAAAGACTTGTACAAATATATTAACATGGAGAATAATAAAAATATTTCTAATAAACAAAGTATTTCTTACTTCAGGCTCTCTTTGCGGGCATTCAAGCTTCGGGTTATCTCTGTAATAAGCTAGGGCCCATTCAAACTTCAGGATTGCATTCATCTCTGTGGTTTGCATTTAAGCTAGGGTTTGCAACTATCTCTCTTGAAGTGGTGAAACAAGACATCATCAAACGCCAGTTGGGCACAAGATATTTGTGGCACATTCAAACTATCTCTATGTGATATTCAAACTTCGGGCATACCTAAGGGTTTCATCTCTGCAATGTTTGCAAATTCTAATAGTGCATCTCTGCGATGTTTGCAAATTCTAATAGTGCATCTCTGTGGCCTTTGAAAGGAAGATCTCCACTCCGAGGAAGCTAGTCAATCAAGCGCTTCAGTAAAACATTCTTAGTGAATCATCTATGTGGCGGTAAATTGGAACGAATCTAAGGTTTCTTCTCTGCTGTGTTTGCAAATTATAAGCTAAACATCTTTGCATAAGGCATTTGAAATGAAACTAGGGTTTCATCCCACGGCCTTTGAAAAGCACATATATGGCTTTGAAACATCTCTATGGGATTTGAAGCAAAACATCTCTATAGTGGGCGTTTGAAACAAATCTAGGGTTTCATATCTGTGTCTTTTGAAGTATCTTTGTTGTATTTGAGACATCTATTCCACCTTTCAAACATTTGAAGCCAGTGCATCTCAGCGGCCTTTTCTCTGCGACGAGGAAGCTAGTCATTCAAGTAAAGGATTTCAAGGATTCTCAGCGGCCATTCAAAACAAGCAAACGGCATAACCGAAGGAACTCTCTTACATTGAATTCGACAGGGTTTTTGAACCATCTGAACCAAGGTTGGAAGGCTATTTGAAATGGTTATATCAGGTTAACACATTCCTTATCTTTTTTCTAATACATATCTACTGCTCATATATTTCTTTTTGTTCACAAGTATGAATAACTCATTGCATCTACCAAAGATTGCCAAAGTTAGACCTAGCACAGTTACTCTTTCTTTTTGTTCACAAGTATGAATAATTCACTGCATCTACCAAAGATTGTCAAAGGTAGACCTAGCACAGTTACTCTACAGAGCCTTTATGAGTATATAGAGTCATTAGAGAAATGTAGAGAAGAAAGGAGAAGTTAAGCTACAAGCAGAGTTAGAAACAATGCTGGAAAATAAATTTACATCTCTTGAAGACAAGATCCAAAAACAAATAGAAAATAAAACAAAACTATTGGAGAATAAAATAGAGACAATGGAGATTAGATTACATGTAATAGAAAAACAAAGCCAATATACTAACCAAACATCCCAACAAGGAGAGTCTGAAACCTTAGAAAGTCTTAAAATGAAGGACATGATTAAATAACTACAAGCAAAAGTTGATAACAATCTCACCCTAAATAGTGTGGCAGGTAAGTTAAACATCAAACCCATTAAAGAGGAAATGAAAAAAATGACAGAATTAAACCATGAGTGTAACAAAAGGGCCTTGAACCTTATAATATTCAGTTTGAAAGAGGAGGTAGATGAGGATACATTAGCCATCGCCTAGACATAATTACATAATATATTACAAGTTGAAACAACATGTCTCATAGAGGCAACAAGGTTGGGGAAATTAACTGAGAACAAAGGAAGGTTGATCCTGATAAAGGTGAGCTCTACTGACCAATAAGTATGACATACTTAGTAAAACCTCAAGTCTAAAAGGAACGGGAATATTTATAAATGAAGATCTCATTCTAGAAGTTCAAGCATAATTAAGAAAGGAGGTTCAAAAGGTAAAGAAGCTAGGAAGGAAAGAAAATACGAAATTATTTGAGATAGTAACCAAAAAGATAGTAATAAATAGAAATTCAACATGCTCCATATTCTTTCTTGGAACTGTCGAGGCTTCCCATGGAACAAAGGCCCCAAGATAAGTTGGATCTCGAATGAAGTTGATATTATATTGTGAGTTGAAACTTGGGAACACCAAGAATCTAAGGTCCCTAACATAGATGGCTTATACTTTGGTCAATCTGGAACAAATGATCCTATCGTAGAGGCATTGGGGGTATAGCTTGTTTCATTAGGAAGAACATCTCCCCCCATGCTAGGATTTATAAAAAGGACCCTTACAACCAATATATTTGGATAGATATTACTGACATTAATGATAATAAAAAACCCACATAGCAATCTATTATTTTTCCCCTATTAATTCTAACTTCTATAAGAAAAACAATTTAGATAAAAATTGTCCTTACCATGGTTTAGAGAATGATATTTCTAGCCTAAGGAATGAAGGAAATATCCTCTTAATGGGTGACTTTAATGCTCCTACTTCAAGCAAACAAGCTATTCTTGTAAGCAATTATTCCAGCCATAATGCTCTTTGGTTAGATGAAGACCTCACTCTAGCTAGAAGGTACAACAAAAGCTTTGAAGATCTAGGGGAAAATTGGTTTGGGTCTGATCTAGTCAAGCTTTATAGTTCTCAAGATCTCATAATTTGCAACAATCTAAAGAAGTGGTCCAATTCTAGCCAGATGACCTATATCCATGGGCTTGGTAGCAGTGTGGTAGACTATGTTATTTCAGATATCCCTTTATACAATGAAATAATAAATTTTGACATTTTAAAGGACCACAATCCTGACTCATATCATAGACCCTTAATTGTAACTCTCAATTATGCCATGCGTAGAGATTCCATAGAAGATAACCCTTATAGCCAAAAGAACTTGATCTTTGATAGAAATAAAAATGATCTTTTTCTAAATGATTTAAAAATTAATTTGCTTCCTTTATCAAGTATAGACAACATAGAAAACCTCTATCATAATTTTACTACAACCCTCTCATATTCTATTAAAAAGTTCACAATTGAAGTCTCAAGTAATAAAAGAAATAGAAAAACCAACCCTTGGTATCATAAAGATTGTAAAAGTGCGAGAAGAGAAATTAAGGAAGCTCTTGATGAGTCTCTTAAAATTGACAAGATACAAATATTCGAAGCCCTAACTAAAATGAAAATAATACAATAAATTCATAAAAGACAAGAAAATATCTTACACCTCTCTAAAGTGGCTCGTAAGAAATTCTGGAGGCAGATTCTAACTAGAGAAACTAAAGATAATGATAGAATTGCTTTACACGACTGGAATTCCTATCTTAAAAAGCTTTATGAATCCCCGAATGTCATAGAGAAATTTGAAACCCTGCTCACAACTGTAGAAGTTTTCTCATTATAAGACATAGATTTTGGGGTTAAGCGTCAAGGTATTTTTTAAGGATTCTAATATTATACTTAAGTATAGTATTCTAGGTGATTGTTCTGGATTGGAAAAACATGTTTATAGATAGGTAGTCAAATATTAAATATGAAACGTAGAATTAACACTTAAATGTGTAAATATAGGCGATATTAGACACCAAATAGTGAATTTATTTTTGAAAAAAACCCAAAAAATAGCCAATTGGCGAAATTTCACCACTAAAAATTTCCTAAGCGTCCAGAAAATGGGAAATTTAAGGACATTGAAGGTTACCAGGAAGAAATATTAAAATTGGAGGTCATGTCCTCATCCCTCACATCCATAAGCTATTAAATCAAGCATTCAAGCAAGGGTTCCCTAAACCTTGGACTCAGAGCCTCATTGTCCCTATTTTTTAAAGTGCGGATACAAACAACCCCTCTAATTATCGGACAATTATGATTAGCCCCCTCTTAGCCAAGTTATATGGTATTATTTTGGAAAAGAAGATCAGCAGATGGCTTGAAAGTGAAGGTAAGCGGGCTAAAGGCCAAGTGGGTTTTAGAAGGCAACACTCAAAAACATACCACCTCGTTATGCTTAGTATCATTATCGAGGAGTGTCGTAATGATAAATCCAATATCTTTTGTTGCTTTGTGGACTTTAGAAAGTGTTAAAATAATGTAACTTTGACAAATATTCTAGTTGTATTGTATTCCTCCTAATGGGGATGATTTTGGTCTTGTTAGAGTCATTGAAGGATGCAATGTAAACCTTTGAATGTAAGTCGGGTCATTAGTACCCAAGTGTCAATATAATAAATGCTATTTGTAATGTCCAATTGGACCAGTCAGCCCTGAAAACTAGTGAATTTGGCCCCACTAAGTTAAAGGTCTTGTCAACCGAATAATATAAATAGGGAGGCACTCCCCTTCATTTGTGCTCACTCACTCAAGCAGTTTTGCAAGATAGAGAATAACCGGTGCGCTAGAAAGGAGTAAGAAGTAGTTGTCTTGGTTTTGCACTTTTCTAGTCGAGATCTATACTAAGGAAGTTTTGTGGGGTTTTCTCCCTTGTGGTTTCCCCGAGGAAAATCTTTGTGTTCTTGTGTTCTTGTGTTCTTGTGTTCTTATGTTTTTTGTGCATGTCGTTCTTTCAGTGATCTTCTAGTAATTTGTTTTAAGATATCATCTAAGCAAATTGATAAAACTTAACATGGTATCAGAGCCACCCTGAAAGGAGGAACTGCACAACTAGGGTTTTTCATTCTGAAAAAATCCCTTGACAGATCAGCTAGGAAAGAGGGATCCCTCAACTTGCCCTTGAAGAGCACATCTTTCTATGAAGACAGATCCAAGATCCAATAAGTTTCAGTTTTTTACCTGTTACTACTGTCGGGACAAACTAGGGTTTCATTTTTTATGAGACTCCATCATCAATGTCAGGAAAAGGGTGAAATCATTGTTGGAGACATTTACCACCTTACACACTCATTTTTGTCAATTTGGCCTAGTTAAACCACTATCCTAAGTATTATTGACCTAATTGACATCAGTGGAGCATTAAGTGTCATCAGCTAGATCACACCCATGCCTACCTTCAATCAAGGAGGCTAACTTAGCCTTTTCCTACATTCGGGGAGGCTAACTGGAGCACTTCGGGGGTGATCTGAGTGTCATTAATGCACTTTATTGCTAACTGATGGTTACAATCAGTTAAATAGGGCAGTGAAGGCACCTCCCTTCATTAAATTTATTATTTAATGATTATTTAATGAATTGGAGTGAAGAGGGGCACCTCCAACCACTTCTTATGTTCAGTTACACTTTAGTTAACCTCATCGAGGTTGATTGGAGTCATTGAAGCGTTACCACTTGATGGTTGTCTTGCTTTGACATGTGTCTGATCTCTTTCAGTTAAGACTCAATCATTTATTGCACTTCGACGTCAGTTAGGGCTCAATTAAGTCAATTAGGGTTTTGATCAGTGGTTAACTTGAGTGTTGACTGTGGCTTACATTTAGTTAAGCTAGACTCACTCATTCAATTCAAATGACCTCCTTAGGAATTCGTATTTCTTTTCCCTTCATGCTTGCAGCATGACATTGTATTGCAATTACTCATTCTTTGTGTGAATATACAGTGCAACTACTCATTATGTAGCCCTTTTTCACCATTTTCATGAATTAGTGTCATTAATCTATTGATGAGACTATGTTTAGTCCCTAGATCACTGTGAAAGTTTAATATGGTATCAGAGCTCACGGCGGGACGAAGCTCAATCTATCAAAAACAAGCTTTTTGGCAGATTTCTGCATGAAAAATGAGCAATAGCTCAAAAATCCAGCACTGCACCAGAAGCCAAGGCTTACCACTTAATACCCCAAGTAAAGAACTTGTTGATCAAGCTTGCTTGATTGACTATGTTGGGTGTGATGAAAGCCTAAAATGTGCAGGTTGTCTGACCTTACATTTCCCTTTCTGTTGTGATTTTCAGGTTTTCTACAGGTGAAGCATTCACCCCAGCAAATCTAGATGGCCTCCTCAGCAGATCTTTTGACTCCATACAATTTCCACTCATAGAAAGGAGACATGGAGATTCATTTGCACTCTAGAGGACTCTATAGAGTCACCATGGACACTGAACCTGAGCCTGGTTCTGCTATAGACAAATCAAGATTCTTGAACAAGAAGGATGAAGCCTTCGAATTCTTGTGCCTCTCTATTTCTCGGGATCTTATTTTCCATCTTTCAGGATTGAAGACTCCAAAGGAAATATGGGACAAATTGGAAACCCTATATGGAAAGAAAGATGACTTGAGAGTTTACTAGCTCGAAAATGAATTAATGTATCTCCAGCCTTCCAAATTCGAGACATTGAATGACTTTTTCAAAGTTCAAGCACACTGTCTTACTCTTGAAGCAATGCAAAGTGGAGAAGGCAGATGATCAACTCATCCTTGCCATACTCTCCAAAATTGGAGTTGATTATTCAATTTTTGTTTCTACATTCTGTGCGGGGAATATCACAACCCCTGGATGGAAGATGCCTACACTCAATGCCTTCATTGAGTCCCTAACAAGTGAACATGATAAGCTTGTCCAGATGGGGATCATCAGATCCTCCCGTGATCAAGCCCTCCATGTCTTGGGGCCCAAATTTTTGAAGAGCAATGGAAAGCAACAGAAGAACACAAAAACTAAATTTGATGCTCCTAAGCCTAGAGTTGAAAACCAGCAGCATGATGAGTCTTCCGGCTCAAGGAAGAACAAAGGAAAAGGGCACCATGGAAAGGAAAAATTCAAGTGTTCATACTGTGGGAAGGGCTTCCACCCTAAACATGCCTGCATGAAGAAGAAGCTTGATGAATCTACCTCTCTCCTTGAGAGAAATCACATCAATCTTCTGAAAAGATTTCAGAGGAGAGATCAACAAGATCGGGAACCACAGCATGAAAAAGGTCATGCCCTCATGGAAAGCACTTCGAAGTCCAAAGCACTCTTGATTGATTCTGGAGATTCGAACCACATGATGGCTAAAAGAGACTCCTTTTCATCCTTGGAGACTGGAAAATCCATCCCCATCCAGATGGGAGATGACTCCACCATCATTTCAGAAGGACAAGGTACGGTTGATCTTGCCATAATGGCTATTTTTCAAATGTTTTGTATGTTTCATCTCTGGCATAAAATCTCCTTAGTGTCTATAAAATGACACATAATGGAGTGCCTAAGAGAGTTTCTTTCAGCCCAAATTATGTTGAGATAATGGAGCTTGCATCCGGGAAACTCATTGCTAAAGGTCTTGCAAACCATCATGCAAGATCCTATGAGTTCTCCCACTTTGTGCCGGATGCAAAGCCCACCGCTCTGATAACTCATGGAAATGAGGTTAGTAGGCTGTGGCATGAAAGGTTTGGCCATATAAATTTCAAATATTTTCAGCAATTACATAAAAACTCCATGGTTGAAGGCCTCCCGGTCATTAAGGCAACCACCGGAAATTCCAAGGTCTATGTGATTGGAAAACACTCTGAGCACAAGTTCAATCGGGGGAAGGCAAACCGAGATACATGCATATTGGGGCTGATACATTCTGATATCAGTGGTCCAATGCCTATCACATCCATAAATGGAACAAGGTATCTTCTGAATTTTATTAATGATTTTTCAAGGTACACATGGGTCTTCTTTCTTAAAAGGAAGTATGAAGTATGTGAAAAAATTTCTGAATTGAAGTCCTTGATCGAAAATGCCTCTAGGCTTAAGATCAAGATCTTGAGATCTTATAATGGCAGGGAGTATGTCAGTAATGAGTTTCTGCACATATGCTCCCAAATTGGTATTCAGGTCCAACATTCAATTCCCTACACTTCCCAGCAGAACGGAGTAGCGAAAAGGAAGAATCGGTCTCTCAAGGAGATGACCACCTGTATGTTGGAATCAAAGAAGTTGGATGCAAATTTGTGGGATGAAGCCATGCATGCTATAGAATACATTCAGAATAGGGTTCCACACTCATCCATGAAAAGGAAAACCCCTTTCTAAGCATACTTCAGACACAAGCCGGATGTGTCGAACCTACGGGTGTTTGGGTCCAGTACATGGGACCGAATTCCACTTGATAAAAGAAGGGCTTTGCAACTGCAAAACATAGAATGTCTATTTATTGGGTATCTTGATAAATCAAAAGGATTCAAGCTACTGGATATCAAAACAAAACATGTCATCATCACGAGAAGTGTCAAGTTTGATGAGCCTCTTCAGGAGATGGAACTAGTGAAGGAGAAAACTGGTGATTTTCCTTCCTATTCTACTGAATATTTGGATGATGAAATTGGGGTGATGAACCTGATTTGGATCCTCTAATTTCTGATATCAATGTGCAGCAATAATAATATGCTGAATCAGAACTTGAAGTACAAAATCATCTTCCCACATGGGTCCGACAGACACTCTCCTCAGCAGGAGATAACATTGGAAATCCGGATGATCCAAGGAGAACCCGGTCTGATTTCCAAAGGGCAGGTATTGCGCTCTCTTGTCCTGATAATTTGCTGTCTAAAACTTGCTATTTGATGATTATTTCAGACCCAAAATCCTACTGCCATGCTCAAAAGGATCCGAGATGGCAAGTTTCCATGGATGAAGAGATGAATTCTCTTCCAAAAAACACTTCTTGGGAGCTAGTTTCTCTTCCTCCGGGAAGGAAATTGGTTCAATGCAAGTGGGTGTTTTGGACCAGGGTTTCTGCTGATGGAAGCACCTAAAAATATAAGGCAAGGATGGTGGAAAAAGTTTTCTCTCAGGTCCAAGGAGTGGACTACCATGAGACCTTTGCACCAGTTGCAAAAATGGACTCCATCCGCCTAGTTTTGGCAATTTCAGCATCTAAGCACTGGGAAGTGCATCATATGGATGTTAAGTCAGAATTTTTGTATGGAGATATTCATGAGGAGATATACATGAAGCAACCTGAGGGCTACATCACTGATCCATATTTGGTTTACAAGCTAAAGAAGTCACTATACGGGTTAAAACAGGCCCCAAGAGAGTGGTATTCCAAGATGGATGCCTTCCTTCTCTCGCAAAAATTCCAAAGGTGTAGATCATATCCAAATGTGTATTTATAGTAGTATGATAGTCATTTGATCATTATTGTTTTATATTTTGATGACTTACTGATCACAGGTAGCATAGTTGCTTCCATTTCTGCCATCAAAACTGCTCTCCATAATTCCTTTCAAATGAGTGATTTGGGGCTCCTAAAACAATTTTTGGGGCTCGAAATTGAGCAAAATTCTGATGGGATTATGGTCACTCAGTCCAAATACATTTCAGACCTGTTAGTTAAGTTTAACATGGTTGAATGTAGGCCTGTACCATTCCCTTTCCTTTCAGGGATCAGCCTTGAAGAAGGAAAAAACACACCTCCCATGGACTACACTATCTATCGACAGTTGATTGGTAGCTTGTTGTACTTGACACATTCTCGGCCTGATATCTATTATGATATGAATGCTATATCAAGATACATGCAGCAGCCTCATGATCTTCATTGAAAGGTAGCCAAGAGGATCCTCCAGTATATTCAGGGAACCAGGACCTACGACATTCACTATGTTGCAGACTCCAAGCTAGAGCTGGTTGGATACACAGATTTCAATTCGGCGGGTGATTCTATTGATCGGAAGTCTACTTCCAGATATGTATTCATGTTTGGTGGTGGCCCCATTTTCTTTTTTAGCAAAAAGCAGGCTTCCATAGCACTATCTTAAAAAGAGGTCGAGTATCGAGGAGTGGTGAATGCTTGCATCCAAGCAGTTTGGTTGCAAGGCATTCTTTCAGAGTTTGATCTTGGTAGTACTTTGTCCACTATCCTCTTTTGTGACAATCAAAGTGCTATTAAGCTATCCACAGATCCAGTTACCAGGAAGAGGACCAAGCATGTAGAGATCCACATGCACTATATCAGGGAGCTAGTGCATGAAAGGACCATCATTCTGCAATACTGCCTGACTGATGAGCAGATTGTAGACATCTTCACCAAGAGATTTTAAGAAAAGAAGTTCACTTACCTTCGTTCACTGTTGGGGGTGAGTTCATCAGGGTGATTCAGACTAGTTTCAATGTTCAGCTTGAGGGGGGGGTTCTTTCCCACTAGGTTTTCCCTCTTTTCCTCACTTAGTTTGTTTTTTAGCATTGTTTCAGTTTCAGCATTGTAAAGGGTGACCTATGGCCTTAGTTGTCAAGGCCCTAGCATTTTTATGCATTTATGTTTTCTAAATCCTCCTGAGTATAGCTTAAGGGGGGGGTGTTGGAGACATTTACCACCTTACACACTCATTTTGGTCAATTTGTCCTAGTTAAACCACTATCCTAAGTATTATTGAGCTAATTGACATCAGTGGAGCATTAAGTGTCATTAGCTAGATCACACCCACACCTACCTTCAGTCAAGGAGGCTACCTTAGCCTTCTCCTACATTCGACGAGGCTAACTGAAGCACTCCGGGGGTGATCTGAGTGTCATTAATGCACTTTATTGCTAACTGATGGTTACAATCAGTTAAACAGGGCAGTGAAGGCACCTCCCTTCATTAAATTGATTATTTAATGATTATTTAATGAATTGGAGTCAACAGGGGTGCCTCCAACCACTTTTGATGTTCAGTTACACTTCAGTTAACCTCATCGGGGTTCATTGGAGTCATTGAAGCGCTACCACTTGATGGTTGGCTTGTTGTGACATGTGTTTGATCTCTTTCAATTAAGACTCAGTCATTTATTGCACTTCGACTTCAGTTAGGGCTCAGTTGAGTCAATTAGGGTTTTGATTAGTGGTTAACTTGAGTGTTGACTGTGGCTTACATTTAGTTAAGCTAGACTCTCTCATTCAATTCGAATGACCTCCTTCGGAATTCGAATTGCTTTGTCATTCATGCTTGTAGCATGAAATTGTATTGTAATTACTCATTCTTTGTCTGAATATACAGTGTGACTACTCATTTTGTAGCCCTTTTTCACCATTTTCATGAATTATTGTCATTAATCTATTGATGAGACTGTGTTTAGTCCCTAGATCACTGTGCAAGTTTAATAATCATGAATCCGGGTGCCTAATTGGGGGGGGGGTAATGAGAAAGGAGTGTTGTTTTTGCAATTTTTTCAACTTCGAGCAAAGAAAAATTAGATTTGTACTTAAAATTTCATTTTGTAGTAAAAAAAAAAGTTGTAGATAATTGTGTTAGCCTTCTATCAGATATTTTTTATTGGCATTTGATATGTCATTTTTGCAAGTGTTTGATAGTGTGTTATTAATTAATAAAATTTTGAAAAATAGTCATGTTTTTGGACACAAGTTAATTCATTATTAAACTATTGTTCATTAAAAACAAAATATGATATGATGATCTAGACAGATTGTACTAACATTTGTCTATAAGTTTGTATCCAACAACAGCGTGCAATAATTATTAGAATTTTTTGAAGTGGACCAATCTAAAAAACTAGCATAAAAATGACATGTTTAGGTTGACACAGCATCTTCCCTAATTTCCAATTCAAAACAAAAAAACTAAATGTACCCTTTTGAAGACAAGAAATCAATGTTGAGGACCAGTATTTTTCCAAACTTTTTCATCGTGTCTTTAAGAAGTTATTGAATTTTCATTTCAATGAATTCTATTAAATTTTGAAGCAATCCAGACACCTTCTAAGAAATATAATAAATAAAATTAGTGGATCACACCAATTTCAACAAAATTTGCATCTATAGAAAGTAGATTGAATTATGAAACTAATGGTATTATTTGTGAAGAGAAATTGTAAGTATTTGATATGATCCGATCTCTCCGAAATTGGAAGAAGAGTAAGATATCGGATGGAATTCCATTTTTGAAAATTTGCAGGTTTTCGATCGAAAAGAAATAATCTTTTGGCCGAAAAGCAATAAATGTTCGGCTGGAAGTTAGATTTAACGGACAGAAAATAGTTTGACCGAACTAATAGTTCGGCCAAAAATCCCTATTGAATTTTTTCTGCCGGCCGGGAAAAGCTTGAAACGGTTTTTCAAAACACCGTTTCATTTCATGAACTTGAAACATTTTTACGTTTTTTCGAAACACCATTTCAATTCTTTATTTATGTGAATGAAGCCTCAACATATTTGATTAACATTTTACACAGTTATAGAAGAAGGAAGGCTCTTTTTTCTGGTAAGTGTTCTTAAAACTTATCTTTTAAGGTGAAGGCAATTTTTATTTGATAGCAAACATTATTTTGGAAAATTTGTCATGGTAAATTGTTCTTAAAAACTATCCTGCTATTTTTCTTTAATAGTAAAGATTCTTTTCGTAAATTTTTTATGGTAAAATGTTTATAGTAAATTGTTTTTAGAAATTATCTTCTAAGGTGGAGACTTTTTTTCTTTATGGAAGATGTTTCTGGAAAATATTTTATGGTGCAAATTTTCTTAAAAATTATGCACCATTTTATTCTATGGTATATTTTTTTTAAATATTTTGAACAATATTTTATGGACATATTTACTTTTTATAACCTTGCCTTAAACTGGTTAATTATCAATTTTTAGTAGTCATCTTTTGGCCTTTTAACTGGTAAATTATATTTAGTGAACGTGGCTTTATACGGTTAATTATACTTTTATAACATTTAAATAAACTGTAATTTTTTTGTAATTCACGTGGCCTAGAAGTGCCAAATTTGTTTGATAACCTAGCTTGTAGCCATTATCACTACTTTTTGTAGTCATATTGCTTGAGGTGGATGAGTCTTACTTTTATTGTATTTTCTAAGGTGAATTTTTTTCTTTGATGATTAAGATTCTCTTGAGGGAAATTTATTCTAAGTTGAAGGTATACATTGAATAATCATGGGAAACAAAAAAAAGTGAAAGAGGAAACGTGATCACACTCGAGATGATGCCTTACATGATGAAAAGCAAAAACTCAAATACCATGAAAAAAAGAAGCAAAAGAATACAAATATTGAAGACATCGCTAATGATGATGTAACTAGAGACTTGGATCAAAATGTTGATGATATTAATGTTCAAAATCAAACTCAAGAAGAAATTGAACCAGGGATGTACAAATATTGTAAATTTGTTTAAAATGCAGTAACTGGTTTTTGTAAATGATGTATTTTTTAATATAAATTCCAAATGCAGATACAAATGTTGAAGATGTTGAAGACATTGAAGACATTCAAAATGTTGAATACATTGAAGAATCACAAAACGATGCAAATATTCAATCCAATAGAGGTAATATATATATGTGTGTGTGTGTGTGTGTGTGTGTTATTAAAAGATTTTAACCCATGTAATTATAATTATAATTATGAGTCATATTTTTATGATTCAAGTTAAGTATATTTGAAATATTCTAAATTAAAATTGAAATTGAAATATATATAGGTGGCTTCATCATTGACGATGACATGTTACAAAATGTTGATAAAGAAAAATTCAGAAACACGAAACCTTACCATATTGTACGATATCGTGCTGAAAAGATGTGTGAACAATTTCTGGAAAAAGAATGAGTGGCAACACAAGCTTAAATTTTGAGGTGCTTTTTAGTCTCCATGAAGTTGAGGGAATCTTGGTCATTATTGGGTATTCAAAAGAAGACAAAAGATTCAAAGGTGAAGCAAAATGTGTTTGAAAATATACCCAATGCAATAAAAACGATTGGAAAATCCAGAAAGAAAGATACTAGTGCTGCACGTAGAATAATACAAACTACAATTATTTCATATAGTACTAGACAAAAATGTTTGACAACGCAGATCGTAAAGGTTATCGAAACTTCATGGAAAACATTGTACAAAAGTAACAAATTTTGATTACAAATAGATGCAAATGATGAGCTTGATTGTTGGGCAATTATTTCTAGACAACCCTATAAAGATAGGGTTGGTGAAAGTGTTAAAGCTATGATGGATGAATATTGGGTGGAAAATTCTCATGTTTCACCAAATGCAAGAGACGTGATATGATGCAGAATATCTAGAAATTAGTATGGAAGCCATCCAAAACACATATTGAAGATGACTCAAATACAATTGTTCAATAAATTCAAAGATGAACACAGTGAATTGAATTTGATAATCAATGCATTTGTACAACAGAAGCCATGGTATGTTAGACCTATCCTATTCATGACACATGTTGTTGCCACTATCATGTTGAGTTTGAATTATATTATGACACATTCTTTCGGTTTCGTATAACATTTTGGTCAAATTCACCTCCTTCCACAATTCGTGCTTTTATATCTGAAATTCTATTTGAAAGAGATAGTCATGAGATTTTTTACAACAAAAGATGTGTCAATGGAAAGAAATATGATCATTGTGGAAATCTAGCTTTATTCCACCATAAATATCCTATTGATATTAACGATCAATCATTGAGATATGAATATGTCACTTATTCCCACAATTCTACAAGTTCTTCAAACGCTCTTTCGAAAAGGATAGATTTACAAGAAGATAAAATCAGTGTTACAGAGTTTTTGAAGAAGTTTGAAAAAGAAATTTATAAATACATAAAACATTCACATAGAGCACAGTGGCAAGACTTGCAATTCAAACAATCACATGATGTTTTTCCACGGGGGACTATTTTTTCTGTGGTTGATTTCACAGAGAATTACACATTTGAAGCACAAAAATAAATACAGAGTGAATATTATCATTCTGACCAAGTTTCTATATTTGTCCATGTTCTATATATACATGCTCAACAAAATGTTGATGATATAGAAAGCACAAATGACAGTCGACATGTGATCAAGGAATACCATTTCTATATCAGCGATGACCGCACGCATGATACACATTATGTACAACATTGTTTTGATATTATTTATGGTTCATTGAAAACATTGTTAGAAAACAGGTGCACAGAGCAATAAAAAATATATAATTAAATCATTAAACAAGATGCAAAACACATTAAACACGTGACAGAGAGACACAGATATAACGTGGTTCACCCAAATGATGGGTTACATCCACAAAGAAATCGCCAGTACTTTTATTACAGTCCAGAAAGATGAAGGGATACAACATGCAGCAAAACCGCTGCACTTCCTCTTCACGCTCTCATAGTCTCTCTCACACAATCACATAGATTGTTTACAATGCTATAATACCATAAACAGCTGTGTTGCAATGCTTTCTTTTATAAGGGAAAAATACCATGGGAAAATACTACAGTTAACCCAATACCATGGGTCCACAAAACTGTTGGCCAACAAACATCCCGAACCCCAAAGCAAGGGGAACGAGTGTACAGTACGCCTGGGGTACAAACACGACTAAATAATATCTATGGAACTGGAGGATCAGGCTCCACAACCAACAATCTCCCACTTGGAGACTAATCACAGCAACTCCACCGCTGTTGGACTATGCTCTGGACCTTGGACTTGGAAAATTTCTTATTTTCACCTTCATGCTTGAAGGCCAACAGAAATCGAGCAGGAACTCAGTTTCTCTATGGTTAGTCCCTTTGTCAACATGTCTACAGGATTCTGGCTAGTATGTATCTTTTCCAGTTTTAACAGTTCTTCATCTAGAACAGATCTTATGAAGTGGTACTTGAGCTGTATATGTTTAGTCTTCGAATGAAAGGCTGAGTTATTTTCAAGATGAATGGCACTCTGGCTGTCACTATATAACCTGCTATTCTCCTACTTCTTAATCAATTCCTCCATGAACCTCTGCAACCAAATCATCTCCTTACTAGCCTCTGTAGCAACAACATGCTCTGCTTCCATTGTTGAAAGTGCAACAACCTATTGCAGTTTTGAAATCCAACTTACTGTTGTTCCACCCATAGTAAACACATACCCTATGGTGCTCCTCCTGTTGTCTTTATCACCAGTCATATATGCATCAACATATCCCTATAGAACAGTGTTCGAACCTCCAAAACATCATGCATGTGAAGTGGTACCCCTCAAATACCTAAGAATCCACTGTACTTCTTTTCAATGCTCTTTACCTGGATTATTCATATACCTGCTCACAACTCCCACTACATGTGCAATATCTGGTCTTGTGCACACCATGGCATACATCAAGCTTCCAACCGCTGATGAATAGGGAATATTAGACATGTAATATATTTCTTCATGTGTCTCTGGAGACATCTCCTTACTTAGTTTGAAATGGCTGGCTAAAGGTGTACTAACTGGTTTTACATTCTGCATTCTAAACCTCTGCAACACCTTTTCTATATACTCACCTTGAGACAAAATCAATTTGCGATTTTTCATGTCTCTTGTTATTCTCATACCAAGGATTTGCTTTGCAGCACCCAAATCCTTCATCACAAATGAATTAACTAGTTTTCTTTTGAGCACACTTATATCCTACTTGTTAGACCCTGCAACAAGCATGTCATCCACATACAATAACAAGATAATATATCTTTCATTATCTAGCCTCTTGAAATAAACACAGTGGTTAGAATGACATCTATCATAACCTTGTTCTGTCATAAACTTATCAAAATTTAAATACCACTGCCTTCGAGCTTGCTTCAGGCCATACAGGCTCTTATTCAACCTGCAAACCAAATTCTCCTTACCTTTGACCTCATACCCCTGTGGCTACTACATATAAGTCTCTTCCTCCAAATCCCCATGGAGAAAGGATGTTTTTACATCTAACTGTTCAAGATGCAAATCTTCCACCACCTCTAGACTTCAAATAGTTCTAATTGAAGTCATTTTAACAACAAGAGAAAATATTTCATCAACGTCTATACCTTTCTTTTGTGCAAACCCCTTTACAACAAGTATAGCCTTGTACCACTTCTTGCCTCCATCTTCTTCCTTCAACCTATAAACCCATTTATTCCACAATGCCCTTTTTTCTGCAGGCAACTTAACCATATCCCAAGTTTGGTTTCTTACCAAGGAGTCCATCTCCTCATCCATGCCTTACTCCCACTTCTTTGTAGTTTCTACATGCATTGCTTCTTCATAACTTTCTGGTTCACCAGAATCAGTCATCAATACATAATATAGTGAAGGAAAGAATCGTTCAGGAGGTCTACTTAACCTGGTAGACTTTCTTACAGTTGCAGGAGTTTCAGGTACTTACTGTTGTTCTTGATTTTCTGGTGCCTTTGGAACTTCATCTTCTTTGATTTCATCAAGCACAGTGTACTCTATGTTTTCATTTTCCATTTTCTTTCCTTGCAACTGATCTTTGTAGATAACCTTTTCATTGAATACTACATCTCTACTCCTAACGATTTTTCATTTTTCATAATCCCACAAACGATAACCAAAATCATCAACCACGTATCCAATAAAGGTACATTTATTGGATTTAGCCTCAAGATTTGTTCTATCATCTTTATCAATATGGACAAATGATTCACAACGAAAAAGTTCTCAGAAATGAGTATTTTCCCTATTTACCTGTCCATGCCTCCTCTGGAATCCCACCATCCAAAGTGCTTGAAGTCCCTCTGTTTATTAAATAAACAGCAGTGTTTACAGCATCAGCCCAAAACTGTAAGGGAAACCCTGCATGCAATCTTATACACCTTGCACGCTCCTTGATCATTCTGTTCATCCTTTCTGACACATTGTTTTCTTGTGGTGTTCCAGGGACTGTCTTCTCTCTGCGAATCCCATTGTGTGAACAGTAACTGTCAAACTCCTTGCTGCAATATTCACCTCCATTATCATAGCTGAGACATTTCAACCTTTTTCCTGTCTCATTCTCAGCCAAAGCTTTCCACTTCTTAAAAGTATCAAACACATCAGATTTCTGTCTAATGCAATAAACCCAAGTTTTTCTAGTTGCATCATCAATAAAAGTAACATAATGATGAGATCCACCAAGATATTGTACTTGAGCTGGTCCCTATACATCTGTATGGACAAGCTCTAACTTTTCACTCTTCTTTTGTTTCCCAACCCTGAGAAAACTAACTCTCTTATGTTTTCCATAAACACAGTTCTCGCAGAATTCCAAACTTACCTGCTTCAGATCTGGAAGTAGTTTCCTTGAGTGGAGAATCTGCATCCCCTTCTCACTCATGTGGCCAAGCCTATGATGCCACAGCGTCGCACCTATTTTTGTGGAAGCTACAAAGATAGAATAATCAGTATTATGAGGACATAAATATAACGTACCTATCCTATCTCCTTTTGCTATTACCATTGATCCTTTAGTGACCTTCCACCACGTTTCTCCAAACGTAGACAAACAACCACCATCTCCCAACTACCCTGTTGAGATCAGATTTCTTTTCATAGCAGGAATGTGCCTTACATATTTTAGCAACCATTCATTTCCATTATTTAACTTAATCCGTACCTTACCCTTTCCAACAATTTTATATAGTTCATCATCCCCTAATAACAGATGACCAAAATCACCTTGAACATAATCATGAAAGAATTTCCTATGGGGTGTAGCATGACATGAATCCCCTGAATCTACTACCCAGTAATCACTAGTATTATCTAATGCAAGAATCAAAGCATCTTGTAGCACATCACCTGCTACATTCGCTTCCTGAGTAGTCTCTTGCTGCCTCTCACCTTTATTCTTTGGTGCTCTGCAGTCTTTCTTCAGATGTCCTTTCTTACCACATTTCCAACACTCTATTTTTTCGAATATGGACTTGGATCTGCCCTTTTTAGACTTGCCACGATTTCCTAGGCTACTTCCTCTCTCATTTTGTCTCCCTCTGCTCTCCATGGTCAACGCATTACCTGATGTCTCACCTGTGCTTTTTCTTTGCATTTCCTCACTAAGAATAACACCAACAATATCATCAAACTTAAGAGTGTTTGAATTAGGGACAGAGTTACTTACATCCATGACCAAGCTATTCTAGCTTTCTGGCAATGAGCACAAGATTAGAAGAGCCCTAACCTCATAATCAAAGTTCACGTTTACAGAACTTAACTGACTGGTAAGTGTATTAAACTCATTTAAATGATAGGCAACAGATCCACCTTCCAACATCTTCATATTAAATAAACACTTCATTAAAAATACCTTGTTAGAAGCCGAGGGTTTTTCGTAGAGCTTACCCAATGCGCTCATCATGCCCTCTATTGTTTTTTCTTTCAAAATATTGAAACCCACCGACAAAGCCAGGCACATCCGTATTGTTTCCAGTGCCTTTCTGTCAAGAACCTCCAATTCTTCATCCTTCATAGTCGTCGGCTGTTTTTCTTGTTCTCCCAATGGCAGGTACAGATCCTTCTCGTAGAGATAGTCCTCCATTTGCATCTTCCATAACTGATAGTTTTGGACATTAAATTTCTTGACCCTAAACTTTCCCTCTTCCGCCATTGCTCCCACTCTAACCAGGAACCCTTATTTCCTGCGAGTTTACCAGCCAAATAGACCTTTTGGCTCTGATACCAATTGTTAGAAAACAGGACCGCAGAGCAATAACAGATATACAGTTAAATCATTAAACAAGATGCAAAACACATTAAACACATTACAAAGAGACATATATAACGTGGTTCACCCAAACGATGGGCTACGTCCACAAAGAAATTGCCAGTCCTTTTATTACAGTCCATAAAGATGAAGGGATACATCTTGCAGCAAAACCACTGCACTTCCTCTTCACGCTCTCACAGTCTCTCTCACACAATCACAAAGATTGTTTACAATGTTATAATACCATACACAACCGTGTTACAATGCTTTCTTTTATAGGGGAAAAATACCATGGTTAACCCAATACCATGGGTCCACAAAACTGTTGGCCAACAAACATCCCGAACCCCAAACGGAATGGGTGTATAGTACAGCTAGGGTACAAACATGACTGAATAATATCTCTGGATCTGGAAGATCAGGCTCCACAACCAACAAACATGTGGAGTTGTAATGAATGAATATTGGATATGGTTAGATGGATGTGCACATCATTTTAAATCTTCACGATCATTCTTTTGGATATTTTGCCTTCATAAAAAATTAAATATTAAACATCGTTGGAATTTTTTTGAAACTGGTCATGAAAAAGGGGAGCACGATGGTGCTGGGGTGTGTGTAAAAAGAGCACGTTGAAGGTATCAAATGAACCATTCTCCCGATCGATTTGTGTGTGCTAATCAAGTTGTTCAATGGTGTCGTTTAAATACCGGCCATGATTACAATCAACAATCAAAGATGTGCGCAGGTATGAACTTTGTTTTCAAAACATAATTATTCAACTTAGAATGATTTTAATATGTACATCTACTAACATTTTACTCACATGTAAATGTAAAATTGTTTGTGTTGGACAGATTTTTTTTGGCATATTGGAATCCAAGATATAGACAGATCAATCCCATATGATGCTAGCACTATTCATGGAACTCGAGATTTACACTCAATCAAAACAAATACCTTCCAAAATGTGTTTTCATTTGATAGTAGGGAGCTAACATGCTTTTGTCCTATTTGCATGGAGGACACATAATCAATAGAGAATTGTGAAAACATCCATGGCAATTATGTTAAACCTTGGAAACACAACAAATTTAATTTAAAAGGAAAAATGCCACTCGCAAGCTTTGAAGAGTTGGAATCAGAGGACATTGCAATATCAACTGATGGTGACAAAATTTCCGATCTAGTTAGAGAAGATAATTTTATGTATACTTTACTAAATTTGTTTATTTTTATTTTAAAGATTTTTTACTTGAATGAAAGTGGTTTGATTTAATGAAGATGAATTTGACAAATTCAATGTTCTAAATTATGTGTAGGAGATGTATTTGTTGTGGTTTCACCCATAGACAACAATGAAAATGTGAGATATTATTTGATGTGATGCACAAAGAGAAAGATGAAATTATTGGAGGATTATGATGACAGAGGTTTTATATATGAAAGAGGGTCAATTCTAATAAAAGGTTATTTTTTTCAAGAAACATATCAAACTGAAAGTGACGTTCACTTTAAAGACTGAGTCAACTTGATGTCATATGCCCCCAATATAGTCATTTGGTATGCGCAGCTCGCATAAAGTTGATAGAAGTTAAATCAAGTAAAAAAATGAAAGCTAGAAGATGGAAGATGCCCAAAGTTGATCATGAAAGAATAATTGAATATGACATTCCTTTAAGATCTTGTTTCTAATTTGAATCATGTTGAACATGATACATACTTTTTACATGAAGGACATCTTCATTGGTTCTATAATTGTGACACTCAAATAGAGTGATTATTGATAAGTTCTGAGCTATATTGTTTTGATGATTTTTTAAGCACATTCGTTAAGAATGTATTGTTCTTGAAATTATAATGTTCTACACTTGAGTGTGTTATGAAATTGTCAAATTATGAGATCTATGCCTTTTTTAAACTTAAATATGATAGACTATTAGATTAGATTGTTGAACTTATGTACATGTCAAATTGATTATTTTTACTTAAATATGATATCAAGTTCTTACATTGTTGAGCTTATGTCCATCAAATTGAGGAAACTTATAAAATAATGTTCTTGCATTGTTGAGCTTATAGCTCATTGTTCTTAGATTGTTTAGCGTATGTCTATATCAAATTGATGTAAATTATGTGATACATTGTTCTTGGATTGTTCAACATATGTACATCAAAATGATCTATATCAATTTTATAACAAAATTGATGCGTACAATTGTATAGATTCATAACATACAAACATTCAATATTAACATTACTAATATTAAAAATCATTACTAATGATTAAATATTGAACATTACTAATGATTAAAAATCATTTAGACACAAGTACTAAATATTGAACATTACAAAATATTACTAACTAAATATTACTAAATATTTAGGCACAAGTACTAAATATTGAACATTACTAGAGCATTAAATATTGAACATTACTAATGATTAAATATCATTTAGACACAAGTACAACATATTGCATATAAACATCATAAATTCATAACATACAAACATTCATAACTAACATTCTTTATGATTGAAAACATTCATAAAATGCATTTTAATGAATATCCAACAGATATCATATATTATTCCACTTACTTAAATCATTGAAAACATTCCTAACTAGTTCATTCCAAAAGTGCATTTTATTGAAAACATTTGTAAAGTGGATTTTATTGGAAACATTCGTAAAGTGCATTTTATTGAAAATTATACATATATCATATATTATTCCATCTTAAAATGATTGAAAACATTCCTAACTAACATTCCTAAAGAACATTACATATTGGACATTACTAATGATTAAAAATCATTTAAACACAAGTACATCACATTGTATATAAACATCAACTAACATATTGAACATTCCTAACATTCTTAAAGTGGGTTTTTAGGAAAATCTATGCATATATAAATTCATAACATACAAACATTCATAACTAACATTCTTTATGATTGAAAACATTCCTAAAATGCATTTTAATGAATATTCAAAAGATATCATATATTATTCCACTTAAATCATTGAAAACATTCATAACTAGTTCATTCCAAAAGTGCATTTTAACGATTATTCTGCAGATATTATATAATATTCCACTTTAATCATTGAAAACATTCCTAACTAGTCCATTCCAAAAGTGCATTTTAATGATTATTCTGCAAATATTATATACTATTCCACCAAAATGATTGAAAACATTCATAACTAACATTCCTAAAGTGCATTTTATTGAACATTCATAATGATTGGAAAGAAGGTCCAAAACTATATATATATATATATGAACGGTCCAAAACTATATATATATGAACGGCCCAAAATTATATATATGTTTAAAATATATAAGTTAAACTAATAAGTTTAAAGTTTTAACATAAAATATGTCAAATCAACAAGTTCACATG
The DNA here is from genome assembly GCA_001517045.1 of Pseudotsuga menziesii. Classification (NCBI taxonomy): domain Eukaryota; kingdom Viridiplantae; phylum Streptophyta; class Pinopsida; order Pinales; family Pinaceae; genus Pseudotsuga; species Pseudotsuga menziesii. Next base: position 196,390 of record LPNX011169872.1, on the reverse strand, counting down.
TATAAAAACATATATAATTATGGAATATCCATTATATGGATATCACTCTCCACATTATCCTGGCTATTGACCTATATAACACATGCAACATGTAATTAAGCTTCAATATATAAATTTTATACTGTAAATAAACTTTAATAAAAATACAATTTGAAGTTAAAATAATAAAAATGAATAAATATACCTCAGTGAGCCCAACACCCTGCAAAGAGGTCACCACATCCACAGCCATGGAAGGTTGTACAATACGTACACCCACCTACAATTAAAATATCATTACTTAAACTTTTCATGTACATAGGTATAAAATAAATTAGAATTTAATATGTCTTGATCATTAAACTTAAACATTTAAAACATGTAATTTAAATGTAACTTAATTTAAATTTAAATAAAATGTCAATTGTTTTTAATCATTACTAAAACATTTGAAAGGTGCTTGATTAACCTCCAAATATTGGGAGACACTAGGAATGTCTACCAATATTGATGATGGCAGGGGCCCAATACCCATGGTCCTAGGGAAAGAGATCGTAACCTATGAACATAAACAAAATTTCAATCTTTGAAAAAGGTGTCATGAGAATAATGACAACATATAAGTTTATAGATATTTATGCAAATGTACCTCTTTCAATGGCCCTAGGTTAACACTAGAGTCGACCATAAAATCATGTTCATCCAACATTTGGGTGAACTACAATTCAAATGAGTTCATTATATATTTAGATAAACTAACAAAACATGATTTAACAATTATGAGGAAAACATAAAAGTTCTCGCATACCTCCCCCCTCCCTCCTTCCTTGCGATGGAGTAAATCAAACAATATATCTCGATAATGTTTTACATATGCCTTGGCATCTTCAAGGCTCATTGAATCTACCTCACCGTCTGTTTTATAAGAAAAATTTGCATGAGAACGAGCGCGTGCTCTATGTCAATCCATGCCCACATCAACCCCCACTAGAGCAGATGGTAAGTTGTCTCCTATGACAGTTTTGACTTCTAGACCAATCTGAGAGGTCACCTCCATATCTAATCGTAATGTAACAACTCTCTGTGGCCAAGGCACCAAACGAGGTGTGGGTTTAGGCAACAATGGATCACCATAGGCTCCTTCTCGTTCATACGTCTTACCTTTTCCAACCCCGTACAAATTGGACACATCTATGTAATCTGGCTTCATGTTTAAAAATAATTCCGCATAAAAAATTCTCGTAAAATAATGTGGCACTTCATCATTCCATGGCAATCTACCATAGCCAACCAAGAATCTATCATATAAATGGTGTGCAATCTCGGGGCGTTTGAAATATTGCACCTTTAACATCTTCTGCTTCGGTCCTTCTTTAAAATTAAACATTGAAATGACATCTGCTTTTGATACCTTCTTCTCTACATCAACCCACTTGCCAGAACCCATCACCTAAGCCCTCTGCATTCGCATCAAGTGAATAAAACAATCTGTTGTTGGCCTAACAGTTCTATAGGCACCAATAAACTTGCCTAAAGATTCCAAAAGTATTTGCAAGCTTTGTCGACTCTCTGTTGGGAGTTCCAAGCTAGCAAGATCATCCCTCAATTTTTTATGGTGGGTTGTACATTGTTAAAGGGTGACATAAACCTCTTCATTTTCCCAAGGAAGAGCATCGGGTATATCTGAAGGATAAATGGTCATGGGCTAACAACCATGTTCTTGTTCAAAATTAGCCCTTCGTCGACCTTGACCCTTTCTTGGAGCATTTGCATGACATTGCTCTTGGTCCCTTGCAACATCCTCAGCATCTCCACCCTCATTTTATCCAAATGTATAACCCTCATTTTCTTTGAATGCATCATCACCCCCAACCTCTCTAAATGCATCATCATAACCCTCAATAGAACCACGATCCTCTACATTTACACATGTAATCATGTGTAATTTAGTACATAAAGACACAAGCATATATATACACATGCAAATTAGTAATTTATTTAAATAGATTATATATATATATAACATATTACCAATAAAAGGTGGATGGTCCAATGTTCGTTCTCTAAAATAACGACCAGAAGAGGGAAAACAGTCATGAGATGGTGAATCAAACAATCGACTAGACATAGAAGCTTGGCCACTCTCATGAGACAATCTATTACGTCGTGTATCTACAAAGAAAAATGCTAATGAAACTTAGTAAAATCAATGAACAAGACTTGAAACAAATATAAATATTCATGCATACTTATAAATTTTGCATGTGCATAAATTTCAAACACATACCTATTGTGTCTTGATATAATACGCTAGAATCTCTAGATGATTCAGACCATCTTCGAGAGTGAACATTTGAAGGTATTTCAGTAGATGTTGTTGTGGTATTAGGCGTCCTTGTCTCATATTTATCTGTACATCTTCAACTCGAAGAATGAGTGACCACCTTGTCTCAAACTATCTCTACTATATATCTCCTATAAACATCAAAATAAGCATCAATGAACTAATGTAGTTTAGCCCATAGAAATTTTTTGAGGACAAGAAAAAAAAATTGAATATATTTATTGTGTATAAAACATAATATGAGCAATCCACATCAAGTTTTTAATCTTGTGGAAATGCTGGTGAGGAAGAAAGAAAGAATTTAGAGCCTTTTTATTGATGTACTTTGATTCAGATATGGAGTGTGTTACACACTAGAGCTACTTCAGTGTTCCTACAAGGCTAAGGCTAGAGCAAGGGGTCAAAAAAATTGATTGTATAGACCAAAGTGGGATTAATTATATGGATATTTGGTTTGAGATATTTTTACCCCTTGGACTGGACATGGACAACCCCTTTGGTTTTACTCTCAAAATTACTTGGCTTAGTGGCTTTGTTGACTACCCCTTTGGTGTGATGAAGTCTCCACCAAGCAGGTTTTTATGCCCATGGGTTGGTTCTCTAGGGCATAACTTTGTTGGAACAACCTACTATGTAACATTTTCACTATAGTAAACATGTGGCCTACACTAGCTAGCATGCCTAGTTGACAATCCTAACACATGACCACACATCCTAAGCATGATTACCACTAAATTCATATTTAACACATTGTTGTTGAAATATGCAATGCCAACATGGAAACAATCATTCTAGATTTTTCTAAAATTCAATTATATTCATATCATGTTAAGCTGAATTATTTCCACGTGATTTTTTAGCAAATAATTGTCCTTTTCATTGCACTTTTTATTTTTCTAAGAATCTTTAAGTTAGATTAAATATTCTCTAATGATAGGGCGGTGACTGATAAAAGAGGCATTCTCCATTTTGATCTATTATATGTACTTACAATTACTTTGTGGTATCCATTCCTCCTTGCTGTATCCAATCCTCTTTATTGAATATTCTTGTTTCAAGACATCATATCTTTAGTTGATTGTTTGCACAACTCTAGTTCATGTTTGTTGATGATTGTTTCCATCACTAATAATTCATAGCTTCTACCCTTAAGTTTAGGTATTTTATAGTTTGTGGTTTCTCCTAAATTTAATCCTGGGATTTAGATAACCTTGTGGAAAATACTTGGCTAACCCTCCTCCCCAATAAGAGACTAAAGAGACACAAGTACAACTTGTGGGGATGCATAGAGGAACAAGCATCTACAAAGGTTTAAATAGCCACAAAGATAAATAATAGGTGAAATCAACACAAAAATGACTAGTGTAACTATCAAGTAATTTGTTTGGGACGCTTTTGTTTTAAAATGCCCTTCCTATGACGTTTGGTATTTAGTTTTTCCCATCAATCATATATTATGTATTATATGTATTTTTATCATTTTTGTTGTGAATACAAGAGAAATTTGGAATTACTATTATGTTAAAAAACATTGTATTTTGGTACACACTATTATAGTGTTAAAAACACTATTATTTTGAAATTGCATTTAACATAACATTATCAAAATACAAAAGTTTATTTTTTCCTAAGAAAAAAAACATAATTTTATATCATCTTTTGAGAACAAAATTACATTTGATATATACACAGTCTGTGTATTTTTAGAAAAGTACTTATAAGCAAGAATACAGATATTGCCAAAAAAATGGCTCTGTAATGTCCCCACAGACAAAATTTTCATTCTGCCACAGTAGCATAAAAGTGTACCCATATCCATCAAAAACTAATCTAGAATTGTTCGGATCCAATCTTCTGCACCAGTACTGCTGAAACCATTCAACCCAATTTAAATCAAAGAACATTAAGTTCTTCATTGCAGCCCCAAAAAATCTAAGGTCCATCATATCCAATAAACATCATAAAAAACAATAAAATAAACATGAGAAACTAGAGTCCATTCTCAAAATAGGAATACATGTGTTTATACCAATAGGAACAGTTCATATAATTACAATTCTTTTCGATAGATAAGCCTATAAGTCATTACGTATTGGATCGAATTATTTGATGTGTCCAACACCATATGGAATACATCATCATTACAAACTTAAACAAAAAGAGAAAATCCTTAAATATTTAAGTTTTTTCTTTACTTAACTTCTTTCAAATTTCATATAGCCTATCTCATTCCATCATTGATGAATCAAACTCTATTAGTGACACTAGCATAGTGACAAACTCTTATTAAGTTTTTTGGGGGTATGCTAATTATTTTTAATTTTTTTAATTGTTTATTTTAAATTCTGTAAAAAGGAAATGCATGATTGGATAAAATGGCAGCTGGTGTAACATGCCAGGATGCATGTAATGCCTTAATGGTGACCAATTTTACATGTTGGAACCATAGGAGAGATCCATAGGAACTCTTGGCTTATGGAGTTGGTTATGGAATACCTCAAAGTGACCATAATCATCATGAAACAAACACAGACAAGTAGACTATGAATGAAACATGAAACAGACAAGCAAACTATGAATGATCCTAATCATCATATGTAATCTGATAGAGAACGGCCCCGAAACATCATTCGAAAGCGGCCAAACAACCTTTTCCCTTGTCATGGCTTGGCCTTCTTTTTTCAAGTAGTAACCATGAGTATTAATGTGCTGAGCCCAATCATTATAATACTTTCAAGGAGTTACGCGTGCTCATAATGATTCATTCCCATTGGGTCGAGGATAGACCTATGATTTAATGATATTGTTCGGCCTATAATAAGAGATAGGGAATATAGAACTTAAGACATGGGCATATTTCCTTTACTCAAAAATCTGTGACAGGTTTGGAACCACTCAAATGCCAAATCCTTCTTATTATTTATAAATAATTGGTTATAAATAATAGTCAATTTTTACATGGATTTGTTGAGAGTTGAGCATAGAGGTTTCTCGGTCTATTTCCTTAAGATTCCTCTTTATACTTAACAACCACCATGAAGCTGTGAAGCACCACAGACATACCAACGCCAATGCTCCTATTCTCCCACATACATACGGCGAAGCCGCGAAGCACCATAGACAAACAAGGCCAACGCTCCTCCTCGCCCACAAATGGATGCCCATAGACACACAAGGCCAACGCTCATCCTCACCCACAAACAGATGCCAACAAGGCCAACACTCCTCCTCGTCGAAGAAAACAGACGCCCACATATGGATGCCAACAAGGCCAACACTCCGCAAACCAACACACGCAGCCCAACACACACATACCAAGACACGCAGGCGTAGGCCAAAACAGGCATAGGGCCAAAACAGACGTAGGTGCAGGCTAGACCAACACACGCAGGCGAAGGCCAAAACAGAGGAAGACACATCCCAACCTCCACCACACAAGGAAAAATCATAAATGACAAAATTGTAAACAGTTGCATGGGTTAAAATATATACAACTTTTTTTGGCTGAAAGGTTGTTTGGCTGAAAAAATGTTTCGGTCGAACAACCTTTCGGCCAAAAAAAAGTTCAAACAAAACAGTAATTGCCAGACATTATTTTTTCGATGATACTTACAAAGCCCACATAATGAGGTTCCCCGTTAATTTTAACATTCGGCTAGAATAATATTTCGGCCGGCCGAAAGTTTTTTACATTTGTTTGGCCAAAAAAATTAAATAGTTCGACTGAAAACCTAAAATAGTTCAGCTGAAAAAAAATAGTTCGGCCGAAAGTGTTTTAAATACAAATTCCGAAAGTTGATTCTCATGGAATAGACACCCAGATTCATGATTTCCCTTAAAATCAAGTTACAGTCTACCTTGCCTTAGGAAGGCGCATATTTTCCACCTCTCAACCCTATTAGGGTTTCTAGTTGAAAAATTAGGTCATCCAGAAGGAGGTCATCCAGAAACTATTTTCTTCAAGTAAGTAATCTTCCTCCCTGTTCCATTTTAATTTCTCATTCTATTGAAGATGACTAAGAACACCAAGTTAGATGAAACGCTTGAAGGAGCTGAAAACTTTAGAGCTGCATGGAAGTATAGGATCATGCTCATACTACAAGAGAATAATCTAGACAAACTTGTGAAGGAGGAAGTGAAAGAACCAGAATAGGAGGAAGTTAAGTCCAAGCATAAGAAGGATATGATCATATCCAAAAGGATCATAGTTGACTCCATCAAGGATAATTTGATTCCTCCAGTATCATGAAGGGAAACTCCAAAAGAAATGTTGATGCCCTCTCCAGTCTATTTGAAGGGACAAACATCAACAGGAAGATGACTCTGTGGAACCACCTCAAAAGTGTTAAGACTCAAAATTCAGAGACTATGCAAACTTACTTTTCAAGAGTGCCTCAAATTAGAGATCAACTAGAATCCATTGGTGATACAGTAGAAGAAGGAGAAATTGTGATGACCACCCTAAATGGTCTTCCAATATATTGGGAAGCTTTTATCCAAGGAATCTTCTTAAGAAGGAAACTAACCAAATTCATAAAGCTATGAGAAGAATGTGTCCAAGAAGAAGAAAGAATCTTAGTCAGAGAAGTGAAGCTAAATGATAATGAAGATCAAGCCTTGATAGCCCATGCCAAAGGCAAGCACAAAAGAAAGAGTCATGATCATCCTCACAAGACTCAAGGGTTCAAAATACCCAAGAAAGACTTCTCAAATTATGAGTGATTCACTTGTCACAAGTTGGGACACATTGCCATCAACTATCCCATGAGAGCAAAAAGAGTTAAAAAGATGAAAAGATTCCAAGCTCATGCTGCTGAAGATAGTGATCAAGAAGTAGAAGAGGAAGCAAAGAAGGATGAAGAATCCAATGAAGAATATGTATTGAATATTTTCCCTAACAGGATTAGACTCACCAGCAAATGACACCTAGTTAGTAGACATTGGTGCATCCAAGCACATGGTAGGTTACAAGGACTCACTAGCATGCCCTATACAAAAAGATTCACCACACAAAGTAATGCTTGGAGATGACTCCCAATATCCCATTAAAGGAATGGGAGAAGCATCCTATAAGTTGGACTCTAGAAAATACATGAAGATGAAGGATGTATGTTGGAGGAACAAGTCGGTAAGTCGACTTGAACGATAGCCGACTTAGTCGATCAGCCGACTAAACTAGAGATTAGGTTAGCCACCTAAGGTCGTGTCGGTTCACCGAACTGACAAGTAGTTATTTTGTAACTGTTTGTAAATCATATATATTAGGTTGTTGAGCCAGATGAGAACTCGGTTCAGTTCTCTGTATTGTATGGACCCATTCATGTTAATATAACCTGTTAATTCATCTATTTGTTCTTATCTCTTGTCTCTGTTATGTATGTATGTTTTGGTATGTATTATTTATAACCTTATGTGATCTGTGAGATTACAACATTGGTTCCGTTGCCAGGATTTTTGTACCTCCCTATTTCTTCAGGACGAAGAAACGTTTTGTTTGTGGGGGAGATGTTGGAGGAGCAAGTCGGTAAGTCGACTTGAATGATAGTTGACTTAGTCGATCAGCCGACTAAGTCGGTCGGCCAACTAAACTAGAGATTAGGTCAGACACCTAAGGTCGTGTCGGTTCACCGAACCGACAGGTAGTTATTTTGTAACTGTTTGTAAATCATATATATTAGGTTGTTGAGCCAGATGAGAACTCGGTTTAGTTCTCTGTATTGTATGGACCCATTCATGTTAATATAGCCTGTTAATTCATCTATTTGTTCTTATCTCTTGTCTCTGTTATGTATGATGTTTTGGTATGTATTATTTATAACCTTATGTGATCTGTGAGATTACAACAATGTCCTATATGTCCCTGGACTAAAGAAGAACCCCCTATCTATTTCAGCTTTGGACAAGAGAGGATTCAGAGTTTCCTTCATAGATAGAAAAGTCCTCATGTGGTCAAAAGGAAAGACCATAGATGATGCAGTGGAAATTGGAATTGAAGAAGGAGGACTCTACAAACTGAAGGGACATGCAAATTCGGATTTAGAAACCAGTACAATAAATCCATGTGAGCTTTGGCACAGAAGGCTTGCTCATGTTCATTATATAGCTCTTCCAATAGTAAGTAAGGATGTGACTGGTCTACCAGAAATTCAGATAGAACATTAAGGTGTATGCTAAGGATGTGCACAAGGAAAGAATACTAAGAATCCCTATCCAAAGAGTGACAGCAAAGCAAAAGGGATCCTAGATGTCATCCATTCGGATATATGTGGGCCAATGCAAACAACTTCTGTAAGTGGGTATGTTTACTATGCTTCCTTTATTGATGACTACTTGCGCAAGACTTGGATATATTTTTTGAAAAAGAAGGATGAAGTATTTGAAAGGTTTAAAGAATTTAAGGCCCTAATAGAAAACCTCTCTGAGAGGAAAATAAATATTTTAAGATCAGATAATGGAGGAGATTTCACATCAAATGAATTCAATGATTTCTGCAAGGAAGCTGGGATTAAGAGGGATCTCACCATTCCCTACAATCCTCAACAAAATGGTGTGGCAGAGAGAAAGAATAGATCTATCATGGAAGCAGTAAAAGCCATGATACATGATCAAGATCTACCAATAAACTTTTGGTAAGAAGCGGCCAGAACAATAGTATATGTACATAACATAATCTCCCACGGTGCCCTTGGGAACAAAACTCCAGAAGAAATGTTCTCCGGAGAAAAGGCTGAGGTAAGTCACCTAAAGATATTTGGTTTCCCTGTGTATATTCATATTCCCAAGGAGAAAATAACAAAGCCAGATCCTCCAAGAAAGAAGGGATTGTTTGTAGGATATAGTGAACAGTCAAAAGCCTATCATATCTATATCCCAGGATACCGTCAAATTAAGCTTAGCAGAGATGTAAAATTTGACGAAGACACAACTTTTAGAAAGTCAAAGAAAGATAGAAAAGTTGAATAGGAACATGAAACTATCAAAGCAACAGAGAATCCTAAACCAGTTAGGAATGAAGAAGAAAGTCAGATACCTGAGGATCATGACATGACTGAACCTCAGTTGCAAGAAGAAGTGCCCAATGAAATGATTTCTCGAAAGAGAAATCCTTCCTAGGCTCGTGATGTAATTGAAGAAGCAAAAAGACTTGGTATCACAGAAGGAACCACTAGAGAAAGAAAGAAGCCAAAGTCATATCCCAGTTATATGGCCTTGATGAGTGATCTAGTTGATAAAGAACCAACTTGTTTTGAAGATGCAACAAAACAGAAGGAATGGGTTGATGCAATGGTAGAGGAATACCAATCCATAATAAAGAATGATGTGTGGGAAATAGTCCCAAGACCAAAAGACAAATCAGTGGCATCCTCAAATTGGATCTTCAAAACAAAGCTCTCCACATATGGTAGTATAGAAAACTACAAGGCAAGATTCGTAGCAAGAGGGTTCTCCCAAAAGGAAGGAATTGACTATGAAGAGACCTTTTCTCTAGTAGCTAGGTGCACTTCAATTAGAGCTATCCTTGCCTTGACATCTAAGAATAAATGGAATTTACATCAAATGGATGTAAATACATCTTTTCTAAATGGCTTGATAGAAGAAGAAGTTTATATTGAACAACCGCAAGGTTTCAAGACTGATGATCGAGAAGCTTGTGTATGCAGACTCAAGAAAGCATTGTATGGGCTAAAACAAGTATCTAGAGCATGGTATGAAAGAATAGATGGGTTCATGATCTTCCGTTCAGGGTGAGATCTGGTAGCAAAGATCGGAGGTGAGGCTCGGAGAGCCTCACCTCTCAATGGAGAAAACCAAAACAACACTCAGAGCTAAAAAAATATTCAAAAACCCTAAAACATATAAGGCAAAAAAATGGCACAAGAAATATTGGATGCTTCATTAGGAGGCCAAATGCCTTTTTATAACCATTACAAGGGAATCCTCGTTGATGAGGCCAAAATGAGTACAATAAATGTTGCTCATTATTTATACTAATATATATAATTTATCTACTTAATACATTTCCTAATACATAATGGGGAGTGTGGGCCTCCCATACATCCCATTCCTCCCGGTTGAAGTGGAAAGCGTCCCTGCTTTCCTTCCTCCCAGTTGAAGTTGGAAGCCATGCTTTCAAAGAGGAGAATCCAAAAAGTAGAAGAGGTGTCGAGCTTTGTTGCAATTGGATGATGATAATGATGGTGGTGTAAGATGTGAGCAGTTGTGGATTCCCATACAACTACTGTTGTACATCTTATTGTAAATAAACTAGAGGGAGAGATTTGTATTGTTTTAGATCTGTGAACCTCCTCTCTTGCAAGATGCGAGTAGGTGGGGACGCCCATACAGCTGTTGTTTTTCATCTTGTTGTAAATAAACTAGAGGGAGAGATCTGTATTGTTTTAGATCTGTGAACCTCCTCTCTTGGTGGTGGAGATCTATGCGCCCTTGGGGCTAGGAGACCTGTGTATCCACCGACAAATGAACTGATATTGAAACCCTCATAAGGGTGTGATTTGGATTGATACAAAAAGATTGAAGCTACCTCAAACCCCATGAAGGCCTTATCTGCAAACAAAACTGTGTAGAGTACTTGTTGGAGGAATTGACAAAATGAAAAAATGGAACAAAACTGTGCAAAGTGTTGTAGAGTACTGCAAAAATGGAACTAAAAGAGAACCAATCTCAAAGAGAACTAATACTGTCGCAAAGTAAAACTGAACAAAAAAAAGAAACCGACGCTGAGCTTGAACAAAAAACTGCTTGCACCATTGAACTGTTGTTGAAAATAAATTTCAGACCTGTGCGTGATTGCTATAGCCAAAAGAGGGAATGGATCCCTGTGGAAAGGCTGCGGAATCCCATGCCATGTTGAAGATGTGTTTCTAGACAAATGAACTTCTGCAAATTGTTGAATATGCCACGTTGAAGATCGCTTGCTGGTGGGTGCCAAATGAACTTCTGCAAATTGTTGAAGATTCCATGTTGAAGATGGCTTCCTGGAGAGTGCTTCTCGCTGGTGAGTTATAGTTGTTACTGCTGTCAGGAAGAGATTTTATAACTACTGTGGAGGCACACTGAACCAAACATGTGCTGAAAAATACTCCTTGAAGAGCCATGAGGTACTTGTGTAAACTACTAATAGGAATTGAGATGTTGGCGGCAAGTGTGAGGTGAAAATGAGGTGTCGAAGCGGGTAGAGGAATGAAGGACAGTGACATAGGAAAGAAGGGAAGTAAATCAAGAGTAAGAATGAATGTGAGGGAGCATGAGGGGGTGTCAGAAAATAAATGGAAGCCAAGAGGAGATTAGGGAGCAAGGCATGAGGTGTGAGGGAAACCTATAACAAATGGTGAGATTAGAGAGGAGTGCCAAGAATGGATCGATGCAAAGATGGCAGTAAAAGGCGGCTTAGGAGATTAGCATAGAGGAATGTCAAAAGGAGAGTGGTGGACGTCAAAATATAGAGAAGCAGCACTGCAAACTAGATGAACAGCTAGATCTAGAAAAATGAGAACCAGATTTGAATGCTTGTGATGCTCAAACTTGATGTCGGTATTAAATATGGAGCCGTAGATTTGGGACCTGCTAGATATATGGATGACCAGAATATTTTGCAGATGATCTTAATCAACTCTACTATCTCTATTGTAGGGCTTGAAATTTGAACAAGGCGATTGAAAATGTTAAGTAAAGGTGGGAAATCCTCATCAATGATAAGATATACATGAGTTCGCTCATCCTTGGACTTGAACTTGTACTTCCTTGAAAGAATTCTCATCACATATAAAGCACCATATACGTTTTGACCTTGCAAATTACACTTGACCTAGATAAGAAGGGAATTCCAATCCTCTGGATAGTTTGCATTAATAAAAGTTTTAATGCACTCCCCAAGTTGCACTCTCAACAAAGGAGAAACACGAACAATGAACTCAAGTAAATTTTCTCTCACTGTCTCCTTATCAGCTGCTGATATCTTCTGCTACTCACCAAGCTAATGAGGTTCCCAATTTTTTCCTATAAAATTCTTGAAGTGGATGCTTGCAACTTGATGTACAGCCAGACGTACAGCCAAATCGCAGTTTCCATCAACTATTATGTGTAGAAGTTTGACAAGATGTTGAGACGTGTACTGATATTTTGCTCTCAAGTGACCTACTCGACTCCTAAACTCAGGAAATACATGATGTACTAGCATTTGCTCCAGTTGAGATTTATATGGCTATGTCTGCTTCAATTTATCACATAAATCCTCGAATGCCAAAAGAGAACCATCTTTCTGCCTATAGGGTTTGTAGCCTGAAGATGCCTCATCATACCTTCTGGAAACTTCAACAATAAAAGTAAGGAATTTCTGGAGATTTTCTTTTCCACATTGTTGCAGCTGCAACAATTTCCCAAAATTCCAAAAAAATTTAGGACCCTCCTTTGCTTGGATTAGTTCGATTTTCTTCTTTGGGTTGGTCTAATAATGATTCCTCAGAATGTTTTAATGCTTGGGTTGATTTACCACCTGTTTCAGATTTTTCTAACGCTTAAAAAAATTCAATGATTGATCAAACTCCAGCATTGTTTTTAATTGCATGACTAAATCGGAAGTGTATTTGCTTTTCCTCCCGCCGTTGCGGATGGATATTCGGTTTTGACTTCGACTTTTCTCCCGTTTTGATTGGTTTTAATTGGCTGCTTTTTGGTTTTGCATCAGAACTGTTATGACTTCTTCTTCCGCCATTGCGAATGGCAAACCACTTTCTCTCCCGATTATGGCTTGAAGTTTCAAACCCCGTTTGTTGTTTTCGTCGAGCCCGTAAGTCTTGGGCTGTCGTCGTTGCGGCTGCGGGAAGTTTTCTCCTTCCAATCGTTTGAGTCATTTTACATCCGACGTTGCGGAGGGTCGCGCCTTTTGTAGCCCCGCCGTTGCAGCTGCCGAATGCTTTTCCCTGCCGATCTCTTAGTCGTTCCGCTTCGACACCAACCCCGTGTTGCGGAACGGTTTATCGTTTGTATCCCCGACGTTGCAGACGTTGATGTCCTTACGGTTCCGCCATTGTGGTTGAAATAAGAGCTAGCCCTTTCGATGTGTAGTCATTTTGTCTTTCGATTCAGACTTTACTCCCATTGCGGATGGATTTGTCTTTTGCGGCTCCGTCGTTGCGGCTATCGTTTCACTATTGTCCCGACGAGTTAGTCTTCCGAGGTTCTGCTACGTATGTCTCCGCGGAGGGCTTAACGCTTTGACCATCCGCCATTGCGGAAGAGAGTATACTTTCAACCTCCAATTCAAAAGCTCTCCGTCGTCCGATCTTTTGCCCGCCCGTTGTGGTTGACTACATGTACGGGGTCGAGGGGTTATTTTTCTATTGTTATTTTTCAACTGTCGTTTTGACTGTCGCAAGCTGTCAAAATCGTGATGTCGCGCTCGCCCGGTCCCTCGTTTTCGGTACATGCAGTCCAGGGGTCTCCATCGCGAAGTTTGACAGGCTTCTCCACGCCGGTTACACATCCGTGCCAGGTAGGCTTCGTTTGCCTTTCCTCTTTCTGTTTGAACGTTTGGTGGTTTTGTTTTTTACGGTGGTTTGTTTCCCCGGCCGTTTTCCTCGTCCCGTTAAATTATATGCCTATAAAGGTGGAGATTTTTATCTTAATTGTTCGTGGGAGGGCGGTTTGGCCCTTAGAGTAGTTTTTCCATATCGTCGTTGCTATACCACCCTGCGCATAGAGAATTAGGGGGTTTGGTGCAGACAGTCTTTACGTTGTCTGCACCAAACCACCCTGTATGATGATGTATGGTGGAGATAGGTTTGCCATGGCCCTTCCTTGTGGATTTGGGACTGTTTGTTCCATTTTTGGGCTTCCTGCGTCGTTTAAACCCCAATCATTTTTGTCATGTTGTTTCGCGCGACCCCATTCGAGCTCAGTGGTCGAACCCCAGCCGGTTGAAAGGGATATATCACTGCTTTTAGTTTGTTGGCCATAAGCTGTGAGGGCACGGTTTTGTTAAAGCACTGTTAAAGTCTCGTATATCTTTTCCTTGTTTGCCCCGTGCATCGAAACAATAATGTCACCCACAGAGAGCGGAGGTTTTCTTCGCGTTAATGTAGATGTTTTTTTCGCCCGATTATATTGTTAGAATTGTTGGTATTGAACAGCAGTGGTAGATTGCTCATTTTACTGTATATAACTTGTTTTTCATCATGCTAGATATAGACAAAGTCACTGAACACTGCACATTGTGTTTCAATAGCTCTGTTCGTTAGGCCATTTCAGCCTAGGTACACACATAGTTGCTTCATTGACTAATTGATATCATGTTAAACATAGAGGAAACAACACACTGCACATTGATGTTTATAAGTTTGTCACTCAGCCAAAATGGATTAATATTACAATTTTATGGCAGGAAGAATCCACAATGTCAAAGAGGCAAAAGAAGAAGGCCCCAATGGTCGAGGAAGAGCCCGAAGTAGAAACTGTCACCAAAACTGAATATATATACGAAGACACAAAGTGTATTTCTGGTGTCGAACTTGAATACCAGTAGGGGGAAATATATAGACTGATCACCCGTAGAGAGGTTCCTGACATGGGCTTAGAAGAAGAGTCCATATATGCCAACATAGAAAGATCTTCACTGATGAAGATCGCCACCAGACCAGAGTTGTTCTCGTGCTCTGAAGTAATCGGTTGGATTCTGCCCCGGGTAGATGTCACAACAATGATTCTGGAAAATGTTGAAAGACAGGGCTATGCTGCATATAGCCCTGGATATGTAGCTCTGGCTTACCACCTGCCAGAAGCCCAAGTATTCCTATTTGATGATTGGTTGAACAACATTAGAATGGACCTAGTAGAAACTCTTAAAAGGATGTTGTTGCAGGGAAAACATTACAGATATAGACCGACGGGTGATTACGATACAACAGGCTTAATGGCCCCCTATAGGTTCATAGCTTTAATGCTGAACATGATTTTTGGAAGAGCACATGGTAGGTTCTTCAAGTTAGAATGGATCCCAATCATTTTTTATGTTGCAACCCAGGGGACAATTTTCAACTGGGCAAGCATTGCAGCAAATAGTCTTTCCGCTTGCTTGGCTTCAGCTTTGGGAGGAGTACACCAAAAGAGATCGGAATTCTATATGAGTTCCATACTGGTGGACCGTATATTATGCAATCAGCCTTTCCCTGGCCTCAGGTGCATCTAGGACAGGGAAAGAATGCCTGTCTATTCTGCTTATAAACCACTGTGGGAACATAAATATCACAACCATTATCGAGAAGTATGTGAACACTTTATCATGCCCTTATACACACTCATTTTCCTGAAGGAATGTGATTGTATGTCAGAGGAGGCACTGCAAGTGATAGAGGAGTATGCAGACTATTATTTGACTAAAAATGGCTTATACTTTAGAATGTTTGGAGGGTCCAGAGCCCCTTCCCTGCTGCCCAAATACGCTACTGATTACATCATTCACAAGGAAGCAGTAAGGCAGGTGTTCTTGGATGGCATAGGGAGCTTCTTGTTCAAGCATAAGAAGACCTCCTACCCTCCTTTTCCCTTCAAGTTAGGAAGCTACAGATTCACTAGGGTGAAAAAAGCTGATGAATCCGTAGAAGAGCTGGAGAGGTTCCATTTTGGCGAGATGCCCTACCACAGAAATGACTCCCAAGGTAAAGTGGTCGATCATTGCAAAGAAAAAAATGTACATTTTGAGTACACCCATCATTGGGATAGGGAAGAATCTGTCTTCCGTAATGCTCAGAATATGACAGCCTTGAGGAGGAGGTTCAAAAAGAAGATAATCACCAAAGGTGGAAAGGGAGAAGAGCAAGCAAAGGCTAAGGAAGAAGCAAAG
Source organism: Pseudotsuga menziesii (assembly GCA_001517045.1). NCBI lineage: Eukaryota > Viridiplantae > Streptophyta > Pinopsida > Pinales > Pinaceae > Pseudotsuga > Pseudotsuga menziesii. Next base: position 180,209 of record LPNX011169872.1, on the reverse strand, counting down.
AGAAGGAACGGGGAGGCCCAGAGATTGGAACAAGAAGCTGCAGGGTGGCTGCAGGGAGAAGAAGAAGAGAAAAGAAAAGTTGCCCAAGAAGCAGCTAGAAAAGCTAAAGAAGATACAAGGAAAGAAGAAGAAGTTGGATGAGGAGCTGCAGAAGCAGGAGGCAGAAAGGCTGAAAATCACACAAACAGAGATAGAAGAGTTAGCCTCTGACACAGCTGAAGGGCAGACCCAGGATATTGAAAACCCAGAGGTTCAGGACCCACAAGTACCTGCTGCCAGCACACCCATGGTCCCCACACTGAAGCTGGTCCCCTTTGTGCAGAAAAAGGGAGAAGAAATCCCTGATTTCAACACTGTTTTCTATGATAGGGCAACAAAAAGGATAGTGAAGAGGACAGAGAGGAAAGTTGAGACAGGAGGTCTGCCCAAAAAGATGATCACAGATACACCTGTTGTGTTGGGAACAGACCGGGATCTGAGATTCACCCTGAGAGCCGGGGTTACACTAATCCACGCCTCAGAAGATAACATGGACCAGGTAATGACTGACTTAGATCAGTCCAAGAAATCCTCTACTCAGTTGAAAGACACCTTGAGGAAAGAGAGAGAGGAAGGCAATAGACTGAAGCGGAAGTATGAAGACATGCAGAGGGAGATAAAGGCTTCTAGGGCTGAATTGGAGGCCCTCCAAGTAGAAAGACAGGTCAGAGAAACTACGCAGGAATGCTTGGAGAAAGTGCAGAAAGAACATCAAGAGCTAAAGATGGAGAACGAACGGCTGCTGGCAAAGGTAGAGGAGCTAGAAGAGCAGCAAAAGATCATCTTGGAGGCTAGTGAGCTACACACCCAGGAAAAGGAAAAGAAACATCAATAGCAGATCTCTTCTTTAACAACTGCTCTGGAGGAAGCGAGGGATCAGTAGGTTAACCTCCAGCCATTCAAAGAGCATGTCTTGCCCCAAAAAGCCAAGATGATGCAGCTACAGACTGTTGTTGAAGAGGAGAGATGTAAATTGCTGCAGATCGATGGTCGATTGGAGGAAATCTTAGAAACCTCCTCTTACTTTGTGGACAGATCTCAGGACGTCCTTGAAGTCCTGACTGCAAGAATGGCGAGGCTGGAAAACAATGAAGAGACTCCAGCAGAACTGCCATAAAAAGATAAACAAGCCCTCAAGTGGGATTATGACTTAATAGAATTTGCTATTAACACCGCAGAGGATTTCAAGAAAGCAGTCAAGAAGACGAAGGGAGCCTGCACGGAATTTTTCAGAAGAGTCCTTATAACATACAACCGGTGCCAGGTAGAGGCCAAGCAGAGGCTGGATGATTTCCCAGACCACAATTCATTTGTGGAGATGTTGCAGAAGAGACATCAGAATGAAGAAGCGAGAATGCAACACATTAAGGCCATTGATGACCAGATTCTGAGAAGCGAAGTAGGCCATTCAGCCATTAGTGTACAGCTTTTGGAAGACGAGCTTCGGTTGAGCGCAGTCAGAGTCGAGGCTATAAAGAACCAGGCTAAAAATTTTGAAATCAATATTCAGTTTTTGGAACCCTACGTGTTTGAGGGCATTGCCTCTGAAGCTTCGAAATGGAAAAAATTTCTAGACACCCAAGTGGGACCCTCCTCGTAAAGGATTGGTCACTTTTTGTAATGTGTAATATTTTGTAAAAACATTTTGAGAAAAGTCAAATGTTGGGAAACGAAGAGTTGGGAAGCCCAAAGGTTACTTTGGGCAGCCCAACCGTCTCACCCTTTTATATAAATGTAAAGAGCTTAGAAGGGAAAAGGGTCTTTTTCCCAGTTAGACATAGAAACGATATTGTAAGAAGAACTATTTCTCTTTGCAATAAAGAAGTATTGTTTGCCTGTTGGAGAAATATTGGTGGCACTTTCAAATGTTATGGTGTGGATGGCTGAAAGATGAACTAATTTGTTTTTCCAGCTTTTTGTCCATTAACCTTGAGATCGTTCTAACTCTTTGAACCTATGTTCTTGTTTAAATGATTTCTGGTTTATTTTTGTGGAATGACCACCATGAGTAATGTATGTTGTTCATAAAACAATTAGCTATCTGGTTGTTGAAATATCTTTCATCGTTCATGCATTATGGAAAGAAATATCAGCTAACTGTAGTTTATGTTTATATTGCATGCATAATACACATTACTCATAAATAATTTACAATCTGGCTCCCCGGGGATAGATAGATAGTTAGATGGATAGTTAGTTTATTTCATTGCTGCATATGTGATTTAGATGCTTGTGAGCCTAAGACGAGAGGTAAGAACCTGCGCATCACATTGTGACAGCTCCTCGCATTCTTCATCACCCTGCATGGTTAATTAGGCATTTGCATTTCATACATTAAGTAAAAAATACAAAATACATGGTGGACTGGGCCGCAACCGGTAAAACCTTTGTTTTGTTACTTGACTTACGGTAGCCGGACCGCAAACCGGATGGATTCCCTATACCAAACAGTCAACGGGCTAGTTGGGAACGTTGACTGGGGAGAATCCCTTACTCTTGCTGCCTGCGAATTTCCAGGCCTCAACACACGTTTCTGGACTAACTTTGTGATGAAATCAATGGATGTAGTACGGGGACTATACATATCTTCAATAATATCATAACCTTTCTTAACATATTCATGGGGATCTTCACGCCAAAGCTTCTCATCATTATCATTGAAACACATAAGAGGGAATATGATGTCAAAAAGCACTATATAAAGTTGTAGATTTAACAGCTGATATGTATTAGACTTGGAAATGTTGCTACTCAAATATTGAAGGACAAGATTGGTCACCTTGTCTAGAAGGTAGCCACCCTATCGAATGACATTGGCAACAAATTCAAATGACACTCTAAAATCTTCCCGACATAATGCTTTTGAAACATCTGAGAAAAAGAATTTTTCTCTGGTTTTAAAAGCTTTAGGTCTCCAAATCGAGTGTACAAGCGGTTTAGGATATGCACAGTCCACTTCTTTACTTTCATGATATGCACGGTCCACCGTTTCTCTGGGTCAATTGGCTGTCCCTCGAGAGGAACTGGACAATCCAAGCATTAAAGACATTGGGATCAAATAGCCAAGGAAAACGATCAAATATCCAATGTTTCATGATAAGTCAAAACATATTGAAGTAAGATATCACTTCATTCGAGACATGGTTTAGAAAGGAGCTATAAAGCTCACGTATGTTCCTACAGAGGAACAAGTAGTAGATGTGTTGACTAAGCCTATGGCTTGTGTAAAGTTTGATTACTTTCGAGACAAGCTTGGTGTAGTCTGGAAGGACCTCTCTCGAAAGAGGGAGTGACAATAGATAGAAGAAGGATGGAGTGGTGAGTAGCTCAGCCTAGAGTAGGGTAAATCTGACTAGGACAGTTTGGCCTGAAAGGGTTAATCAGACGAGACTTGTTGATCCTAGGTGGATTAGTATGTCTCGCTAGATCAGTTTAACCCAAGTGGGTTTGTAAGTCAGGACAAGGCTTGTTGGTCCCCAGGAAGATCCATCTGTCTAACTAGGCTTGTTGGCTCGAAAGAGTTAGTAAGTTAGACCAAATTCCTGGGTGGTTCTACCAGAGAACTCACTGTGATGCTGAGATAGTTAGAGGGTAGGATGGCTGTTACAGTATCGCTCTATCGTTGATTGATGAGATGTTTGCTTTTAGTAGTGTTATACTGATGAGATGTTAGTTCAGTATGATTATACTGATGATTGTCGAGATGATAGTTTAATATTTTATAATGATGACGGTTAAGCTGTTAGTTCAGTATTGTTATACTGATGACTGTTGATATGTTAGTTTAGTATTGTTATACCGATGACTGTTGAGATGTTAGCTCATTATTGTTATACCGATGACTGCAGAGATGATTAGTTCAGCATTGGTATGCTAATTGTTGAGATGATTAACTCAGTATTGTTATACTAATTGAGATGTATGTTTTAGTATTGTCATGCTGATGATTGATTGAGATGTATGCTTCATATAATGTCAGTATTGATTACACTAATGATTGATGAGATGCTTGATGAAATGTGTACAGTGTAGTCACACTGTTGATTGCTGAGATGATTGTTGAGATAGTTACAATTGATTGTTGTTGAGATGGTTATAATTGATTGCTAAGTTGCTTGACTAATGACTGGTTGATGTTGAGATGTTTATTGTGATAGTTTCAGTATCTCTATACTGATGAGGCAAATACAGTATCTCTATACTGATGATGATGTTTATGATGTTCCAGCATCTCTATGCTGGTAATGCAGATGATGATCTAGCATTACAAATGATTTGATTTTTAGCACTAATATGTTAATGATGTTGTTGATTGTTTCAGTATTTACATACTATCGATACAGATGATGATGTTTCAGTATTTCCATACTGAAGAGACAGATGATGACGTTTTAGTATTCACATACTGAAGTTACAAATGATGGTGGTTCAGTGGTCACATACTGAAGATATAGTTGGTGATACTTATGATGCAGATGATGATGTTCTCGGTATTCACATACTGAAGATGCAGATGATGATGGTTCAATATTCACATACTTGAGATGCAGATGATTATGGTTCAGTATTCACATACTGAAGATGCAGATGATGATGGTTCAGTATTCACATACTGAAAATACAGATGATGACAATTCAGATGATGATGATACAAATGATGGTTCAGTGTCCACACACCAATGTTGACCAGTGGATGAGTCAGAAGATGATCCAGTATTCACATATGGACACTATAGAATATCGTTGAAAATATGAAGCAACGGATGATAATCCAGAAGATGGTTCAGCATTCATATGCTGATACTGCAAGAGATGTTCTAGAAGATGACAAGAAGACGATTGAATAAATACGATTGGAGAAGAAGATATAGCTGAGATCGATGATGAATATGTGTGATGCTGTACCAAAACTTCCTATGACATATAGATTCTCTCGAGTCATTTGTACAATTGTAATAGTAGCAGTTGCTACTATAGTTGAATACCTTCCTAGTTAACAGGGAGTGTTAAAACAATGTAACTTCGGAAGATATTCTAGTTGTATTATATTCCTCCTATTGGAGATGTTTTTGGTCTTATTAGAGTCATTAAAGGATGAAATGTAAACCTTTGAATGTAAGTCAAGTCATTAGTACCCAAGTGTCAATATAACAAATGCTATTTGTAATGTCCAGTTGGGAAAGTCGGCCTCACAGCTAGTGAAGTCGGCCCCACCAAGTTAGAGGTCAAGTCAACAAAAGAATATAAATAGGGAGGCGCTCCCCTTCATTTGTGCTCACTCACTCAAGAAATTTTGCAAGAGAGAGAAGAACCGATGAGCTAGAAAGGAGTAAGAAGCAGTTGTCTGGCTTTTACACTATTTTGGTCGAGATCTATACTAAGGAAGTTTTGCGGGGTTTTCTCCCTTGTGGTTTCTCCAAGGAAATCTTTGTGTTCTTGTGTTATTATGTTTTATGTGCATGATGTTCTTTCAGTGATATTCTAGTAATTTGTTTTAAGATATCATCTAAGCAAATTGATAAAACTTAACAGAAAGGATTTCGATACGGTACCTAGAAATAACCTATGGAATAGATTAGAAGAGCTAAAGGTTCCTTTCGAGTTGAGATCTATTGCAATAAGGTTATACGATAATGTAATCACCAAGTTTAAGAGCAATCAGGGGTGGTTGAGAGATATTAAGTGTAATATTCGAGTTAAACAAGGTTTCCCCCTCTCCCCTACCCTATTTGGCATTTGCAATGATAAGCTAGAAGGTTGTTTAGAAGAAGCGGGTTGTGTTGGCACGTTCTTAGTTGGAATAGTCATCATCCTTCTTCTCTATGCTAACGATATTGTCCTTCCGGCAAGGTGTCCATCTGATCTTGATAAGAAAATATGACTTCTTAAGGATTTCTGCTTTACCATGGGCATGGCTATCAACACTTACAAAACAAAAGTTATGATTATCAAATCCAAGAAGGACACTTACGCTAATTTTGTGTATGACAATAGCAACTTAGAGGAAGTGTCTTCTTACAAATACCTAGGAATTGATATTCATCACAAGCTCAACTGGAACTATAGCATTGAGAAAAGGATTAATGAAGGGTGGAAAGCTTGCTTTGGTCTTGAAAATAATTGTAAAGAAGCAAACCTTGTGATGTGGGACAAAAATAAGTTCCTCTTTGAAACTTTAGTCGCTCTTGTTATCTTGTATGGATGCGAGGTTTGGGGTTGCAGCATCTCTAGAGAATCTTGGAGAAATATTAAGCAAATCCAGAAGCGTTTTATAACGTATAACCTCAAAATTAAAAGCAATACACCATATCATATTCTCCTTATAGAACTCAGTCTTTCCCCTATCGAGAGCCTAGCTATGACTAGGCTCCTGTTGTACAAGCACAAAATCAATAACATGGGAGACCATAGACTTCCTAAGATAGCTTTTAATTCCAGGAAAAACCACCTTAGGCTCAAGCGAGGTTGGTGTAAAGATACCAAGGCCTGGTTAAACCACTAGAAGATCGACGAAAATATTGCATTGTAAAATATTAATAACATTAAAAATATTGTTACTTCTAAGTTTAAAGAGAAACTGTGGTGTGAGAAAGATTTAGAGGCTAAATGAAAAGTATGATATTATAAGGAGGTCATCAACCCTACTCTAGAATATCAAAAGTATCTCTCTGTTTTAACTAGTTCAAAGAAAAAAACTAATATAGCCAAGATAAGAACGAACTCTCGTGAGCTCCATAGTGAAACAGGTCGTTGGACAGTTCCTAAAACACCGTGGATGGAAAGGATCTGCCATCTCTATGACAATAGGAACATTGAAGATGAAAATAACTTCCTCTTAGAGTGCCCCGCGTACACCCACATTAGATCTCAGTTTCATAATCTACGGTTGTAACATCAACCTTCCTAGCCTTTTAACTTGTCAAAATTATAGTGAGCTCAGGACACTTCTCACCAAGCTCTTTGAGCATAGGAATAGAATCTTAAAACAAACTAATTAATTGGTCTCTTTAGGTCTGATAGACCAAAGTTTGGTCTCGATGGACGTTAACCATCATCATCAATAAAAATATTTCTAATAAACAAATAATTTTGTAAGTACTTAATGCAAAACATTGTCATTGGGAGCCGGAGCTTATTCTTGATTAAGTTGTCATTGATTCCAACGATATCTGGTCATTGATGCCAATGGTTGAGTCCTTGTTGCCCCTTGTGGAGCCCCTAAGGGTTAGTGTTTAGTTTGTGGTTGTTTGTTTCATAGTAGCACTTCTGATATTGTCCAATCCCAAGCTTGAATCCCTTGGAGGCCTTGGAACAATGACAAAAGCCCTAGTTACCCATTGACTTGCTCAAGTGCCCCTAATTTTTATCTTGGTGCCATTTGAGTCCATTGTCTAGTTCCTTACTCCTTGTTGATATTTGGTTATTGGTTTTTGTGTTGCTTGTTATGCTTGTACTTGTTTTAGTCTCTTGATTGGTTGTTGGATGGATGATGTGGCTCATGTGTGTAGTGTTGATGGTGAATCCCATTGCTTGCATTGGATGGTCTTGAGGTTGTTAAGTTCTTGTGGGGTCCTTGAGTCACCCTTGAGTCCACAAGGTTATATATTGATCCTCTTGCATGTGGAGACTTAGGTCTTGGAACCCACACTTATGGTGGTATGTTGGAACCCATTCTTATGGGGTCCTTGGTGTCCTTGAAATTTTAAGTTTTGAACCCACATAAATGTTTTGATGTCCCTTGGATGCTATATGGTCATTTCCATGTAGTAGCTTTATGATCATGCATATGAAGCCCATAAGGTGTTGCAAACTAGTGGTGAGGTATTTTTACCCCTCTTTTGGGGTGTCGGTACTCTTATATTGATGAATATATATAGTGGAACCATTGGATATGTTTTTAATGATATGGAGATATTGAAACATGATGATGTATGGTCCTATTTGTGGTTATATGGATATTGGGATGTAGATGGAGGTAGATCCCACATATGTTCCTTGATATGTTGAAGAATAATTTGAAAAATACTTTGAAACTCTTGTAGTTGGTGGTATGGTCTTTGGCACCCTCATGTGTGGGGTCTTTGATGTCCTAGACATATTGAAGAATTTAAGGGTATTATACTAACAATTTGCAAATAAACCCATCATAGGGAGATATTCGTCATCAATCCATTTCGGTTGATATGTGGATCATCTTCTAACTCCTTACGGTTGAAGAGATATGAATTTTTGAAGTTGGGGTACCCCACCTTTTTCGGTGAGCTGACCAAACAAAAGAGAATTTAATTATTTGTAATTTTGAATTGCATGTCATCCCAAGGTAATAATTTTTATTCTCAACCTATATAAATAGAATATCAAACATTTCATTTTTTCATCATCAATTCTCTTAGGAATTTCGCAACCCTTGGAGAAAAGTGCGAAATTTTGTGACCAAATATTTTATGGGCATCTTCACTAAAATTGGCATAACTTTCTCATACAGAATCGGAATTACAAAATTCTTGGCTCGTTGGAAATCTTGTTATGAGGACTATGTGATGACAGGATCTAGAGTTTCTTTTATTTTTTCTACTTTTTTTTCATCTTGTGATCTTCAATAATTTATGGTTGATGCTTCATGGTTTCTCTTGTAATGGCACATGTCTCTCATGGATAGAGTTCATCTTTGATCTTAGTATGTGAGGCTATATATTGGTATATATCTTTGAAGTAATTCAATATGTTATGGAGGATATGGTGATGGTTATATTGGCATATATGTTAAGGTGATCGTGATATATATCTTGATGATTATCTTGAATGTTGTTGGCATAGATCTTGGTGTTTATCTTGATTGTTGTATAAGTGTAGTATTGAATAACAAGTTTACATGTAAGTAGTAGATATTGTGAGTTATTTCTTTGATCAACCTAAATGTTTTCTTTGAAAACAAGTTTGACAAGTGTTAATCATTGTGTCTTTGACCTAAGTGGAGTTGAATTGTTATTGATTGTTAATGACAACCTTTGACAGTGTTGTAACTGACTATTTGTGTGATATTTGTTTGATTTGTTGACTTGATTTGAGTAAAGTGAAAAATCCTTTTGTGTATAAGAGTTTATGATATTGATTGAGTTTGACATAGTTGGTTAAGTATTTATCTTCTTGGATGAGTTTATTTCATTTAAGTATATCATGTTTAATTGTCAAGTATTCTTTGACTGTGATTAAGGTTGGTTGTGGTGTCATTGAGTTGAGTGTGTTTGGAAAAATTTTGGTTGACCGTATGCAAAGTCTCTTGGTTTCTCAAATTAGTCTCTTACTTGATGAACTAGGACAAGTAAGAAGGGTTGGCTGACTATCAGAGCACTTGTTTAGCTTAACACAAGTATATGATTGATTTGGAACAGGTACACAAGCATATTGGTACAGGCTAGTTCAATTGAGTAGTATTGGCACACAGGTTGCCTTATGTGTAGTTGGTTTGACTCAGATTGGCTTAGTTGTATGAGCAATAGTTTTGACCCAAGTGAACTGAGTTTGGTGTGCATACTTAGATTTATTGAGTTGGTTGATGTGAGAAACAGATTAATTAGTACATGTTGATTGTATAGGTTGATGAGTATTGTGATACAGTGGGCAGTGATCGGTTGATGAGTAGTGATCAGATGATGAGCAACGGTTAGTAGTAGCAGTGGTTCTACAGTGTGGTACAGGTTGTGTAGTGTGGTACAGGTTTTGCAGTGTGGTGCAGGTTGAGCAGTGTGGTACATGTTGTGCAGTGGGGCACAGGTTTTGCAATGTGGTACAGGTTGTGTAGTGTGGTACAGGTTGAGCAGTGTGGTACAGGTTGTGCAATGTGGTACAGGTTGTGCAGTGTGGTACAGATTGTGCAGTGTAGCACAAGTCTTGATTAGAGGGTCCATAGGATCAGTGCGGTTATGGTTCAGCAGTTTCTATCCTCTTATCAGGGTGGAAGGGCGGGGCAAGGAAAGGTGGTCATAGACTCCTTCCGGTTGAAGCTGGAGAACCAAGGAGTTGCAGCTTCCTTTAGGTCGTAGCTTGTAAATCAAGGGGTTGTAGCCTCCTTCAGTTGCAGCTAGAAAATTGAAGTCTTTGTAATAAGGGGTTTTTTTCCTCCATTCAGTTATTTATGGAAAACTATTTTAAAAATGCTTATGTGGTTTCCCCCCTAGGACTTGGGTTTCCACGTAAAAATCTTGTGTATTGTGTTGCTATGATTTCTATGTGATGATGATGATATGATGATGATAACAATGTTGATGTTGATATAATGATAATGTGATAATGCATAATATTGAATAAGTTATTGATTATTAAAGTTGAAAAAGTAATAAAGACTACACACAGATTCACCCCCTCTCTGTGTGCATAGTGTGTCCAACACTTGTTTGGATAAGCTCATCAATCATTTGTTAATTGTGCTTACTTTTATGTACAAATTTGTGTCGTTATATATATATATATAATTTAGTTTTGACAAGAATAATATAAAAATAGTTACATCATAATTTTGTCATGTTTTAAACCAATTAAAATATAGATAAATATATTTTTTTATATTTTTTAAAATTATTATTTTTTAATTCATAAAGTTCAACATTAAAAAATATGTTTTTGATTTTATAAACCAATAATTGTAAATAGATTACAATATATTTTGCTAAAGGCAAAAGACAAATATAATAAGATCAACTATAATTAATAAATATTTTGATTACGTAATATCATGTTTGGAGGTGATGGATTTAGATTATGATACTAGTTTTAAATGATAAAATAATTAAAATAATTAAATTATTTTAAAAATGAATTATATTTTTCCTCGTGATTAAGAATGAATTGTATATATATAAGAATTATTAACCTTCTAAAATGTAATTGTCAAATTAAAATCTATGTTTTCTTTAACCTATAACTTCTTAAAGTGTAAATTAACTTTAAAAAAAAATGTAAATTAACTTTAAAAATGTGTTTAATGAATTATGTATATATATGAGAAGTATTAACCTTGTAAAATGTAATTGTCAAATTAAAATTTGTATGTTTTATTCACCATATAACTTCTTAAACTGTAAATTAACTTTAAAAATATGTTTATTAGTTACATTATTTTTATTTGCCAAAATATACAATTAACTTAGTTAAACACTAAAACCTACTTTCTCATTAAAGTGTATAGAAAACTGAGTATTTGGTTCTTTAAGTCATCATGTGAGGTTCTTTAAGTCATCATGTGATCACTCCATGAAAATCATCCTTTAGTAGTTGATGAAAAGAAAATAAAGAAAATTAGTAGTTCTTGTTAAAATGTGTAAAGAGTTCAATTTATCAGAGTAAATGCATTTTTTAATAAAAAGTATGAGTTATGCAACATGTGATATTATGCTTAAACTAAAGACTTGCAATTTGAGATCAATGTTCAATTTATTAAAATTAACTCAATAAGAGGAACAAAAATAGTTCTAAAAGAATTTAGATAGTCTATTGATAATGTTCATCGGGTGAAAACAAGGAAAAGTAATTAACATGACACATCGATCAAGAGCCGAGTTAACCTTAATTCTACTTTAATTGTAGATGTATCAGTGAGCACAAATGGCATTTATATGCAGAGTTAATGCGAATTTATGATCATAAGGAATATGCATGGATTATCAAATGTCAATGAAAACCAATTGAAGGGATGAACTCGAAGTCGATCGATGAATATTAAAACATGATAAATATCAGAAATCCCAAGTAAACATTGGTCATCAAAACATACAGGGGATCGTGAATTAGTTTAAGTATATACCTTAAAAGAAAAATGAAAAACCAACAACATCAATGACATTATACATATCAAAGAAAACCTTAGTAAAATGAGTCAATTTATATGCATCCACCATCGAAATATAACCGAATGTTTAAGCACAAGACCTCAAACCAGGGCTCAAAAGATGAAAGTAATATATGGCAGTGAAGTAGGTAGCAGTTTCTAAAAGTTAGTGGGGTCCTTTTCATTTTTTTATAAAAATGAAGGGGAAGTTATTGCAGGCACAACAAATGGTTACGCGTTAAGTGAACCATCTATCTTTGTCTTTAAAAGATACCTTGAAGATTGGCATGCATTGGAGATAAAGATATTTTGTTTAGAGAATAAATATTATTCTTTTGTCAAGGGTCCCAGATCAAAAGCTCTTTTTTTTATGAAAAGAAAGAACAATTAATAGCAACCTGAAGATAACTATCTAACCATTCTCTCGAAGCCAAATTATGGGGTTCGTTTATTCCTAGATTTCTCATATATGTGCTCGACTCAGGTATAACATTACTAAGTAACAACCTGTGATATGACTAATGATTATGTGTGTCCCTCATATTGAACACCACATGCATTGCTCTACTTCCAATAGGCATCCATAACATCGACAGAGTTGCATTTTTCAACCCGTTTTACTTAGATGCTCGTATCCCAAAGAATATATGTCACGAAATTGAAAATAAACCCATAAAAAAATTCATGAAGTCATCCTTAGATTCTTCTTTTCCCTTCCAAATACTATGTAATTCTTCAGAATTCATCGTAGTTGTGATTATTAAAGGCATCTAAAAATTCTACCATGAACTAAATCCATGTGTGAAAATAATTTTCTAGAAAATTCTCCAACCAGTATTTGACCCTTCCTCTCCAAGTGAGAGAAAACAATATGCATACAATACCTTCATCTATAACTGTATTAATCATACAAACACAAAATTACTAAATATAATGATCATATGCAAATACTTTTCCCTCGCCATCAGAGTTTTTAAGATTAATTTTTTACAAGAGATAAGTTGTTTTTGGAAAATATTATTAGTTATGAAAGTGAAAACACTTTCCCACTTTTGGATTTGGGCAGGAGCCACTAGCTATTGAAATAAACAAAAAATATTGACTCCTCATAGGTCGTCTTGTCATCCAACCTGCCATTAGTGTCGTTTGATCGACGCCATACAGGGATAAATTGTAGAGTTGGGTTGTTATCAAGCCAAAGGATAAATAGTTATTTCATATGATTGATATAATTTTTTTATTTTTTTTTACTGGGGAATCGGTAACCGGGCGGTTCTGGTACTCGCGTGACATGGGTTCCATTCCCGTCGGCTGCCACTATAACCCTAGGTGCGTCCACACAACCCACAAGCATGGGGCAGGGATAAGTTGGGGTGAGATTTGAACTTGAGACCTCCGTTACAACATTCCTTCATTTACACGGCACTTGCCAGTCAGTCTACACCCCTGCGGGCATATGATTGATATAATTGCTCTTAATATTAACTATGTTTTTTACCCTAGCCCTACTAACGCCATTTTCTTAACGAGTCGAAATGACTTATGTCAACATCAAAGGGAAATGCTCGATCAAATCCCCAACAAGAACTTTACTCGTTTAAAATATCACTCTCAATGGGTATGTGAGCCCACCGTTGCCACTAATAAGACGTTTAAAGCAGTTTTATTTTTCAAATTTATTTTATTATAATTAATCTAATCTAAGTTATTCATGCAACTTTGGAAATAAAATCACTAACATTATTCATGCAACTTTGGAAATAAAATCACTAACATTCATGATACATTTAAACTCAACTCATGCAATGCAACAAGAAAATTAAATAAGCAGTTATTTAATCACTCAATCGACCCTATGCATGCACCGGATTTGCAACCCTTCAAATAATTACAATTACTCATGTATAGAGAAACAAGAGCCACACCGTGGCAATTTCCCCGACCACAACAGTTGCTTTTGGAGGAGAGAAAATTTGCAATTGCAATAAGCTATTATGAGTTGCAGTTGGTAAGTTGAGATTTGTTATTGTGAAACCCATCTTTTGGGCTTTGATTAAAAGACTTCCATGGCTAAGACCATAGAAACAATAAATCAACATAAACACAAAATTTTAAATAAATATCCAATATTATTATTTATATAGCAAATGTTGATCTCTTTTAACAAATGATATTCACAACACTATCGAATTTATTTAACATCCTACCATTTAGTTACATCCTACACTTTATTTTAACAATTTATATTAATTTTTTACTATAAAAATAAGTTTTTAACTTGTGATTATTAAATATAAATTAAAAAACACAAATTTTGAATAAAGAACCCACTCACTTAAACTATCCAATGACCATTGTGACCCATTAACAAACCTATGTTATTATTATAATTTAATGATAATGCCAAATTTAGATAATGGTTTTTTTACACCAATATCATTGATTAAGAAATTTACTGAAGTTTAAATAATTACAGTAAATGAATGGAAAGAAAGCAAGTATAAAATTGCTAAGCAATTTTAATAATGAAGTGAAACAGTTATGTTAGGATCTTAGTTATTTTTTCATTACTATCGAATAATAATGGAAGTTTCAAAATTTCTCACACCTGAAAATATATTAATTACATTAATTGATATCTTTATTTTATAGTAAAGAATTTGAAATTTATAATTAGTCTTTTAATTTGTAAACTAATTTGATTGGATTAATTTATAAAGTAGAGTGATATCTAAAATTTCAAATTATTTCACCATATCAATATAGAGATTGTAAATACATAGAAAATACAATAATTGATATCATTATTTCATTAAAATATAATTAAACAAGACAAATATCATTATTTCATTAAAATGTAATTAATGAAATGAATGACACTTTCTCCTAGTGTTATGAAAATCAATGAAATGCTATCAAATGTGACCCTACTCTTTTGGACACCAAAACAATCTCAACTATTTATAATTTTTTTATAACATGAGACACAAGCCAAGCAACATCTCATGAGCACGTAACCAACAACATGGTAACAACATGGAATAATAAATATAGTATGAATTGGGGTTGTACATAGTTGGTTTTCAAATGTTTCAATTCCGACTATTTAAATTTCAATCAATAATAGGTGAATACTACAAGATTTATCTTAAAGCAATAAAATACATTCTTGTAAATGCATATTGTTATTCATGAATGTGAAAAAACAAAGTTTAATATGTTTAACATTCAACAATGTAGGTTTAGGTATATATGATTTATCACCAACAAAACATTTAAATATTGTTTGTGAATGTATTTCATCATTAATGAATATGAAAAATTTGAGGTTAGTATGTTTACCAAAATCTTGAGTTTAATAGGTTTCAAATTCATCCATGTATATCAATTTTATAGTACGATCCAGGGTTGGAATGTGATAACCACTAGAAAAATGTTCATGATGGAATTTTATTAGTTAAATATGGTTTATCTTTCAAACTTGCCTTCAGAAATTAAAAAAAAAAAAAAANGTTGGAATGTGATAACCACTAGAAAAATGTTCATGATGGAATTTTATTAGTTAAATATGGTTTATCTTTCAAACTTGCCTTCAGAAATTAAAAAAAAAAAAAATCCCTGTATACAATGTTGTCAAATTGAGTATATAGTGTTGTGAGTGAATCCAACCTAAATTTTACATCCATTAAAAAAAATTGAATTTATCTAATTATTAATTAATTCCTATAATTAAATCAAACATAAATCAGCATTCCAAACTATTTGAAAGAAAAACTAATCCACTGAGTTGGTTGCACCTTATTGGTACTTATTGGCAAGACTATAATGTATTTGAAACTTAATTAAAAACTTTATTTTGTAAAACTAACAATCCATCATTGCGGGTTCCCATGATTACCTCGATCCCAGAGCCCGAGAAAGATTTGAGTGCATCTTGATTTGCTTGGAAAATTGTAATAAACTAATAAAACCAAGACAATCCCACCATTAAAACCAATTTGCAATCAATTTTGTAAGTGTTTAATGCAAAACATTGTCATTTGGAGCCAAGCTTATTTGGATAAACTTATTAATCATTTGGTAACTCTGAATTATTTTTATGTACAAATTTGTGTCACAATTAATATATATATATATATATAATTTAGTTTTCATAAGAATAATATAAAAATAGTCACATTATAGTCTTGCCATGTTTTCAACCAATTAAAACATAGCTATAAATATATATTTTATAATTTTTTTAAATCAATATTTTGTAATTCATAAAGTTTAATATGAGAAATATGTTTTTAATTTTATAAACTAATAATTGTAAATAGATTACAATATATTTTTGTAAAGGATATAATAAGATGAATTGTAATTAATAAATATTTTGATTACTTATCATATTGGGAGATGATGGATTTAGTTTATGATACTAATTCAAATTGATAAAGGATATAATAAGATCAATTGTAATTAATAAATATTTTGATTA
>LPNX011169872.1:138455-150741 GCA_001517045.1 Pseudotsuga menziesii | reverse complement strand
TACAAGAATCAGAAGATTTACTAGCATCTTGGTCATCTTTCTTCTGGTTGTGCTTGTCTTTGATGGAATCCCATGAAGCCCAACACTGATCTGATGTGTTCCCAGTCTTTCCGCAACGCTTGCACTGCAAATATGATCTTTTGCTTCTGCCCCCTCTGCCTCTGAAGTTTCTTCTTCTTCCTGGTCCTCTCTTGCTGCAATCTCCCTTGGAAGGGTCTTTCGATTGGTCTTTTCTAGTTAGGGCAGCACCAATACTAGATGCCAAAGAGTGCATATTTACAACTGTTAGTGTAATTTTTAAAGAGAAATAATAAAAAAAATAACCTTGCAGGTCTACAGTCTCTGCCAAGGTGATTTACAATCTCAACTTCAGGTTTCAATTCGATGTTTGCAGCAATATTTAGGTTCGGCCTCCATGCATTTCACAAGCAGTATTGAGGGAGAGCACTAGCTCGATTACAATAACAGCTTCAGGAAAATGGAAGTAATTTACAACACACACCAACAATATTCTGCTGAATCTATCACTCTTCAATGCAAAAGATTAGGGCAAAAATTAGCGTTTTTGTATTTTAATGAACAAAAACGTTTTACCTCCACGCTCATAGCTCGCAGAAATCGCAGCATATATCAGTCTCTCAATGGTCTCATATATCACAACGCAATATGTATATGAGTCTTCAACATATATCAATTCTTCAACGCCTATATACCTTCATGCAGGCTTCAGCAAGCTTCAATGTAGCTTTTAATGGCACGCATGCTTATCTCTTCCAGGCGTAGCAGTCTTCAACCAAGTCTTCACGCAGGCAGCATTCACGCAGGCTTCACTGCACTAGCATTAGTGTGTCCAGCTTCACGCTGTCAACGCATCAGCAATGGCATCAGTGTGTCCAGCTTCACGCTGTCAATGGCATCAGTCTTCAACACATCACCACGGTGTTCAGAAAATTAGGGTTCATGAATCAATACTACTCCAACGCAGCCAGCAGTCTCCATAGGTATTATGCAGTCTGATATCAACCACACTCCAATGCAGCACTCACCTTACCAAATCAAAACGCAGCCAGCACATCATTTACCAAGAAATCTCCACGCAGACTTCAAGTCGCAGGAAGGAGATCACAGATACCCAACGTAATCTTCAGAACATCTCCACGCACAATTCACAGCATACATTATACCATGCGGTCTTCAACACAATAGATGTGTGATATCAAGGCACCGATACTACACACTCAATGATATCAAGCCACGAGAATGCAGTAGAGCTGCGCAGACTGACTTGGTTGGAGCAGCATTTTGCTGAATTGGGCAATGCAAGCCCAGCAAATGGGTCAGATGATCACGTTGTCTCTCTAGCTTCAAGTGCACGTGCTCTAAAGCGTGAACGAGAACTCCTAGCTAGGCGCAAGCGCTCCCGCTTCTCATCTGAAGAGAGGGAGATGTTATTCAATAAATGGGAAATTCCTCTTGATAGCAAACAACGGAAGCTTCAGCTAGTCCAAAAGGTCTGGACTAATCCTCATTGCAAGTAGCACATTCGAGAAAGTGCAGTCAACTAAGTCAAAAAATTTAGAGATTAGGGTTTACGCTCCATGCTTCCGGTCCAGCTCCACGCTGGTTCTGGCAGGTGCACAGCTTCACGGTGATAGATGAAGGGAACTTCAATAGTGTCTTGAGAACAATCTCAACGCAGCGCAGTCTTCACTGCAGCTTCAATAGAGTGTCGGGATCACCAACAGATCAGTCTTCAAGACAGTCACCAACAGATCAGTCTTCAAGGCAGTCATCACAACATGAGTCTCACACTCAGGCTTCACGTAGGTTGTCTCCAATCCACGCTCAACGCAGGCTATCTCCAACTCAATATCAGTCTTCAACATATGCATTATATTAATCTCCAGCACAGGCTCTTCAACGCAATAAATCAACGCATATATTAGTCACTCAATATATCTATGATATATCAGTCCCAGTTTGAAAAGTAAGAGGGAGTTAGAATGGCCATCGCTGGCTGTGATAATGCATGGTTCTGGCAATACGAGTGGGTAAAACATGGGACTTGTTTTTTTTTTAAAGAACCAATATGAACTTGCATAGGCCACCAAATATACAAAACTTTAAGCCAGCTCAAACACAGCTTCAGACTTGGTTCTAAGACAAGGGGGCGTGAAAGGAAACCCTAATAAACATTAACGCATGAAGGAGGAGGAGTACCAGGAGTAACGCATGCAGCCAGGAGAGACTGGCAGGCAGCTCTGAAAGAGCAGACTGGCAGGCAGAATGGCAGCGTTCTGATAACACAGGGAGAATGGCAGGCATGCAATGCAGCCAGGAGTTATGGCAGGAAAATAGCCAGGCTCTAATACCACTTGTTGGTAATAACTCCCGATTTGATAGTATTACATAGCCAAATGCAAATATTTATACATTACAATGTGGCGGTTGAGAACCAGCTGTTTCATCTTCCTACGCATCTATTCATATTCCTATTTATTATTTATTTACAATAATCCCTAACGGATTATATTCTAACAAAAATGAAGGGGAAGTTGTTGCAGGCACAACAAATGGTTACGTGTTAAGTGAACCACCTATCTTTGTCTTTAAAAGATACCTTGAAGATTGGCATGCATTGGAGTATAAAGATAAATTATTTAGAGAATAAAGCTTAGTCTTTTGTCAAGGGTCCCATATCAAAAGCTATTTTTCTTCTAAATGGAAAGAAAAATTAATAACAACCAGAAGATAACCATCTAACCATTCTCTCAAAGTCAAATTATGGGGTTCATTTATTCCTAGCTTTCTCCTACATGTACTCGACTCAGGCATAACATTACTAAGCAACAACCTATGATATGACTAATGATGATATGTGTCCCTCAGATTGAACACCACATGCATTGCTCTACTTCCAATAGGCATCCATAGCATCGACAAAGTTACATTTTTCAACTTGTTTTACTTGGATACTTATATCCAAAGAATTTAGGTCACCAAATTGAAAATAAACCCATAAAAAAAATTCATGAAGTCATCCTCAGATTCTTCTTTTCCCTTCCAAATACTCTGTAATTATTCCCAGATTTCATCATAGTTATGGTTATTAAAGGCATCTAAAAATTCTACAATGAACTAGTCCATGTGTGAAAATAATTGTCAAGAAAATCTCCAACCATTATTTGACCCTTCCTCTCCAAGCGAGAGAAAACAATATGCATACAATAACTTCATCTATAACGATATTAATCATATAAACACAAAAAGACTAAATATAATGATGATATGCAGATACTTTTCCCTCGCTATCATAGTTTTTAAGATTATTTTTTTACAAGAGATAAGTTGTTTTTGGGAAATCTTATTAGTTGTAAAAGTGAAAACACTTTCCCTTTTTTGGATTTGGGCAGTAGCCATTAGCTATTGAAATAAAATAAAAAATTGATTCCTCATAGGTCACCTTGTCATCCAACCTGCCAGTAGTGTCGTTTGATCGACGCCAATGGCCATATAGCGATAAATTGTAGAATTGGGTTGTTATCAGGCCAAAGGATAATTGTAGAATTGGGTTGTTATCAGGCCAAAGGATAAATAGTTATTTCATTTCATTTTTTTTAAACGACGTCAATGGCCATAGAGGGATAAATTGTAGAATTGGGTTGTTATCAGGCCAAAGGATAAATAGTTATTTCATTTTTTTTTCAGGTTGAAAGATCCACGGGAAACCCAACAATACTTCCCCACATTAGTGGATGGTAGAGGTGGTAAACCGTCGGCCATCCTCGCAGACGGCCTAACCCCAAAGGACTCAAGACTCGAACCCGTGACCTCTCCCCGAACCAAAAAAGTGTACGCACATCTTACCAACTGAGCTAACCCTTGAGGCTCATAAATAATTATTTCATATGATTGATATTGTTACTATTAGTATTTACTATTTTTTGACCTCGGTGTCACAGCCCCACTTAGAACGAGCGCTCTTGACTCGCTAAGAGGGTGTGCGGCACCGTCTAGCAACCTCTCAAGGGCTTGGCCAACTTGATGTTAACTAACGGACTACGCCTACTCATTATGCGGAAACATGTTTTATCATTACTTAGTCATTCATACACAAATGCAACAACTGTAACAACACAAGAAAGTATGGAATGGTGTGGGTTGCCTAATGCAGATCCCGTCTTCAATATTTTCACAAGTAAAACAGAGATGCCAAAACTGGCCACTCTCTGGGTGTGCACCCAACTCGGCTAAAACACACACTTTTACAAAACTGGAAAAACCCAAGTCAACCTCCCCTGAGCGACTAACTTGGCTGCCGAAACGACTGCTACAAACCTTTACTGTATGCTGTTGCCGCACCGCAGAAAACCCAGAAAACGTGCCACTGTCTGAAATTAGCCTCTGCCGCAGTCCAACTGTGCACTGTGTCAAAAACGGCTGCCTGCGGTACCCCTGCGCGGATGCCTCAGAAACAAAGGTACGCTTTAGCCAAGTGCACTGTTCACATGAACTTTGCTTAGCTCCCTTACCTTAGCTGATTTGAAATGAATTGCACTTCATTTACTTATAGCCTTCTAGGTGTCTTGCCCATGTCAACTTGTCATCTTGCTTACCGCACAAGTCACCCCTTGCCGGTTCACCAAGTCAACTTGAAAACACACTTGGCCCACTTAACCGTTTCGTTGGTGTCACCCCACCAAGCTTCACTTTGACTTAGACGTTCACAGGTCCACTTGCCGAAGCCTCTAGAGTGCCGCGTGCACACTTTGCTGGTGAGCCACGCGCCCCTTTACTTTGACCGAAGCGCCCATCTCTTTGACCACCGTTCGTCGCTAACCATGCCGTCGTGCACGCGCGCCCGTCACCCAACTGCCGTCGTCCACACGCCCGTGGCTTTACTTACCAAAACGCTCTTTTGTCGGAGCGCCCAACTGTCCGCACGTCCATCCGCACATCCATCCGCACGTGTGTCCATCCGCACATGTCCGTCCGCACACTAAGGCTACGTGCCCACACCTAGGGTCATGCACCTGCTTACCGAACGTCTTCACAAGCTTGCATGCCCATCCGCACGCTCAAGGGTCGCGCGCCTCAAAGTTGTCGTGCGCCCATCATCAATGTCATCTTTGCCAAGGGGTGCCCGTGCTAAGTCATGTGGGCGTTGACCTTGGGGCACGCCACATTCCCGAACTCCGTGCTGGTGGTGAATGTGGGCGCTTGCTAACTTATCCAAGTGAGAGAGCAACTCCATGCCGAACAATCATAACCGCGACACCTTGCCCAGGTGTGCCACCACTTGGGTGCGCTGAAAAACGTGGCTATGACAGCCTCCCCCACTTAAAATTGTTGTTGTCCCAGCAACGTCAACTGCTGCAACCTCTGCAACATTTGAACTGTTCATGGCTGAACCACAATACTGCTTTCTTGATCACCTACTTCCAACCTGTGCTCCATGCCTTCCTTCCTGTTTCCGTTTGTTGTGCACCTCAAGGACAAACTAGCTAGGTAGCTAATCCAACTGTGTGTTCATCACTTAAGACAAACTTCCCCATTCTGGAATCATGTTGCCAGCGTTCTTCTTTTTAGTGTCCACAAGCCTCCTGCACTTTACCTTATTTACCTTGGCGAAAAACAGTCTTTTAGGCCACCTTGCCAAAGGTGCCTAGGGCCTCACCGCCATCGCCAAAGACGGTGAGCCCAACCTGCTGCTAGCTCAAGCAAAAAGACATGGGCGGTGCCATAGGCCTCCACCGCCCCTATCTTCCAAACCATACTGTCTAAAGTCGACTGCGTCGTTGCTCGCACTAAGCTCTTTCAACCGAGCCCAATACTCTGCAAACCCGACACCATCAGCCGTCCAAGTACTCATGTCTACGGCAAGCTCCGTGCGGTCATCTGAGCCAACTGAAGACTCCATCTTCGTTTGCTGCGAACTCTTCTTGGTTCGCTTCTTGGCTGCTTTACTTGTCCCTTCAAAGGGCTTGCTTACCTTATCATCGCACATCTCAATGTGCTTTGACGTCTCCAAGCATGCCAACACTTCCTGTTCTTGAAGGATGCATAACTCTGCCACAGCTTCCTTAGCCACTTCTTCTTTTACCGGTTCCAACAACCGCTTGCTTTCCAAATGAGCAAGTACCGCATCAACTTCGATTGGTTGGCATCCAACCTGCTGCAACCGCTCTCTTGTCAACTCTTTTTCTGGAATGCCTATGGCATGGATGCAAAACGCCACTATGTCCTCCGCATCGCGGGGTGGATCAACTTCTCTGGTGCTTTCTCCATCCATACTTCTTCCAAAATATGTGTTTCCTCTGAAACTTACATTTCTACCGCAACCTGCGTCTCCTCCGCAACCTGCGTTTCTGCTAGAACCTGTGCCTTGGCCAACACCTCCTCGTGTGACTCTGCCTCAAGGTTCTTTTCAACCAAAGTGTCATTGCCCAATCTGCTGCATGACATCTCCAATGTGCCTTCATCAGCAACCTTCTCACATGCTACCGGAAAACTCAACTGTTCCTTCTCATGCTGCCGCAAAGGATCCTCTGAAATGCACAAGGCATCAATCTCCTCACTAATTGAAGCCATGAGTTTTTCCAACGCTGCTAACCTTCCTGTTGTGGATAGATCAGCCTTTACCTCAATACTTGCCTTGCTTTTCTTTGCCGAAACCATCTTCTTCCCTATGCTTTGCTGCGGTAAGTGCTTACACTTACCCGGGTCTTCGAAAATCCGTACCGAAGTCACCCGCGGTTTGTATCCCAACCGGATTTTCTGCGTCATAGGTAAGCTCCACGTTCCGTCCTCTCCTAAGAACACCAATCGTCCAGCATGCGGAACTGGCACTTCCTTGGCCAAACGAAGAAAGTCCTGTCCCAAGATCAAACAGTGATCATCCAATGGAATGACTTTCAAGTCCATCTTGCCGTGCCACCTTCCAACTCGAATAGGTGCTGCGCATATCTTCCCTGTCACATCTCTTACCGCAGAGTTCATTGTCTTGAACTTTGCTTGGCAGCTTTCCATGCCACTGTGAAGGGATACCGCAGTCTTTCTGCTCACCAAACTGTGAGATGAACCTGTGTCAACTAACGCAAAAACCTTGAGGCCACTTACCGTCGTTTCTACAAAGTCCAACAAACCTTGCTGCACACTTTGCCAATCTGCGTTACGACCCCTGGCCGCTTCGCTAAGGCAAGCTTCAATTGCCTTTACTATCTCGGAAATCTCATTAGAAGGTGCCTCTTCCAGCACTCTCATTGTTGTCAACCTTGCTATAGACCCCTCTCCCGCAACAGCCTCTGCCCTAGACGGACAATCCCTTGCATAGTGGTTTTGTGCGCAAAGATAACACACAACCTTCTTCTTTTCTGATTTTTTCGTTTTCTGTTGTCTTGGCCTTCCTTGAGTGCCATCTGACTTAGCTTTACTTCGAGTAGCCTGCGACCGTCGTTCTTCTTGCTCCCATTCATGTTGAAGCATTTCCTCAAGAACTCGTCCCACTTCTCGAATGCAGCCTGCCGTCTCTTTTAACGCAGCTGAAACTTGTTCACATCCTACTGCGAACGTTTCACTCAGCTTTGCAACCGAATCGGTGGTCTGCCCTTCGACCAAAACTCCTGCAATCTCTGCAAGTGGTTTCAACGCTTGCAAAAATTTCTGCACAAGTGTCTCCTTCTTGTCGAATTCTGCCATCTGACTCATTTCCGTTGTTGCGGATCCGCAGACTCAAACTACTGTCGAATCCCACCTTGACGTCAAGCCACCTGCTTGTCCACCCAACACTTTTCTAAGTGCTGTAGCTGTCGCACTCCCAGAGCACACAACTTTTCTAGGTCAATCTGCTGAAACAGGCGTTTACCAAACGCACCACTTCTGGATCACCTGCGGAACGCACCCACCTTGGCACACTTCCATTTTTCTTGAGCGCACTTCAAAAACTAGCGCCTCTCGTTTTTCTGCCGAACCGCACCTCCTCGTGCCGCTACGGCTGTCTGAACATGCATGCTTCCCTGAAACACACGTTTTTGCTCGTCCTGAGCACGCAGCTCTGCGGCTGCGGAGCGCTTATCCCCTGAGCGCTCGGCTCCTCCAGCGGAGCGTGCAACTTCCTGCTGCGGTGCGCGCGGTTTCTGGCCGCGCGTATTTTGTCTACGGAGCGCCTGCTCCTGCGGTGCGCACTGTCTGCTATGCACCCTTCCTGTGATGTGCACTGTCTGCGGTGCGCACTGTCTGCGGAGCGTCTGAACTGCGGACGCTCGTCCGAGCCTGCAGAGCTTCCCAAAAATTTCCTCGCTGCAACCACCTGTCGCACAAACTTCTCCGAGCTGCAGCTCTAACCAAAACTCCTCCGAGTCTTAGCTCTGATACCACCTGTCACAGCCCCACTTAGAACGAGCGCTCTTGACTCGCTAAGAGGGTGTGCGGCACCGTCTAGCAACCTCTCAAGGGCTTGGCCAACTTGATGTTAACTAACGGACTACGCCTACTCATTATGCGGAAACATGTTTTATCATTACTTAGTCATTCATACACAAATGCAACAACTGTAACAACACAAGAAAGTATGGAATGGTGTGGGTTGCCCAATGCAGAGCCCGTCTTCAATATTTTCACAAGTAAAACAGAGATGCCAAAACCGGCCACTCTCTGGGTGTGCGCCCAACTTGGCTAAAACACACACTTTTACAAAACTGGAAAAACCCAAGTCAACCTCCCCTTAGCGACTAACTTGGCTGCCGAAACGACTGCTGCAAACCCTCACTGTATGCTGCTGCCGCACCGCAGAAAACCCAGAAAACGTGCCACTGTCTGAACTTAGCCTCTGCCGCAGTCCAACTGTGCACTGTGCCAAAAACGGCTGCCTGCGGTACCCCTGCGCGGATGCCTCAGAAACAAAGGTGCGCTTTAGCCAAGCGCACTGTTCACATGAACTTTGCTTAGCTCCCTTTCCTTAGCTGATTTGAAATGACTTGCACTACGTTTACTTATAGCCTTCTAGGTGTCTTGCCCATGTCAACTTGCCATCTTGCTTACCGCACAAGTCACCCCTTGCCGGTTCACCAAGTCAACTTGAAAACACACTTGGCCCACTTAACCGTTTCGTTGGTGTCACCCCACCAAGCTTCACTTTGACTTAGGCGTTCACGGGTCCACTTGCCGAAGCCTCTAGAGTGCCGCGCGCACACTTTGTTGGTGAGCCGCGTGCCCCTTTACTTTGACCGAAGCGCCCATCTCTTTGACCATCGTTCATCGCTAACCGTGCCGTCGCGCGCGCGCGCCCGTCGTCCACACGCCCGTGGCTTTACTTACCAAAACGCTCTTTTGCCGAAGCGCCCAACTGTCCACACGTCCATCCGCACATCCATCCGCACCTCTATCCATCCACACACTAAGGCTGCGCGCCCACACCTAGGGTCACGCGCCTGCTTACCGAACGTCTTCACAAGCTTGCATGCCCATCCGCACGCTCAAGGGTCGCGCGCCTCAAAGGTGTCGCGCGCCCATCATCAATGTCATCTTTGCCAAGGGGCGCCCGTGCTAAGTCACGTGGGCGCTGACCTTGGGGCGCACCACATTCTCGACCTCCGTGCCAGTGGTGAATGAGGGCGCTTGCTAACTTATCCAAGTGAGAGCGCAACTCCATGCCGAACCATCATAACCGCGACACCTTGCCCACGTGTGCCACCACTTGGGTGCGCTGAAAAACGTGGCTATGACACTCGGCCCTACTACCATCATTTTATTTAGAGTTGAAATGACTTATGTCAACATCAAAGGGAAATGCTCGATCAAATCCCATTAAGGCCTTTAATCGTTTAGAATAGCGCTCTCGACAGGTATGTGAGCCCCGCATTGCCACTAATAAGATGTTTAAAGCAGTTTTATTTTTCAAATTTATTTTATTATAACTAATCTAAGTTATTCACAAAGCTTTGGAAATAAAATCATTAGCATTCACGATACATTTAAACTCATACACTGCAACAAAAAATATAATTAAAGCAATTATTTAATCACTCAATCAAGCCTATGTGTGCACCGGATTTGCAACCCTTCCTTCAAATAATTACAACTGTAAAACCCAGCTTTTGGGATTTGATGAAAAAACTTCTATGGCTAAGACCATAGAAATAATAAGTCAACATAAACAACAAATTTTAAATAATTATCCAATATTATTATTTATATAGCAAATATTGATGTCTTTTAACAAATGATATTCATAACACTATCCAATGTATTTAACATCGTACGCTTTATTGTAATCATTTATATTAATTTTTTACTATAAAATTAACTTTTTAACTTGTGATTATTAAATATAAATTAAAAAACACAATTTTGAGTAAAGAACCCACTCACTTAAACTATCCAATGACCATTGTAATTATAATTTAATGATAATATCAAAAGTGGGTGGTAAGGGTAAGTAATAAGCAATGACCATCCTTTTAGATTTGACCATGAAGTTTAAATAATAAAGTAAATTAATGGAAAGAAAGCAAATAAAAAATTGCTAAGCAATTTTAATAATGAAGTGAAACAGTTAGGTTAGGATCTTAGTTATTTTTCCATTACTAACAGTAATAATGGAAGTTTCAAAATTTCTCACACTTGAAAAATATATTAATTACATTAATTGATATCCTTATTTTACAGTAAAGAATTTGAAATTTTAATTAATCTTTTAATTTATAAACTAATTTGAATGGATTAACTTATAAAGTAAAGTGATATCTAAAATTTCAAATTATCTCACAATATCAATATGGAGATTGTAAATACATAGAAAATACATTAATTGATATCATTATTTCATTAAAATGTAATTAAACAAGAAAATATCATTATTTCATTAAAATGAAATTAAACAAGCGGCAACTCAATCTCATGGATGGCCACCGAAATAATATCAACTATTTATGATTTTTTTTTATAAGTGGAGAAGAGACACAAGCCAAGCAACAACTAATGCTAAGAGTGCGCTATGAGCACATGTAACCAACAACATGGAATAATAAATACATTATGAATTGGGGTTGTACATAGTTGGTTTTCAAATGTTTCAATTCGGGCTATTTAAATTTCAGTCAATAATGGGTGAATACTGCAAGATTTATCTTAAAGCAATAAAATACATTTTGGTGTATGCATATTGTTATTGATGAATGTGAAAAAACAGAGTTTAATAGGTTTAAAATTTAACATTGTAGGTTTAAGCATATATAACATTTATTACCAACAAAAGCAAGATTTATCTTAAAGCAATAAAATACATTTTGGTGTATGCATATTATTATTGATGAATGTGAAAAAACAGAGTTTAATAGGTTTAAAATTCAACATTGTAGGTTTAAGTATATATAACATTTATTACCAACAAAACATATAAATATTGTTTGTGAGTGTATTTTGTCATTAATGAATATGAAAAAATGAGTTTAGTATGTTTATCAAAATCTTGAGTTTAATAGGTTTCAAATTCAACCATGTATATCAATTTTTATAGTATGATGTAGGGTTGGAATGTGATAACTACTAGCAAAATGTTAGTGATGGACTATTTTATTCCTCAAATATGGTTTATCTTTCAAACTTGCCTTGAGACAAAAAATAAAAAGAAACAGTGAAAACATCCATGTATACCATGTTGTCAAATTCAGTATACAATGTTGTGAGTGAATCCAAACTAAATTGTACCTTCATTAAAAACAAATGAATTTATCTAATTATTAATTAATTCATATAATTAATCAAACATAAATCAACATCCCAAACTATTTGAAAGAAAAACTAATCCACTATGTTGGTTGCACGTTATTGGTAAGACTATAATGTATTTGAAACTTAATTAAAAACTTTACTTTGTAACCGAGAAAGCTTTGAGTGTATCTTGATTTGCTTGCTTATGTTGGTTTGTTGAACTTTAGATTTTTGGCAAATATTTTTATATAGATCAAATTAATAGAGATGAGCGATTTATATATATCCCCGACACGATCAACCTTATGAATGTACGAATTTGCAACCCTTCAAATAATTACAATTACTCATGTATAAAGAAATAATTCCTCACCATAATATTAATTCCAATAAACAAAATTTACCTATATAGAATGTATAACAATCTCATTAAGTATAATTAACTTTCCAAATAGATTTCTTTTTCCACAGAAAAAAATTCTTAAATATTATTTAAATGTAAGGATGGATCAAAAGTCCATTATCACATAGATAATCAAAATCAGTCAAAGCATAAAGCTTTTTACATCAAGAACTG
>LPNX011169872.1:119525-136965 GCA_001517045.1 Pseudotsuga menziesii | reverse complement strand
TATTTGCAACATTTAAGATTAAAACCCAGATACTTCATTCCATTCTCAAGTTTTAACATAGGAAAAGTAAATATATTCTAAATAGTAATAATCTCTATCTCATTCAGGTTAGAGAAATATAATGCATATTTATCCTCATTAATATTCATTCTAGATGCCTTAACGAAAACCATTAAAACCTCATATAATGTAGATAACGATTGCTCAGTACCATCAGTTATCATGATAATATCATCCACAAATAGTGCATGGGTTAATGAAATATCATTTCCAAAGGATAATCCATGATAATACCCACATTCTTTGGCATTCAATATAGCTTTGCTTAATCCTTCAACCACAATGAGGAACAATAAAGGGGCTAAAGGACATCCTTGCCTAAGTCCCCTACCAGATTTGAAAAATGAAGATGCAACACCATTGACCAGTAAGGCAAAAGAGACATAAGATAGACTGCTCATAATCGAAGAGATTAAAGACCCTGCAAAACCCATATTGGATAGTATGACTCGATATAGCTCACCCGGTCATAGGCTTTGGACAAATCAATTTTTAAAACAACTGATTTTGAGCCTTTACTGTGAATAGAATGCATGCCTTCCTGAACAACCCCCACAGCATCATGAATTTGTTTGCCATGCAAGAAGCCAAACTGTTCATCAGATATATATAACCCCCCAACACCTTCCTGATTCGAGTAGATATAATCTTATTGATTATCTTATAAATGTAATTACACAGGGAGATAGGCCTAAAATCATCAAACATTTTAGGTTGATCAGTCTTGGGAATCAAAGCAATAAAAGTAGTATTAAACACCACAGGGATTTTACCCATTTTCTGAGAGTCTTCAACAACCCTAAGAAGATCCCCACCCAAGGCATCAAAAAGAGACCTATAAACTTCAACAGGAATCCCATATGGACCAGGTCTCTTATCATTCTTACTCAAGGAGAGAATAGACAGAATTTCTTGCAATGTAACCTCTTTCATGAGATCCTCATTATCTTCCTCATAAATAGAAGAAGGACATAACCCTACACTCTTTACAATTTCAGGCAGGTGCAAGTCCTTTTCTTCTTGAAACAATGTTTCAAAATGATGAACCCCTGCACATGCAATTGATTCAAAACCTTCAACCACCTTACCCTCATCGTCAGCAATATTCCATATGGAATTTATATCTTTCCTATAATTCGAATACTTATGAAAAAAAAGTGTATTATCATCCCCACAAAGCAACCATAATGCCCTACTTTTCTGCCTGGCCTCCTGTTCATGCACACCTAAAATCTTCCTCTTCTTAGATTCCAACTCAACCAAATAAAGTTTGTCACTATCTGATGCAAAGCCAAAACCCAATTTGTTAAAAGATTCAGCCAGTAAAAGCTCAATATCAACAAGATCCTTTTGATCTTGTGCTTTTTTCTTAATTGACCAATCTATAGAAACATCTTTGATAGTCTTAAGATTCAAAGTGAATTGAGAAGCAGGAGATAACAAAGATCTCTCATCAAAAACTTTCCAAGAATCTTTTAGAACATATACCAAATCCTCATTCACTAACCAAGTAGCATTGAACTTGAATGGGCTACGATGTCTAAGATCATCATTCAAAATTTGCAAATAAATAGGATAGTGATCAGAATCACCTCCACAGCCAACCCATTGTCTAAAATGGAAATTAAAATCCAGAAGATCAGCTGATATAAGCAAATGATCTAATCTCTTACAGATATTTTCTCCACCAACTCTGTGATTTGACCATGTTGGGAGAATAATAGCCGAAACAATATCAACCAAACCAAACCCATCCATTAGTCTAGTGAAATAATAAGATAAAGAGTCCACTCTCACTTTAGCACCCCGAATTTTAGAAAACCCCACGGAATAATTCAAATCCCCTCCAAAGATAAGATTATTACATAGTAAACAATCCATCTTAAAAAAATTGTTCTAGAACAATTCCCTATCTCCATAAGGACCATATAGATTAATAAAACATAAATCCAACGTGATCTCCAAAGAAAAAAGCTTAACACATAGACCCGAGCACACAGCCCACGCATTTAACAAATGAAACTGTCGAAACTTCCAACCCAGTAATAAACCCCCCGACTTACCTTTTACATCCACAGATACAAACTTCCATTCTTTAAACATGACTTCCAACTCACTAACTAGAATAGACCCATCACTCATAGTTTCTTGCAAAAATAAAACATCAATTTCCTGTTCTTCAATCAATCTCCGAACCGCTAATTTTTTGGGATTACTAGCCAACTCACGACAATTCAGGGTCATCAAAATCATCAAGAAACAACTACAGGGGAATCCACTGCTCTAAGTTCCCCAGGACAGTCCACCACATCCGCAATCAAAATCGGACTTAAAGAATCACCAACCAGAGAAGGAATCCCCGATCCACGATCCTTGTCAAAATCCACCATAAACACCTTCACACAAGATCGAAGAAAATATCCCCTACTAGGCACAATTTTAACAATAGGAGGAGATGCAAAACCTAAATTACCCAAATCAACTCCAGATTTACTTAAAGGTAAATCCTACTCACAGCCACCCAAATTTTCAGACAGAGCAGAATGTCCAACCCCTTCCAACAAAGAAGATACACACAGAGGCTTTAGAGAGTCCAAACTATTAGGCTCTGAAACAAAATCAGTCATACAGTTAGAATAACCAGAAAGATCCACCAACCCAACACCTTGATCAAGAGCCACAAACTCCCCAGAAATACTCCCCTCCTTCTTGACTCGCCAAATAGCTTTGGTCTTAGCCTGACAGAGAAAAGTTTATTGTTGAACGGTAAAGAGCACTCGAGAATCAGATGCCCATAGGCATGGCACCTATTTCACCGAAAAGGAAGACCCATGTAATCCAGTGGCTGACAGAACTCTAAACCCCCCCTTTTAATCAGTAAATCAGCCGCTAGACCCTTTCTTAAATCCAGAAGTACTAAAACCTTTCCCAAACAACAAACCCCTGACTTAAGAAATGAAAAATCAATCTCCAAATGTGTCCCCAAAGAATTCCCAACTAGCTTGAAAAAATCCACAGACTAGTACTCAAAAGGGAGATTGGGCAATTTGACCCAATTTGGTAACAGATCATACCTTTCGCATCTAGGGTCGAACAAAGGGGTCCATCACTTTAGCATCAGACGATCATACCTTTCGCATCTAGGGTCGAAAAGAGGGGTCCATCACTTTAGCATCAGACCGGCATTGTTCCAACGCCAAACTCCCACAAGAATCAAAGCCACATCACCGTCTGAACAGAATTTGAATGCAATCCAGCCTCTCGGGAGCAAATAAACAACAGGGAAGATACTAACAAACTCCTCCCAAGTATCCTTTACCCATTTATTAACCCCCACAACATTAACTTTTCGACCATTAAATTGACCGACCAGAGTAGTGGCATGCGTCAAAACAATATCATTGAGACCAATATCTTCACAGACTGTTAATAAAACCGGCTTGTCAACTTTCCTAATAGGTTGTCTCGGGCGCTTCTTATGGAACCCAACTGCAGGAAGCTCTGAACCCTCCTTTCTCTGGTGAAAAGTGAAATCCTTCGTTTAAGCAACCCCAACCTCATCCCGGTTCGCACAAATAATAGGACTGGTAAAAGAAACACCATAAGAAGGCGAAAACCCCAGCTCGGCATCATCATCTTTCGATTTATCTCTAAACCCAGAGAGCATGGACTCAGAACCCAGGGAAACCTTCGCACATCTCGAACGAGACAGAGAAAATTCATCCGCAACAGATAAAGGTAAAACCACCACCATTTTCACTGGACATTCCACGCCAATATTCGGCCCAACAGAATCCTTCACATTGCAACCCAACGAAAGTTGTGATACCGATCTCTCACCGTTTACCAGACGCTCCATACTAACCTCATCAAAAGAAAAAACTAAACCCTGAACAGGTGATACCCTGGCTAAAATAGTGTCCCGAGACGCATTAACTATAGACTCGACCTTTGGCGAAATTAATAGTAGGCAAAGGTGATTATAGGCATAAAGCAAATTATTGAAAAATAAAATAAATTATATTATCTCGCATAACTTTATTAACTAATCCATTTACGAGAAGAGGAATAAATTCACATGCAAACACGACTTAAAAGGTCTCCACAATAAATAAATAAAAAAGATCCACTACTAATTTATATTAATATGTAAATTAAGTAAATGAACAAAACTGGGCATAAAACTTAATATGCTAAACAATTAAACATAAATGCTTTATTGTATACAAATTTATATAGAATAGCATGAGACACCCAAAATCATGTAATAAACCATCAACAATAATCTTATTTAACTTTTTTTTTCCGAGTCTAGTTTAATTTTGCATCATTTTAGTTTAATTTTTCCGAGTCTAGTTTAATTTTGCATCATTTTAGTTTAATTTTACATCATTTTCTTTCTTTTATCCAATTCAATACATATAATAAGCCTCGCTAATATACGATATACGATCTTAATAGTTGATTACTTTTACATATGCTTATAATAATTGTTAAGTTCCCTATTACCAAAACTTCCTAATCCTTTTGAACTTATCCTTAAATCTCAATACAACTCACGTCAATATGTCAGGCATTTAATCTGTATATGATTTAACTTATTTTAAGATTTTTTTCATAATCAAATGATGATGATTAATGTCTACTAAGACCAACATTTGTTTATCGATCTTACGAATGGTATTACTTAGTTTGCTCTAAAATTTTGTTTTTGTTCTCAAAAAGTTTGGCAAGAAGCTTTTTGAGCTCACTATAGTTTTGACAAGTTAGGAGGTCATAAAGGTTTATATTGTAACATATACTATGAAACTTAAATCTAATGTGAGCGTAAGCAGGGCACTCTAAGAGAAAGTGGTTTTCATCCTCAAAACTCAAAGGCTCACAAAGATAACAAACCCTTTTTCGCCCATGGAGATTTTGGAATAAACCAATGCACACTTTTTCTATGGAGCTCATGAGAGTTCATTTTAATCTTGGCTATATTATTTTTCTTCCTAGATTTAGTTACTATGGAGAGATACTTCTAATCTTCTAAATTAGGGTTAATGACATCCTTATAGTATCTTAATTTTCTTTTCATTCCAAAGTTTACATCCATTAAATCATATTTAAGCATAACTAATCAAATAATGATCATGGTTAACATTACAATGTATATATATATAATATGTATAATTCATTATTATAATGTATTTATAAAAAATATAGTATGAATTTGATGAAAAATAATGAAAAAAACATTAAATGACTGAATCTAATGGATAATGGAAAAATAATTAATAAATTTGATCTTTCATGTCATAAATTTTTTTAAAGCTTAGACGTATTTAGTATATGTTACATTAAAATTCTTAAAAAAATGGAAATAAATCTCTTTCTCTTTATATTGTGCTTACTTGTGAACCCACACATATAATGTTATTCATCTATAAAGGCTCATCTTCATTCATCTCATCCACAACAAACTAGTTATCTATTTATAGAGGTCATTTAACCAGAATGCTCAATAATCATGATTACATTAAGCTCTTCACTCAATATTACTTTAGGTTATTCCCAAGATACTTCTATCTAACTTTTGTAGTCTAGCAAAATATTAAATTTATGAATGAATAGGAATGCTATTTAAGCATTCATCAATTTCATTTAAAATATGTCAACATATGAGAAAGTATATCAATCATTCAATTCAAAAGCTAAAACTATTTTGGATGCACATAAGATACAAATTAATATAGAATTATGAATTGCACTATTAACATTTACAAATGTATTTCTACATATAGAAATATGAAGGTAGCCATCGGTAGCCATCACTAGTTTTTATTTGTAAATATTGGTTTTTATTCACAAATGTTACCATAACACTTAAAATAACTAGCATTGTAATAGGACAAACTTCCACATCTACAAAATGCTTCTTATTTAAAATAATACTATTAAAAAAAATACAAATGTTACCATGACACTTAAAATAACTAGCATTGCAATAGGACAAACTTCCACACCTGCAAAATGCCTCTTATTTAAAATAATACTATTAAAAAAAATACAAAGATAAAAAAACAAAAAACGTTCCATACTCTTAGGTAATAATTCAATTTTAAATAATATTAATTTCCTGACACGGAGTCCAGATATCTGTGTTATACCTAATATATTTAAGTGAAAGGATATTATAACTAAACCCTGAACCGGTGATACCTGGCTAAAATATTGTTGATACCTGGCTAAAATATTGTCCCGAGACGCATTAACTGCAGACTCGACCTTTGGCGAAATTAATAGATACAAATTAATAGTAGGCAAAGGTGATTATAGGAATAAAGCAAATTATTGAAAAATAAAATTAATACAAATAGTACGTATTAACTTTCCAAATAGATACAAATTAATAGTAGGCAAAGGAGATTATAGGCATAAAGCAAATTATTGAAAAGGAGATTATAGGCATAAAGCAAATTATTGAAAAATAAAATAAATTATATTATCTCGCATAACTTTATTAACTAAGCCATTTACGAGAAGAGGAATAAATTCACATGCAAACACGACTTAAAAGTTCTCCACAATAATAATAAAAAAAGATCCACTACTAATTTATATTAATATGTAAATTAAGTAAATGAACAAAAATGGGCATAAAACTTAATAAGCAAAACAATTAAACATAAATGCTTTATTGTATACAAATTTATATAGAATAGCATGAGACACCCAAAATCATGTAATAAACCATCAACAATAATAGCTTCACAAAAGCATCATGTCACTTGCAAGAGTAGAACCTGGGTGGGGAGGGTATAACATTCAATCCTCCCAACCACACAAGCTACATCCATTTAACTTATATCTACCATGTTAATAAAAGTAAATTAAACTTACCCAGACAAAGAAAGTAAGGAAAATAACAATAAGATGATAAAATGAGTTTTAACTAAAATCTATCTACCATGCTAATAAAAGTAAATTAAACTTACCCAAACAAAGAAAGTAATAATAAGATGATAAAATGAGTTTTAACTAAAATTTATTCCAAATATATAAATATAATTATTTAACTCATTTAAAACATTATAAAGCCCACAAAAGTATTTTATATATTTAGCCAATTAATGAACTCAAAATGTTTTTCTTAATCACTTTTGCAAATTTCGGTTTTAGTAATCACAACTAATTTAAATACCTTTATTTTAAAAATCAAACCATTAAAACACATGTTTGACTCTCACAAAAAGTTATATGGTGCTTAACTCATAATTGTCAAGATTGTTTCGAATCTTTTATATATTCTCTTTTAGGGTGTAGATTAATGTTCACCAAAATATTCATTAGTTAAATTTTTTAATCCCAAAATGCCCAATTAACTTGATTAAGCATTAAAACCAAAAATTTTAACAATGATGTCGAAATTAAATTTTAAGTGAACCAGACTAGGGTGAGAGTCAAGTTAGTTTTATTAAGTCGGTGTAGTTAATGTTTTGCAGTAACATGGCTCTAAGTTGACTAATTTAGATCTTGATCAAGATTGATTCAATTGGTGACGTGGTGTGGCAAACCATACTCGGATTGAAGAAGGCTTGCAAGTTGTAGTAATGGTACCTTCTTATCCTTGTCCAATATTTAAGTTTCCAT
This sequence comes from Pseudotsuga menziesii, assembly GCA_001517045.1. Lineage (NCBI taxonomy): Eukaryota > Viridiplantae > Streptophyta > Pinopsida > Pinales > Pinaceae > Pseudotsuga > Pseudotsuga menziesii. The sequence goes on along the minus strand of LPNX011169872.1, from coordinate 129,270 downwards.
CTACCGTATTGAATGCCGCCGTTTGTAGTTGCATTAGAAGTCCATCAATGGAAGATTCATGTGATGAAAATTTGGTTTAAGTGTTAAGTGTGTTGCGGATTCAGGAGTCCCAATAGAATCAACCCAATAACCTATTAGAGGATGATACGTGGCAGCAATAGAGTGGGCGTTGGAGTGCACTTATCGGGGATTAAAACAAGTATGTTTGGGGGGAGGCCTAGTGGAGCAACCTCGATAGTGTAACAAAGTAAGTTAGTTGGAGGTGAACATAAGGTAAATCAGGAAATGCTCCAACATTGCATCTCTAATACAAAGATCAGAGTGTGTTTATCTTGGGTGAAAATTGTACACTCGGAAAAAAAATTAGCAATGATAAGTCTAATCATCATAGCAGTTCTTTTGGAGATATCAAGGGGTCACCTCAGAGGATACCCCAACATGAAGTCTCTTTCGAGTTGGAATTCATTACTTGGAAATTTGGAAAAAGGTCTCGAGAAAAGTCTCGATAGGGCAAGTCCGCGATGATTATTGGAGTATGCTCATGTGGGGTAAATATAAGAACTATCTAAGAATTTTGATCTTGTTGAGCCACATTTAGCCAAATTTTTATAAATAAGTAGTAAGAAAAACAGAGTAAATATTAATGAAGACAGTAAAAGTAGAGCCATTCTTTATTCAAAGCCAAGATAAAAGTTATTCTCGTAAATTGTTAAAGGTTTCAATCATGAGAAATTTTGAGGTGTTCAAGTAGATATCAATCATCAAAGCATGGAGTGGGTTATTGTTGTTCGGAATTATATCCTGTGACTGCGGTGAGGTCACCAACGTACTTAGTAAGTGGAAATAGACCTAAAATGCTTTGTCTACAGGTTGATAAGACTCAAGAACATGCGCCCATAATCATATAAGACTTTATCAAGCAAGCAAAACATAAATGGGAAAGAGGGAGAAAAAATATATGTACCTATTTCAAAATCTAATCCTCATTGCTCCCTTGGCACCTTATCGATTTGCTCCTTGATTCTGAATGACAACTTGCAATCACAAACAAAATAACCTTCCTCAAACAATTTTGACTATAACAAATAATTCAAATGAAATAAATATAAATGAAACATGAATTACTTAAGCATTTTTAACATGGTTCATGAACATTTTTTTCCAAGTCATTAATACAACATAGAACACACTTAGTTTGGGGGAGGGAAATATATCAAATTTCCATTATGATTGTGAAAGAATAAAAATCCATACCTTATCACTGTTAGGAACCCTATTGAAGCCAAAGATCAAGTCTCTATACTCTTGTACTCCAACAATCCCACTCTGATCTTATGAATGCATACAAGGGTGAAGTCACTTAAGGGCAGTAAATTTCACACTCAGGAATATATGAATAGTAACTTAGGTTTTAGATGTGGATTGGAGATGAAGGGTGTGATTCCTCCATCATAATCGTTCTACAATGGTTGTCCCCTCTTTGGTCCATCTCATTTCCTTTTAGTTTGATGGAGATAGTTGCAAATGGTTTCCAAGTAGTTTAAGGGGTTATAACCGAGACAAATTAGTTTGAGAATTTCCACAAATCCTCAATTTTGAATGTGTATTATTTTTCATGAATTTTTGAAGAATTTGCGCCTTGACCAAGGACAGATTGTGAATGGTTTGCGCCTTGCTAGTGTGCAAGTTGTGAATGGGAAATTTTGAGGTATACGTGCCTCGATAAAGGGAAACATGCAAATGATTCATGACTTGCTTGAGTGAAAGGAGAAAATAGGCTCTTTCATGGTTTCAACTGTGTAAGATGAAGGGCAATGAATTGAGATCAAGCTAATTATCAGGGTCATCATTTAGGAGTCAAATCATTGGCTCTTCCATATTTTAGTTTCATTTTTTGTGAATGATCAGTGAAAGTCAAGTTTCATCTTTTGAATTGTTGCCATGGAATAAGAAGTTCCAATTCGAGCTATAACAGTCATGGATCAAATAAGGGCATGTTTTAAAATAATCAAAACATCATTAATGATAATATACAAATCAAATAAAACCCAATCAATGACATAAGCCACCATGCAGGTAAAAACAATACATTGGGTAAATGCAGAACCCATTTGCAATCCTCATCCAAAGGTAACCAAATGTTTAAGCATTGGACTTCAAACCAAGGGCCAACATTTCGAAAGTAGGATATGGAAGTGAAGTTGGTAGTAATTTCTAATGATTAAATGGGGGCCCTTTCATTTTTGCTCAAAATGAAGGGGAAGTTGTTGCGGGAACAACATGCTCATAATCACATGAAATAAAAGGCAAACCAACATCACTCAAAATGTTCCTTTGAAGTAGGGAATCGGGTGTTCGTTGATCTCCAACCATATAACTAGACATATCTCAAGCTAAAGGTATCAAAAGTTGGCACCAATATTTTATGTCCCATATCATATTATATAATGCAGTAGACAAGTGGCCTAAAAACTATCTCTTCTAATGCAGTGCAAGATTTAGCTAGTATTTCATGTTTCTTATTTAAATAAGGATATGGATCCAAATTGTTGATTTCAAACTACAATACCCAATCTTGATGAATATGACTCCATTTGGCTCCAGTGAGGAGTAGCTTTGGCCACCCAAAAGCAATGCCTCTACTAGCACACTATCAAAGAATTTCTCATTTAGTGGAAGGATATTCAGCTAGAAGATGCTACTTGGGAACCTTTGGCCATTTTGTGGAGTAATTTTCCCATCTCCAACCTTGTGGACATTGTTGGTTTCAAACAGGGGGGACATGTTAGGGTCCTACCCTAACCCCTCTACTTTGAGAATATTTAGGAGTAATTTTTTGATGTGAAAGGCCATCTTCTTTGAACAAGGCCTATTCTATATTTAGTTACTCGATGTAAAAGAGTCTCTTTACTAATTAAGACCCACTAGGTGGTAGACCCTCTTTAATAGTGAGATCACAAGAAGTTTTGGTTTTTTTGATAGTTACTCGATGAAAAAGAGTCTCTTTACTAATTAAGACCCACTAGGTGATAGACCCTCTTTAATAGTGAGATCACAAGAAGTTTTGGTTTTTTCTATTAATGAACTATATATAGAGTAGAAGGTTGTGTAACAAATCAAGCATTATTATTTTATTTGGAGCTCTAGTAATAGGAGGTTTCCACCTCAAAGAGGCAAGTTAACATTACTTCCTCTTTTGAATAGCAAAAATGAAAGCGTTTTTTCTCGAGTTCTATCTATTTATCTCTTGTGATTTATGTTCATGATTGGTACTCTATTGCATTGTGTTATTTTTCTCTTGATTATGGAGTTAAGTACATTACAATGAGGGTTATGATCAACACAACACAATGGCACCTTTGGTACTTTGAGAGCAGGACTGGCATTTGTTTGCATAATTTACAAGGGACCACTAGCTAGGGCTGCTTCAATTTCCTTATCAAAAGGTGTAAGCTCAGGTAGCATACCATACTAATGTCGTTGAGTATGAAGGTTGGAATATGCCATACTCATGTAGATGTTTTAGAATGAGTATCTCCAAGAGGATTATATGTGGATGATTGATTAGGGTGAGGTCATGTCATTAGTTGTGTTGCTAGTAATGAAATTCACAACCCCGTAGGTTGGGAAACAAAAGGATGGATAGGCTTAGTGCTGGATTGATCTTGAGTGGTATTTACAAACTCATGTTGAGTTGCTTCTTCCAACAGACGATAGACCTTAGGGAAAAGAAGACAATGATGATTGTAATGTCCATACACTCCACAAAATGAACAAGTATGGTTTATTATGAGTTGAGGATCCTTTCTTTGCTTATGAGGATGTTTGGGATCCCCGTTTAGGTTTGTAATATTAGTATTTCTATAGCTTTAGAAATTTGATTATGAGGGTTTCCCTCAAATTTAGCAAGTGGATAATAAGGGTTTCCCCCAAATTTAGTAACTCAGTTATGACAATGTTCCCCAACCCTTTAGTTCTAGTTGTTCACTTTGTTCTTCCCTTTATTTTTATTTATATTATTTCTTTGCATATTAGAGAGATTGGTAACATTATGTTGTTCATATACTTTCCCTTGTGAGGGAGGAACTTGTTGAAATTGATTCACATATGGTTGGGGGATTTACATCTAATGTGTCAAGCAACCTAGAGGAGGACTAGGAAATAGGTAATAAGGTTTATCAACTGGAGGAGCCACATAGGATGATGATACACCACTACATTTGGTACCACTACAAGAAGGGTCATGGACATTAGGTTGCATACTATTATTTGAGTGTGAAGTACTAGCTCCAACACTAGATCCAACATGTGATTATGAGTGTGAGTTATCATATAGGTTGTAGGGAATACGATACTTCCCATATGAAGGTGGGCCAAATGTGAGACTTTTCCCACCATAAACATTATGTTATGTACTTTTTCTTGTGGAGAAATTCATTTGGTCGTAAGGATTATAAGTAGAACCGATATATACATCGTGTACAAGATTATTTCCTATGCATCACTACCTAAGTGTAATACTTTTTCAAGTATTCTTGTAATCCTCTAACTCGTATGCTTCTTTGAGGACACGCCTCACAATGTAAGGACCATACAACATAGGGTTGAAATTGGCTGCCCCTAAATTATCACTAGCATGTTCACAGACCATGTTTCCTTTAGAGAAAATTTAGGGGCGAACAAACTTGTCATATTGGGCCTTGACATGTTTCTTGTGTGCCTTATTCATGGTGACTGCATGTCTACAATGATCATCACGTTATTCCAATTGAATGATACTTTCTTCCAAAGGAGTTATGTCATGCATGAGTTTAATAGCCAATTTCAGAGAAGTAATTTTCCATTCAGTTGGTGGAATAGCTTCTAATCCATGTACAAAATGAAATGAAATAAATCCCATAGCAGTCTCGACTAATGTTTGGTATGCCCATAGAGTTAGAAATAGTATAATATTCCCATTATATTTATTTTTGTTGAATGGTCATTGGAGAATGGTTTTCAAGGATTTATTAATCCCCTCTACTTGTCCATTCTCTTGTGAATAGCATGACGATAAGTGTTTTGGTTGAAACCCTAGTTTGACTACTAATTTTTTCCTCATTTGTTCTAAAAATGAATTCAATGGTTAGTCACAATCTCCCTAGTCACACCAAATCCAGCAATAACTTGATTAAATAAAAAAAGGATTTGTTTTTTCATATTCATTGGAAAACATCGGCATAGCTTCAACCCACTCAGTACAGTAATCTATTAACACAATGATATGCTTATGACCTTGTGTTGAAACTAGGTTTCATGTCATAAAATCAAACCCCCACTTGGTGAAGGGGATAATAATGATAGAAGGGTACAATGGAGTTGGATGTGCACACATTTTCCTTTTGAATTTTGGCATGGGTCTTGCTTCTTAACAATTTCTATGCAATCTTTAAACATCAAATGCCAATAATGACCCATACACAAAATCTTATGGGTTATTTCCAACCCAAACAAGTGAACAATGTACAATACACTATGGAAATCATTGCAGACCCTCTCAGTCTCCTCATGAGTCAAGCAACAGTGCAAAATAATATAAGGTATCATCGATAATACGAGAAATTTCTACATGATGATGAACATGTTGACAATCATCGGGAGAGAAACTACAAGGGAACCTTGAGGTCTAGATATACACCAACATGTTTTCATATTATGGGTCATTAGAGACGATGAGAAATATATGATCTTCAAGTAATGAGTTGGTTTCAATTAATTCCTCATTATCTCTAGATAACTTTGACATGAGCTTAGAAAAATCCAAGGACTTCTTCGATTTGGTTGATGCCAACTCTAGATTGAACTCTTGAAAAATAAAAAACCACTTATTATTTATTTGTCAATTGTAGATATGTTGAAATGGATTACTATTTGAAATTATTGTAGTACATTGAAGAAGGATATATATCGTGACAAATTCATTGGACAACGTGCACTATTGCCAAGGACAAATTTTCAATGTAAGAATACCTTAGATCTGTCTTAGTGAGGTTCTTGATCAGATAGTACACTACATGCTCCTAATGTAAGCCATCCTCCTAAAACAAGACCATATTGATGGCTAATTCAAATTATAATAAGTATAACAATTAGTCTTTGTTATGGTCTAGAAGTCTTAGCAATAGGGCAATCATTAGATCTATTTTCAAGGCATCGATAGACCACTGTGCAACCTCATCCCAAGTAAATAGGACCCCCTTCTTCAAANGGGGCGGGACTTGAACTATTACCTCAATATTGAATAGGTTTTCCATGGTCCCATAAATAGACACAACAAAGCCAAGTAATCTGCTAGATACAACACATAAAATGCATGTATCGGGATTCAATTGAATCTTATAGTACGACATCTATGAAAAATTGCACGAAGATGATTAGGATGATCTACTCTCTTGGGATATTGAGCAACTAGAGCATCAAGATAAGCTTTGACAATGTGATTAATGTCATGAAATGCATATTACACGGCTCATTGAAAAGTGGCTCCAAACCTTTTAAGCCCAAAAGTCATTTTCAATAAGTGAATGTGCCCCAGGGATAGATAAATGCAATTTTGTGTTAGTATCTAGGCTAGATATAAATTTGATTGCAACAAGAAAAACCATCCATTAATGAAAATATTTAATTTTTCAGGGCATTCACAAATGATCTAATCAAAGCACGGAGTAGGGTAATTATCCTTAGGACAAGCTTTATTCAAATCCCAAAAGTTAGTACAAATGTGAATGGTCCATTGTTTCTTGTTAACAACAACTAGGTTGGGTTCCTACTCAATAATCAATCAAGGGAACTGAGTAGATAAACTCATCCTTAAGCAACTTCTCCACCTTTGTCTTAACAGAGGTGATCATTCGAGGATTAGCTTGAGTGGCTCCAAACTTTTTAAGTCCAAAAGTAATTTTCAATAAGTGAATGTTCCCCAAGGATAGATAAATGCAATTTTTTGCTAGTCTTCATGCTAGATCTAAATTTGATTTTAACAAGAAAAGCCATCCATAAATGAAAATATTTAATTTTTAGGGCATATAAATGATCTGATTAAATTGCATGGAGTAGGGTAATTATCCTTAGGACAATATTTATCCAAATACCTAAATTCATTGCAGATGTGAATGGTCCCTTGTTTCTTGTCAACAACAACTAGGTTGGGTGCCTACTCAATAATCAATCAAGGTAACCGAGTAGATAAAGTCATCCTTAAGCAACTTCTCCACCTTTGTCTTAACAGAGGTGATCATTCGAGGATTAAATTGTCACAACATATGTTGAAGATGATCCACATTTTCATATATTTTTATTTCATGTTCAATACTCTTGGATTTATTCCTAGCATCTCTTCATATGTCAAAGCAAAAATGTCATAATACTCTTTGCAAATAGTAGAATAGGTTTCAATTTCTTTAGGAGAACAATCTAATCCAATAAAGACATTCTCATTGACATCATATTTCCTATAAATGTTAATCAATATGGTATTTCAAATGTTTACCATGTTACCCTCTACGGAAACATCTTGTTTCAAGAGTGGACTAGCATACCAGTCAAAATCTTGAGGTTTGATAATACTCTTATTATCAACCTCCATTCTACTTATCTCAAGAATAAAATATAAATTGTAATGCATATATTTCCAAGGATTATCAGTATCAGTCATGGATTCTAAAATGGATTCAGCTAAAGGTAAAACCTTATCTAAGAAACCTTGGGCAAAAGGAGATTTGATGGCACATATAGGCGATGCGAACTAGTCATACTTCCCCACTAACAAAGATTTCTAATCAGGGTCTTAATTGTTTGATTGAACAACTTGATAAGCTATTTTTAACATAGATAAAGTCATGGAGATTCATGTATATGCATTTTCTTCTGCCAAAATAGAGGGGTTTGACACTACTCACAGATCTTCAAAACATGCCACTTTGAAAAACACACTGCAACCACGAAGTTCATGGTGATTAACAAGATCATAAGCACGAGAGTGGATTTAATATATGAAATGGGCATAGGGAGGTTAAAGGTCACCATAAGGGAATATCGCGTCCCAAAACCCACGTTCTCACAAGACCTCATAGAGTTACCCACTAATAGAACATTGGGTCATGTTGAAGTAGTTGGGTCAGGTCTATAAAAGGATAATTGGTTTATCATAACAATCTTTCACTTGTGAGGGAAACATATGGTATAGAGGACACGATAACTAGAAAAGTATAAGTCCAGCTATGTCCTAAGAGATTTTATAGTCTAAAGGAGTGTCAACAACTTCAATATATATAGGCATAATATTTCCCCCATAGTTCATTAGGGAATGCTAGGATGATCCCACGAGGTCTAAACAAATGTCCATCAAAATACTTTAACATGGTTGGTGATGGCACAATCTCAAGGGAGGCAATGGCTTGGCAACAAGACAAGGACATTACACATGTGGAAATTCCTTCATCCACTACAATTCAAAATATATCCATCCCACGTGATGCTATTAGAATCTTGAAAGTAGCATAGTCATGAAGTTGTGGTTTCCAATTATTTGATTTGAAAGTTATAAGTTGAGAATCTACATGATCGAAAGCACTAATTGTCCATAATAATGTTTTATGCTATGTAGGGAAGCTTTGGATAACCTCTAAGGCATACTTGACACATGGATCTTAGGGTAGATATTCAACAATTCCATAGTTATGAGCGACCCAAGCATTAGGATTATGCACTGGCCTCTTCAACACACATTTTGGAAGACATGGTATTACATCAACAACCAGTTTCTCTATATGGAGGAGGTTTTGCAACTCAAATGTGAACCCTTCTTTACTTTTATATCCAAACTTAGGGGTTTCATAATTATGAGCTCTAGTCTAAACATTTATTTGATGTTCACACATGTATACATTGTCATTTGATGGGTCACCCCCTTGCATAAGGGTGCCCTGGTTTCCCCTTTGTGGAGGTACATGGTTATTAGGGATTCTAGAAACCATCTATTGGCCTTATGGCGGAAAAGAGTTCGTCAACATGATTTTTTTTACGAGCATCATGTTGTGTTGATTTTCATTGGGATTCCTCCATATTAGGGAAAAGGTGAGTCAAGTGGTCTTCCACACAAATCTTCCATTGAAAATTTAACCTTCTTCATCTCCCTCTTACCCCCACTAGCATTGTTATTATTTATATTATTTCCTTAAGCCCCTTGATTTTTCTTCTTACCTTTCTTCTTTCCTCCAGGTTGTTGGGCACCCTTTAGATTAGATATCTACACAGTTATTACATTGGAGTATTGACTGGGACCAAAGGTATTTGTAGTATCTTTCCCGACCATAGGCACACTAGAACACAAATACATCTATCCCATTAGACTCAAGATCTGATTAGCTACAACATTTTCCATAGATCTAATCATGCCATCAACATGTGGTCCAAGTTTTGTTTTGGTCGAATCCATTTACGCTATTGGTGTTGTGGGAAAAACATCACAGAGCATCCTAAATTGAGAATATAGTATATCCAATTTTTGGGCTCTAATTATGGATTATTCTTTAGTTGTTACTCCCGACAAAGCAACTTCTTTAGAGATATCAGGTAATAAAAATTTCACAAACCAAGATACCAAAAATTCATTGGGGATTTGATCCTTAATCAACTGATGTTTCCTCTGCCACTCATGGATGTGGTAAAAAAATGTCTGGATTTGTTTTGTCAAAACGAAGTCAGA
>LPNX011169872.1:109120-119475 GCA_001517045.1 Pseudotsuga menziesii | reverse complement strand
GGGGGGGGGGGCCCCCCCCCCCCCCCCACTATAGTCGTTAGGGGTACAGGGGGGAGAAACTATATTTGGAGCCCCCCTGGTGGGGTTTCGGGGAATCACCCCCGTAGCGAAAATTTAAGAAAAAAATGCCTTGTAAAATGTTGTAATTTCAGAGTCATGACATGGTCAATAATGGGTGATTTACAGGCCCATGGTTTTGGGCATCCCGTGGTATTTTCCCATGGTATTCCCTTTATAAAATGAAGGCATTGTAATACGGTTGTGTATTGTATTGTATCATTGTAAAAGTGATATTTGTGATTGTGTGAGAGAGACTGTGAGAGAGTGTAGAGGAAGTGCAATGGGGTTGCTACAGGTTGTATCCCTTCATTTTGTTGGACGCAATAATAATAAAGGACTGTAAATTTCTATGTGGACTTATCCCATCTTGGGTGAATCACGTTATAAATGTGTCTCTCTTGTAATGTGTTTTAATATTTGCATCTTGTTTATTGTTTATTGTTATTGCTTAGCGGTCTTGTTTTTCTAACAAGAGGATTGAGTGGCACCAAAGGTATTCGTAGTATATTTCCCATCCATATGCATACTAGAACACAAAGACATCTATCCCATTAGACTCGATATCTGATTAGCTACAACATTTTCCACAGAGCTAAACATTCCATCAACATGTGGTACAAGTTTTTTTTTGGTCGGATTTGTTTACGTTATTGGTGTAGTGGGAAAAATCTCACTAAGCATCCTAAATTAAGAATATAGTAAATCCAATTGTTGGGATCTAATTATGGATTATTCTTTATTTGTTACTCCTGACAAAGCAATTTCGCAAACCAACCTACTAAAAATTCATTGGGTATTTGAGCCTTAATCAACTGACGTTTCCTCTGCCACTCATGGATGTGGTAAAAAATGTGTGTGTATTTGTCATGTCAAAACGAAGTTGCAAAACTAATCCTAGATCCCGATCTTCCTTATTCGAAGATGTTATTTCAGTTGTGTTTGGATCCCATCACCTGACGGGGCGTGTAGGGGTGATTTACCCCCCACTATAGTCATTAGGGGGGTCCAGAGGAGGGGGGTGACTATTTTGGGAGCCCCCCTGGAGGGGGTTCAGGGGAAGCGCCCCCATTGTGAAAATTTAATATAAAAAAATGCCTTGTAAAATGTTGTAATTTCATAGTCATGACTTGGTCAATAATGGGTGATTTACAGGCCCATGGATTTGGGCATCCCGTGGTATTTTCCCATGGTATTCCCTTTATAAAATAAGAAATTGTAATACGATTGTTTATTGTATTGTAGCATTGTAAAAGCGATATTTATTATTGTGTGAGAGAGACTGTGAGAGAGCAAAAAGGAAGTGCAGCGGGGTTGTTGCAGGTTGTATCCATTCATTTTGTTGGACATAATAATAATACAGGACTAGCAGTTTCTATGTGGACTTAACCCATCTTGGGTGAACCATGTTATATCTATGTCTACTTGTAATGTGTTTTAATATTTGCATCTTGTCTATTGTTTATTGTTTATTGTTTATTGTTATTGCTTTGCGGTCCTGTTTTTCTAACAAGAGGATTGAGTGAGACCAAAGGTATTCGTAGCATCGTTCCCAGCCATAGGCACACTAGAACATGAAGACATCTATCCCATTAGACTCGAGATCTGATTAGCTACGACATTTTCCACATATCTAATCATGCCATCAACATGTGGTGCAAGTTTTTTTTTGGTTGAATCTGTTTATGCTATTGGTGTAGTGGGAAAAATCTCATAGAACATCCTAAATTGAGAATATATTAAATCCAATTGTTGGGCTCTAATTATGGATCATTCTTTAGTTGATACTCTTGACAAAGAAACATATTTAGAAATATAAGGTAACAAAAATTTCACAAACCAACCTACTAAAAATTCATTGGGGATTTCAGCCTTAATCAACTGATGTTTCCTCTACCACTCATGGATGTGGTCGGAAATATGTGTGGATTTGTCCTCTCAAAATGAAGTTGGAAAACTAGTCTATGTATAATAGTAGACAAGAAATTGGAAATGATTAAATAATTCCTTCACCAAAGTGTCGAAGTTGTGAAATGGAGCTTGTGGGAGATCAATATACCACTTCACGACTTGTGGGAGCTTAATACATGCATGGAACAACATCACATGGTTAGGACGGTATTCTCCAACTTTTTCTTCAAACATTGGTATGTTTGAAATCAATTTAGTGGGAATGGGTGACCAGTTGGGATTATGCATCACCAAGTCATTAGTGATTTTTATAAATCTAACATATTCAACATTTCAAGGAATGAAAATTTATCCTGACCAAAAGAATTCCAACTTCTGGGAGGATGTCTCAACTCTTGGTTGTTACTCACAAAAGAATGACCTTGATTATAACTACTACAATGCATAAATAGATAGTTCATTTGGGCACTAGTGTTTTGAGGAATATGTAATACACCTAGAATTAATAATTTATTATTAATTTATGCTAAGACATTTTATTTTATTATTCTAAATATTTTTGACAGAAAGTCAAAAATAAAACAAATGTAATGAATTATTCTTTTATTAATAAAAGATACTAAAGGGCAGAGAAGTGGAATAGTTGTTGAAGAGTGTTTGTTGGCCCACAAGGGGAAAAGACAAGTGGTTGTAGCTGCTAAGTGAGAACTCAAGGTGCAGGAGGAATCTTCCCCAAATTCAGGTCACCATTTCTAGTTGATTGCTAAAGAGCAGGAGTCTCATAAATGACCAAGTCCTAGGAAAAATACTATATAATAGTATGTCCATTAGCAAGCAGGAGGCTAGCATTGGGCATGGATTGAATCTGATAATGCAAGAGATGGCGCATTAAGTGGATTTTGCTCTTGTGGTTTGTCAAACATGCTCGGGGATTCTAGAGCAAGTAATTTGGCTGCTCTAGGAGTTGGTTCAAAGGAACGACTATTCCATTTATGTTTTCCTAACAGTGGTGCTAGGTTCTTATTCGATTTTCTAATTACAGTCGGATGTTTATCTTAAACCTGGATTTGCATCTATATTCACAAGCATAAATGTTTTATGCATTCTTATAGAACAATTATCTATCATGTATCAATTCTAGAGCATTGTTTATATACTTTGTTTATACTTGTGAAATGCTAGATTTAATGGTTTAAGGCTTCTTGTATCGGGCATCCATACCCAAGTCAAGGATTTCTAGTTATTCTTGTCTACTGTAGATTCAATTTATTTTCAAACACCTATTTCCTTAATTGATTCAATATCTATGAATTATTTTATGTTAACTATATCTTATGGTGTATCTTAAAATAGATCTAGTTAAATTACGATTAAGGTAAATAAATATAACAATCTTAAAATACTAAATGTGCACTATTTAAAAACTCTGTTACAGATCCAAATTTTTAGATCAAGGTTGATAGAGGAGGGATCCATCATAATCATTGTAATTACTCTATTTTCATATATATAATATACATACTATGCATTAAGAAGGGAAATTGTAAACAATTAACCAAAATTATTGTACACGGGATGTATCCCATATCGGGTTAAGCTACAGAGATATCATTTAATTATTTCTTGAACCCTTGTTCAAAACAAAGACTGTTCAGATCGGGGTAATTGAGATAAATTTAAATATCTACAGATATTTTAATTATGAAAAGCATCAAACTAGATATGCAAACAAGTTCACGATTTATAGCATAGCTAAACTGTCATATTAAGAATCATATATATCCTATAGTTATGTGTATATATTTATATATATGTGACACATATATTATACAACAAGCAAGGAATATCATCATATACAAATAAAGGATTATATCAGTTATGATCAACATAGCATATCCAACAAATCAATCATGGATTTGTAAGTATCCTTTCTAAAAAATTACAATAACAGTCTACAACCAAAATTTAAGGTAACCTCTATAATCCACATTACAATTCTTAAATCAAGATGCCCAACTATTCGCAGCAATGAATCTTTCCTTTTCCGATACCAATAATAAGCCCATCATAGATGACAGCCGAGTATTAATAAAAAGTATATTAACCAGATCTAAAAAGAATATAAAACCTAATGCATGCATTATATCATAAAACCACGATATTAATGTATGACAAATTACTCTATAGAAATCGCAAGACTCTATGTGTCGTAATAGGAATTGAAAGCCAAAACAATGACAAGGTTAAAAGAATATGGTTTCGCAACCTTATGGTCGTAAGCCCATTCAAATGGAAACCACATATGGTTTTAAAAAGAACTCCATTAAATTTATTAAGTTGTAGGTGGTGGTAAGTCCATCCCCGATGGCTCCCACAAAAACCTATTTTAAACCCTACAACTAGCTATAACGCTTTTAACTAGTGTTATCCCTAAAGTTGAACCTAGACTACGGGATTCAAGCTTAAGGAAATATTGTTTAAAAATGTACAAATCAAATGAAATCAAACTGAAAACATAAGCTGGTATGAAACCAAGGCTAATGGAACTATAAAGAACTAGGCTAATATAATATGAAATCTGTAAGTGAAATCAAACAATGATTGAAGAAATAGGCTAATAAAAAATCAAAGTTGTTTATACAGATCACACAATTATAAGTGGACTAAACTGGTATGAAATCAAAGGCTATAAAAAGCATCACACAGTTTACAATAAACTAAGCTGGTATATGTCACACACTGGTATAATATAAGTATTTGTAAGAAAATCAAAGCATTGATGATAATGCAGGCTAGTAGGTCAACCAGAGCTGCAAGATAATCCATAGGGACTGTATAACATGAGATAAAACACAGACTTCAATAGAAAGGTTACTATGATCATAAAGACAAGAAGTGAAACTGCCTATGTTTTCCACAGTGTAAAGATAATTGTATTTCACAATAAGAATTAGTGCAATGGGATGTAATGGACCATATGCATAATAAAATTATCAGAAAAACAATTCATAAGACATATAGGCAAATCATCATCATGTTTCATTCAAAAATAGAACCTGTACAGAAGCTGCATAATGTCTGTGTCATACAGGCAAAGCTCCAAACAGGGCTTGCATTCTCCAAAAGTTTCCAACCCAGCCCCCTTTTCGAGACCTCCCCTCTTACATGTTTGTTTTTCCAATATATATAAAAAAAGAACTACTATTAGCTTAGATCCACAACTAGTGGATCGAAAATTGCCTAGAACCAAGAATAGAAATCAGTTACAAAAATATAGGATCTGATAAGATTAGACCGTATTTTCATGGTCTATCTTTGACTGCTCCCAATTGAATAATTTCGATGATGTACAATGTGGAGATATCGAACTATTGAATGTATTCCTTCAAATCTGAGGTTGAACTCTTAAAATCCTGTAGTTTCCAAGTGCTCAGTCTTATGACCCAAATATGCTCTGCCTCAAAATCTGGATCTGCTTCCGTGAATTCTACCATCTGTGCTTAGTTTGAATTGTCTTCGAAAGATAAATTCCTTTCTTAGAACTCCTTTTCCCTGCCATCTCAGCAAGGGTTGTGTCCTGCATATTAAATAAGACAACATCGTCCTACAAAATTCTAGGAACCCAGCTCACCATATTTCTTCAAGCCTTGTTTGCAATATTGTTGGAGAGCCAATCCAATCCCTCGTACAAGCCCTCACCAAAAATTGCACAAGTGCTTTGGATATACCAATGGCACTGCCTAAGGGATTGCAGCCCAAGTTTGTCAGTGATCTCTGCAGCATTCATAGCATTTGGAAGATCCTGTTTGTATGTAACAGGACTCTTATTGTATGTAACAGGACTCTAGTATAATATCATGCTTCATACTCTATCCTGAGTGAAGTTAAAACTGACGGTGGCATGTCAAGTTTCTTAATCTGGGCCTCCAACATTGTGGTTAACCACTAAAACGCAACTCTAAGTGCTCACGTCCCACCTTCTTGAGATGTACAAAATGTGCCTTCAGGGCATCCCAGAATGATGGATAGGAGTAATACGGAACATCAAAATCCTTGCACGTTTCTTTCACAATAGGATGTATACTTGGGTAGTGAAGATGACAGACACAAGGGAATAAATGGTGTTCAATCTGATAGTTCAAGCCACCACTGAGATGTGTCCAAAGCAAAGAATCTGTACTGAAGTTCTTAGTTGTTGTGACTTGTAGTGCAGCCCAGCCCTGGTGCAATTTATATCGACCATCACTTGAATCAACAACTGGGAAAACAGCTTCTGGAGCAACATGAGCTACCTGGAATAGTAAAACTAATGTCCATCCAAGGACAAGCTGTGAAACTATATAGAGAACTGCGCACAGATACACATTGTGATGGCCGAAAAATGAGGGAAGTAGAAACATGTATATGGTGTACAGTACTTTGCCTCCAATAAATACTCCAATCTCCAACGATGTCATCTTAGGTATCTTCACTGAGCCAATATATCCAGTTATGAATGCTGCAAAGTCATCCACTAACACAGCTTTCATGCCCAGTAAACCATAAAGTGCTCCCAAGTAAATATGTTGAAAAGAGTGATAACCTTGTATTGGTTGCTTATATGTCACTTTGTGCACATCTGGATCATTTACTCTAATGTCCAGATCATAATTCTCCACGTTTGTAAATGAATGATGTCCAACAACATGTTACTGCCTCCACATGAAACTGCTTGCACCCACCAAATCCCAGACATTGCTCATCAAGTAACCAAGCCAATTCACAATTGTTTCTATTTTTCTCAGATCACTGGCAGGAATAGGTTTACCATGGGAGAAATCGAAGTGCAACTTGTCTGGGGCCATCAAGGATCCTTTTTTTAATCGATGTGATCTCCAAGCACAACCTTCAGTGCATAGTTTAGCATATGAGTGCAAGTATGATTTGGAGCAATAAATGTCTACCTTGCAAATGACTTCATCCCCTACTGAAACTCTGCCAGTTTCATCAACCAGAGAGTCCATATGAAGCACATATCCACCATAAATCTTGACATTCTTGACATCAAAAGTTCTAGATGGACCAACAAAGCACCGTCATTTGCAACAAGAGTATACTCTGCTTCAAAGTTATCAATAAGTCTTTTTGAAAAGAAGCATCTCTTCCCTGCCTTTGAAACCTTCAAAACCTTGAGGAAGAACGACAAGATCACAATAAAAGAGCCTTTTCATAGGGTCACAGCCTTTTGTAATATATAAAAGAACATACTTTCCATCTTCAGTTATTTGAGAGCCAACTGTCCATTGCCCAATCCTCATAAGATTTACCAGACTTTTTGAACCTCTCTGCCCACCGGGATTCATTATAGGTTCATTTGAAAATTTGCTGCCAGTAAGAATAATGCTACCAGAAACTCAAATTTGTTGGAGCAAATCTGATGATAACATATGGCTTTGTCTGGGGATGGCATGCTCCCTGTGAGCTGCCAAGAACAAGTAGACCTGGTGCCTTTCCATTGGGCTGGAGTCTTCATTTCAAATCTCTGCTATTTAAAAATCTTGAAAACAAACGACTGACTGAATCTTTTAAACTACTCTGCAAACTGAAATATCTTCTCACAGCAATCTGATCACACTGTACAAACTTAAGGAGATGCTTGAAAAATCAAGCTTATTTATTCACAGCTCCTACACTAATCAAAACTACTTTCTTTTGATTAGGTAAAATCTTGCTTCCAATGAAGCCATACAAATATTTGACTAGCTGGTAAAACTTCTGATCTAGAGATGATGCATAAAGGAGCCCATGGAATATGAAAATTCATTTCAAAAGAAGGGAAAAGACAACCTTCATTTGACAAAAACAATCTGGCATTTGAGCTGCTCAAAGACTCCATATAATCAACAAATGGATCAATGAAGCTATAAGGAAATACCTCTTGCTGAAAATCAAAATATCTCTGTGTATCCTTTTCCTCATAATGGCTGCCACTTTCAGCTACCTGCAAATTGAATTGCAAATATGTCTGCTCAATGTCTTCTACAGATTCAGGATGGTTGATTTCCACACAATGTTGTTCCTCACCAAAATTTGATTCATAGTTGTCATACACCTGTTGGCTGCCCCTCAAATCAACAAAAGGTGGTGTAGGGATATGCTCTTTTTCATCTGAATACTCATCATGGATTGGGATGTCTTCAGAGTGAATCGGTTGATGCTGATCCAAATCTAAAACTTCAGTATCTTCATCATAACATGGAGCATTCTGATATATTTCTAAAGATGAAGATTTCTGTTCTATGATGTTATCATCAACTGTAATATCAGAATTTTGAAAAATTTCTTCTTGTAAAACAGAATTAGAGCCTAAGATAATGGATCTTCTTCCTTCATATCATAACCACCGGCTTCATCTTCACTACTGGAAAAATCTGCTTCTAAACCCTGCATATATAACGCATATCCCCTACAACAATCCTCAAAAAGGCACTCAGCTGGGTAAATCCTCTTACAATATAAATAAAAGGCATCATGAAAATCTTTCAAAGAGGAAATACTGGAAGGAGGAAGAGTTCTGTACCATTGTCTCGCACGATCATCTAATGAATACATAAACATTTTCATCAATACATCTTCATGATGTATACTCAGTTGATCCATGTATTGATGAAATTTAATTACATGATGTGCCGGATTGTCCTCTTCCTTTTCTCTGAATCGGGGAAGAAAATATCCCCATTCATCCATGGTAGGTACCGTATTTGGAAAACCAGGAACATTTGAGAAATTGAATGGAGCAAATATCTATGCCAACATGGTTTAAAAATGCTTAGACATCTTGTAAAATCGCCTCTGGATTCTTCAAACATGGAGTCGCCCGGTGAATAAATATGTAGTCCAACTAATGCCCTGCTCTTGTCCACCATCAAGAGCTGGATCTAATCGTTGTCATTCTTTCCCGGGGAAGATATCTTTTCCTTTGTCCTTCCCCGGCAACGGCGCCAGAAGATGTTGTCCCTAAAGTTGAACCTAGACTACGGGATTCAAGCTTAAGGAAATCTTGTTTAAAAATGTACAAATCAAATGAAATCAAACTGAAAACATAAGCTGGTATGAAACCAAGGCTAATGGAACTATAAAGAACTAGGCTAATATAATATGAAATCTGTAAGTGAAATCAAACAATGATTGAAGAAATAGGCTAATATAAAATCAAAGTTGTTTATACAGATCACACAATTATAAGTGGACTAAACTGGTATGAAATCAAAGGCTGTAAAAAGCATCACACAGTTTACAATAAACTAAGCTGGTATATGTCACACACTGGTATAATATAAGTATTTGTAAGAAAATCAAAGCATTGATGAAAATGCAGGCTGGTAGGTCAATCAGAGCTGCAAGATAATCCACAGGGACTGTATAACATGAGATAAAACACAGAGTTCAATAGCAAGGTTACTATGATCATAAAGACAAGAAGTGAAACTGCCTATGTTTTCCACAGTGTAAAGATAATTGTATTTCACAATAAGAATTAGTGCAATGGGATGTAATGGACCATATGCATAATAAAGTTATCAGAAAAACAATTCATAAGACATATAGGAAAATCATCATCATGTTTCATTCAAAAATAGAACCTGTACAGAAGCTGTATAATGTCTATGTCATACAGGCAAAGCTCCAAACAGGGCTTGCATTCTCCAAAAGTTGCCAACCCAGACCCCTTTTCGAGACCTCCCCTCTTACATGTTTGTTTTTCCAATATATATAAAAAAAGAACTAATATTAGCTTAGATCCACAACTAGTGGATCGAAAACTTCCTAGAACCAAGAATAGAAATCAGTTACAAAAATATAGGATCTGATAAGATTAGACCGTATTTTCATGGTCTATCTTTGACTGCTCCCAATTGAATAATTTCGATGATGTACGAGGTGGAGATATGGAACTATTGAATGTATTCCTTCAAATCTGAGGTTGAACTCTTGAAATCCTGTAGTTTCCAAGTGCTCAGTCCTATGACCCAAATATGCTCTGCCTCAAAATATGGATCTGCTTCCGTGAAATCTACCATCTGTGCTTAGTTTGAATTGTCTTCGAAAGATAAATTCCTTTCTTAGAACTCCTTTTCCCTGCCATCTCAGCAGGGGTTGTGTCTTGCATATGAAATAAGACAACGTCGTCCTACAAAATTCCAGGAACCCAGCTCACCATATCTCTTCAAGCCTTGTTTGCAATGTTGTTGGAGAGCCAATCCAATCCCTCGTACAAGCCCTTGCCAGAAATTGCACAAGTGCTTTGGATATACCAATGGCGCTGCCTAAGGGAATGCAGCCCAAGTTTGTCAGTGATCTCTGCAGCATTCATAGTGTTATGTCAGTAATTTTTTCTTTCCATTTTG
>LPNX011169872.1:59136-97290 GCA_001517045.1 Pseudotsuga menziesii | reverse complement strand
AGGGCATTAAGGCATCCCCCATCATCCAACACGAGGTACTCAGCAAAGCTGTATGATGTGGAAGGACTCGATCATAAGGTGCACCAACCAGTAACTGTACCGAGAATGGCCGACATGCAAAGTCAAGATAACTGAGGAATGGCCGACTCAAGTTTCAACTTCCTTCGAACAAGAGCATAACGACGTATGGTGACTGAAAAGAGGCAGCATAGACTCGATATACAACCTGGGACATCTCTATGATGCAGGAGGCATCAATAGAGGCTCCATAGGGACTGGAAGCTTAACCAGTCGGTGGAGATAAACTCAGATAAACGAGTACAGCTTCTAAAGTCAAACTATAACCCAACCAACGGATGTGATATACAGTGCTCTGTTCGAAGGCGACACGACTCGACAGCTGCCAAAGATAATATCTTTCCTTTTCCGGCTTTTTGGTTTTTTTATTTTTTTGGTCTTTTTCAGTTATTTGAAAAGCTTGAAAAAAGAATAAACTAGCTTTATAGTTACAGACTAGGAGGAGACGAGTGTCATAAGGGCAAACAAACTAGTTCCATGCAGTGGAACATACCTATGCTCAATGCAAGGATACATGTGTAGGATATCGACACTCGGGGGAAAATCCCCTCCTGGTAAAAAGGGAAATCAAGCTGCGAAGGATATATAAAATGGCTCTGCATGGCTAGACATGAGACAAGCTCGGGCTATATGGCTGAAACGCAATGTCAGGGGAGCCAGCATAAAGCTCAATAAGACAGGCAAAGCTCATGATAATGCATTCACAACTTGTCATAAGGGGAGTCCTGGGGAAAACAGGCCAGCATAAGATCAAGAGGAGTATGAGGCTCTTGCTAAATGTCATGGCGGTACTATACAACGGACTCCCACACCCTAAAAAGGAGAAACATCGGCATGGGCACCAAATGCAAATAAGGCGCTAACTAGGGTACCCATGTAAGGTGAGGCTCTACCACTCGTATCATGCCACTTCTATAGCAACAAGAAGGTTCCGTGACATAACAGAGTGGGTTTGTACCTAAGGTTATGGTGTCATGGTCATAAGGTCATGCAAAATGCAAACGGTGGTGAAATCCTAACCTATATGCCAGTTCAGACATAATACCTGTGATAGGAACGAACGGGTCGAAACCTCAGAGAGAGTGTACAAAACTGGACCCTACATGACGACCATATTAGTCCAAAACATCCCAAAATAGTCAATAAAGAATCCAGACTATAAGGAATAGGGAGGAATGATCATGACAACAAATTGGAACAAATGAGGAGATATTCCCTCCTCCATATGGAAAATCAGGGAAAGTAGTAGAAGAGATTCCTGTAGACACATTAAAACTAGGAAACATAGGTGGTTTACTAGTAGAAACATATGGCACTCTAGTAGAGGACATCCCATAAGTAAAATCACCACCACTCTAAGGAGTGGAAGTTGAGGTTCTGATTATGCTACTAGGGGTTATTATAGGAGAGAAAGAACTTCAGATTAAAACTACATAAGTATATGGGAATGAGATTGTAATCAGGAAACCTGAAATGGAAGTATTAAATCCTCCCGTGGAAATGACAAAAGAAAGGGTATGGGTGACCCCATATCTGAAACTTACATTGGAATTATTCATCATATACTAGTGGTCTAAAGGATTTGTGTGCACAATATTGTTTTGATTATAAAAATTTTGATTATGCAAAATAGATAAGACTCTAATATTTGGAGGGAGGGAGGTTGAAATTAGTAACAAATGGTGGATATACTAGGTCTTTGATCTCAATAGGACCAAAATATTCTTAAGGAGGAGAATATGGGACCCTTCCTGACACACATATTTGACTATTTAAATCCTCAAGGTACCCTTCAGCTGATAATTCATCAAAACCCTTGTCTTATTCCACTACCTCCTCCCTTGCAGGATTGTTGGATGGATCTTGAGTCTCTTTCATTGGCTCACATGGGAGGGAATCAATATTATTGAGCCTTTACCTTTGAGGATGTAACTCCACACTCTTAAGAGAAACGCCTCTGGTCCTTCGAAACCTATTGAGTGGTAGTCAACAACTTTGAACCAAGGGATCAACAATGGTAAAACAAAGACAACTTGATGCAATCTAACACATAATCAAAGAAGCACTCAACTAAAATTTCCTAAGTTTATCAACAAGGAAAAAAGTCTTTCAACTATTAATATAACCTTGACCTAAATTGCTGAAGAGTTTATTAGAGAGCCTTTCAAAATTTGGCTTGGGCTCATTAGGGCCCAAGTACAAGTAGTGAAGGTGTGAGAGACGATTATCGTATTCTTCACGTAACACTCACCCAAGGTCCAAGTACTCTCATGAAGATGGGAACCCTCCAAGGGATCTAAAACAAAAATTATGCATCTATATTAGGTACCACAAGCACTTACCACTTGTAGTCACCAAGGAAAAATACCCCTAGGACATGCAACTAAGGATACTGTTAGGTCATGTTTTTGTTTTCCATTGTTTTTGATACTTTTATTTCATATTTTGAATCTAGTTTACTTTTTGTTTCTAGAAAATTTTGTTGATAAGGACAATATTAATTTTACCCTTTAACTTTCATGATTTTTTATTTCTTGGCTTATTTTTACAAGTTTTGTTTGATTTTATAATCGAGGGACTTATATAAGGCATATATGGATTCAAAAAGTCTAAAAATAGCATAAAAGTCAAATTGGGATTTCTAAACCAAGTTCAAACTCTTATCATTAGCTTAAAATTTTGAAAATCATTAACTTGGACTTTCTTGTAGTGCAAGACAAAAACAGATGCATAGAGGGGCTACAAGAAAATCACGCGAGCTAAAATCATCATTCTTTGGTCCAATTTCTTCGGGATTCTCACACTTGAGGTGTCAATCACACTGTGTGATGGTTTTGATACGTGTCTTCTGCAGTTTAATCACTAAGGCAGGTGGAATATTATCATGAGGGCGAAATCGTGGCAGTTGTTTGCAGAAGCAGATATAATAATGATAGCAAAGTATAATGGAACAAAGGTGTATGGAATGATGTTTTTATCTGAAATGCACGAAGAGTAAGTGAAGATCGTGGTAAGAAATCAGTGCTTGATAATCGGGATTTTGAAACTGAGCGAGAATTTAGGCTTGCAGGAGCGGTTGGCTAGAGTGGTCTAAGCGGTCAGAGAAAGGTGGAGCATGCAATTCGACACCTGACAATTGAAATAACCATATTCCAGCATTGGAATTGGTCATTTTAACAGGTAGTCCGTGTGCCATTACCGGGTTTTTAAATTTTGGGTTTTTCTAAAAAAATGGCTAATGACATATTTGAAGGCAGAATACTAATTTTAGACCTAATCCATGTTAAATGATGAATTATTAATCAATGTATTTAAAGTATTCATCATTTAAATAGAAGAATTCAGAGCAGAGCCTTTTTGGATGTCCCTATACTGTATTCTATGTCAGTTTGTTAAGGTTTGAAGACAATCAGACCATGGTGCATTGATAGAAGTTGTTTAACCATAAGTTCAAAATGAAAAAGAGTGGAAAAACCAATAGGGCAGAACCCTCAGACTTAAGCTGGATGAAGAATTTTCCAGATTGTGCACAGTTTTTTTCAAATGCAGGATGGTTAATGTTCTTCAAAAAGATTGAAGGTTATCATGTAGAGGTGTCTTACAAATTTGCTCAATGTCTAGACAAGGATATAGTGTCTTTTGACACCTTGAATTTCAAATTAACCAGGGAGTTAATAGTTGAAGCAACAGGGATTTTGGATGAGGGAGAGTTCTAGTTCAAGAAGGTTCCTTTCACCTTTAATGCTCAGAGATACTTGCTTCCTGGTGTAGTTGCAGATTGGGGAAAAGGTGTTCCAATTCAAAACTTTAAACCTGAGTGGATTGAGCCTATTAAAGTCTTGCAGAGCTATGTCACCTGTGAGGGTAGATTTGCCTTTGTTTTCAAATATCACTTTAGGTTCCTCCAGCATCTCAGTAATGAGTCTAAAATGAACCTACCTTTCTTCTTTTTGAAAAGCTTACAGAAGATGTCATGTAGGGTGAGAGAGCACCATGATCATACAAAGCAATCTGTTTTTCACCATGGACTCATTAAGCTCATCATAAGTACTATATTGCAGAAAAGGGAGAAGACTTGGGAGCATTTCATTTTTTGGTCAGGTTTCAAGACTGATCAGGAGGAACAATCTCAGAGAAGACAAGTAGATAAAGGTCAAACTCTGATTAAGAAGCTTAGAAAAAATGTAACAGTCAAGGGTGAAGAAAATGATAAACCAGAAGAAGCTTCAAAACAGGAAAATAAAAACTTTGAATTTGAGCAGGGAGTTAATGATGAGGATAGAAAGATTTTACAGTAAGAAATTAAAGAAGCTAAGCATGTTGTAGATGTTTTACCTGCAGAATCAATTCAAAATGTAAAAGAAGATATTGAGGAGAAAAAGCAAATCCCTATTACAGTACTATCAAAGGAGGATGAAAAATACCTATTTTATGAGGCTAGAATTCCTCTTACTAATGAAGCTAGGGTTTGTGCTGAGCAAGAAGTTCACACTGATTGTGATGAGGAAACAGTGTCAAGAAAGAAAAAAATGAAGGTTGTTGAATTTGCCTCGATAACTCATCACGGAAAGGCTCTGAAGATGTTGGAAGAGATTGCAGCAGTCTGGAGACCTAAAACAAGGCCAAAGAACAAACTTAGATTAAACATGAAAAAGCTACTGAATCCCAAATTAGATAAAGAAAAGGTTACATTGATAGAGGAATCATCATTTGAAGAGAAATTGCATGATAATGAAGATAGCAATAAAGGTAAAAAACTAATAGAATCAAAAGGAAAATCTGTCATGATTGATACCAAGATATCTGATATATTTCTGGAGATTCGAAATCAAATGTTTCAAGAACAGCAACAAAGTGAGGTAAAAAGTTCCTGTTTAGAGAAGAAGGAGATGGTTGAAGAAGAAGTTCCTTGCAATGCTGAAAATGAAGAACATCCAAAGTTTCTTGTGACCTCCACAGAACTTATGAATGAAGATGAAGAAATCTATAAAAGACTGAAAATCCCATGGACACCAGAAGGGATGCAAACAATAGCAAGAGACAAATGTATTGATTCTGAAAAAGAAAACCTACAAAGAATCATTAAGCAATATAAGCATCAAATTGAATATATGCATGAAGTTAATGATGGGTTAGTTACTGCAAACAAGAGACTTAGAGAATATTTGGAGGAAGTTAACAGTCATTACTAGGAGTTGATTACATTTTCAAGAGAAGCACTTAAAAGGAAAAGGCAAATAAAAAATCAGTTCACAGAGTTAAAGCAAACCATCCAGGCTGCAACAACATAATGAGGAGCTAGCAAAGAGGATTGCAGACATGGAGACAGATCAATTGAAGGTGAGAAGGAAAGCTCAAGCCTTGGAGGGAATTGCTTTACTTGTTGAAGCAACTAAAGATTTGTAAAGTTAGTCAAGAAATTCAGTTATTAGTTAAGTTTGGAAAGTTATTTTATTTTTGTATAAAGATAATTTAGAGTGAACTATTCAAAGGATAGTCTAAAAACAGTTAGGGTTCAGTTATTCAATTGATTCTGAAAGATAGGATAAATGTAAGTCTGAAAGAAGACAAATGGTTCGATTTTTTGCTGACAAGGGGAGGCTATCAAGCTTTGTTTATGAGCTAAGTAAAAACTCTTATGTGTTTTTTGAAGACTGAACTTTGAAATATATGCACTATATTCCCTTCAGATTATTGACTAGTTTCATTTATAATTTGTGTTAATTACTCAGCTGGTATATTCATTTCTTGTTTAATGTTTTTATGCTTGGAATGCTTGCTAACTGTGGGTGAAATTCAGTATTGTGTTTTCTGTTGGATTATGGTTTATGTGTTATACATCTCAGTCATTCAAATGCTCATGATTTAGTGTTTACTTTGGTTTTATGAATGTTTGCCCTCTTGTCTTCAAACTACCCAACCAAAAACCTTGAAAACCCTAAAAACCCTATTTTACTTTATTGTGATTATTGAGATTATGTTGGCTTATTCTCTTGTAGTATGGGAACAATTTTTGGCATAAACATCTTTGGCGCCGTTGCCGGGGAACGAAGTTGAAAACCTATTTTTCCCTGGGATACTTATCATTTCACTAGTTGTAATAGGTGAACTTAAACCAGCAAATCTTAAAGACTACTTTTCACCAGTATTTCAAAATGGCTACTAAGGGAGTTGGGACAAGAAACAGACCTAGTTCACCTTTACAGTTGGGTGTTTCAGACCCATAACAGATACTGAAAATAGCTAGGAAAATCAGAAGGTCTCAGTCATCACCAACCCTATGTAACCCTGATCAGTTAGATATTTCATCTTCTTTATCTACTTTGAAAGGAGAAGAACAAAATTCACCCTGGTTGAAGCCTATAATTCCTGTCAGTAATTTTCAAGTTTTCACTAATCCTGAATCCTTCAAGAAAGCAAAGACAATATATCCTGGTAAAATTCCCCTATTTCATCTGAAAGTTGGTAAAACTCCATTTCAACCAAGTTCCAGTCAAGTCTTTCCATCACCGAAACCAGTCAACTTAAAAATGGCAGCCCAAAATCAACCATTAGATATGATGGACCGAATGGTTGCAGCTAGGTATCCACCTTTAGTTTTTCCTCAACCTTTGAATGCACTTCCTGGAGGTGATTACCAAAAATACCTGCCTAGGTTTAATGGACAAGGTGAACCTACAGCCAAGGAGCATTGGGAGGCCTTTCTCAGTTATGCTGATAATCAGAATATTGAAGCTAAGGATGTATGGATGAGGATGTTTGTACAGAGTCTTGATGGAGATGTCAGAATGGTTCAGGGAGTTGCCTGCAAATTCTATCACTATCATAGAAGAGCTTCAGGACCTTTTCATGAGACAATGGGGTGACACCAAGGATCATACCTATTATATAGCTGAGTTTGGAGCCCTTAGGAGAAAGAAGGATGAAACCATAGCTGATTTTTCGAAGAGATTCAATAAAATGTATGGCAGAATTCCTGCAAAAATTAAACCTTCAGAAACATCTGCAAAAATCACATATGCAAATGCCTTTGATCATGGATTTTCCTTACTTCTAAGAGAAAGAAGACCTGTTTCTTTACTGAACATGCAGGATGCAGCATTAGAAGTAGAGTCTAATATATTAGCTTCTAATAGATTGAAGGGAAATACAGCTCAGCAGATATATGACAGGAAAGGTAAGAAAGAGGCAGCTCCAGGGGTTTCAACATCCCACTCTACAGAAGGTAAAACTGATGAAATGGCCAAGCTAGTTAAGATCCTGACTGCAAAATTAAACAAGTTGGAATTAGAAAAGAATTCAAACAAACCTGTTCAAGAAGGTGAGAGAAATCCCAACAATCAAAACTATTTCAGAAGATAGTTTGCACCTCGTTTCATACCTAGAGAAAGAAGAAACAATGATATACAACGAGAAAGGAGAGAAACTGAGGATCAAAGAGTACCACCCCCTCTTTAGAATAATGTTGTTGACGAAGAAGACATTGAAGAGGAATTGTTATTTGAGGATACAGACGAGGATATGAATTATTTTGGAGAGCAGTTAACTGAGGGTTCTGTCACTGAAGAAGAGTTTTTAAATTTAGAATACTGTGATGCTGATATGTTTGAAACATAAAATGATTTAAATCTTGAAATGACTGTTGTAATTGCTGATGCATATCAGACTGAGCCAAAGAAAACTTTGAATTTGAGGTCAGGTCCAAAGCAAGTAGTTCAAAATCCAAAGAAAAAGGTAGTTGTACCTGATAAACAACAATCTGATCCTGTGTTAGAGAAAAAACAAATTCAGGATAAACAAAAGAAGAATATGGAAGTTGAAGAGGTAAACAAAAGTGTGCAGAATTTTAATCTGGAAAATGAATTAGGCAAAATTAAAATTCCTATGCCTTTTACTGAGTTAATGAAGAATCCTTCTTACAAAGATTCAGTTCTTAAAATGATTGGTTCAGCAAACAGCCAGCCTCTTTATGATACAGTGAATTTACAAGAAGAAAATCCTAAAATATTTATTGGATCAGCTTTAGCTGAAAAAACTAAGAATGAAGCAGGTGCATCACCTCCTTTTTACATCACACTGAGTATTCATGAACAAATGATACACAATTTTCTTTTGGATTCAGGAGCATCACACAACCTAATGCCAAAGGCTGTCATGGAGGCTCTAGGTTTGAGTATAACAAAACCCTATCATGATTTGTATGCTTTTGATTCACGAGCTGTAAAATGTTTGGGAGTGATTAAAGATATGGTTGTCAGTTTGGCTCAGCTACCAATGAAGAGTGTGATTATGGATGTGGTAGTAGCAAACATTACACCTACATTTGGATTACTCCTCTGTAGATCTTGGGCAAATAAAGTAGGTGGAACTTTACAAATGGATCTAACATATGCCACTATTCCTGTATTTGGAGGAGAAAATAGAAGGTTGTACAGAGAAATACAGTTTGCCTATATTGTGACAGATGACAAGAACCCTACAAATCATCCCCTGTATGTTGTTGATAAAGATTTGGGTACTTGTATGTTACATTTTAGTGATGATGATAATACTGCTGGTTTGTTATGGGTTGAAAAGGAAAAGCCATTTAAATGCATTAGGGAACAAGAAGATGAACTTTGGAAATTATACTTTGATGGATCTTCTTGTAAGGAAGGTGGAGCAGGGGTTCTTTTAATATCTCCTGGTGGTGAAACAGTAAAGCTAATGTAGAAATTAGAATTTATTACCACCAATAATACTGCAGAACATGAAGCTTTGTTGTTAGGTTTGAAAGCTGCAAAAGATTTAGGCATTCAACAGATTTCTGTATATGGCGACTCCAAGTTGGTTGTTCAGCAGGTGAGGAACAACTATCAAGTGAAACAAGATTTGTTGAAAGTTTATCATAATGAAGTATGGGATATGATAGACAATTATTTAGTGGCTTTTAACATTACCTATATTCCTAGGGACCATAACCAAACTGTTGATTCTTTGGCCTTAGCAACCACACATTTTAGAATCCCCAAAACAACACAGCTAAAGTATCCTATTGAGGTTAGGTACAGACCTTCTGTGCCTGATAACGTAAGGCTATGGAAATTTTTTGAAGATGACATTTAAATAAAAAAAAATTTAGAGCTGACAGGTGAGTTTTCCAATTCCCTGATTGATCAAGAAGAAGATGATGAGGTTGAAGATTTTGAAGATATTGCTGAAAATGAGATTGCTGGCCACAAGATTATTGAACTTAAAAGTAATTTCATTCCTAAAGGTTTGGTGCCATTAGAAAGAATATTTTCAAAAGATGATACACCTTTAAAACATGTTGTATAGTCTTCAGTAGAAAATGTGGTGGACTATAATATTGGTACTCCAAAACATCCTAGAATGGTGAAGATTTCAAAAGCACTCACAACAGAACAGACAAACAGGTACATTAAGTTGTTAAAGGAGTATGTTGATGTTTTTGCACGGTGTTATGAAGACTTGAAGACATATGATACTGGGATTATAAAACATAAAATACCTTTAAAACCGAATGTTAAACCTTTTCGACAGAAATTAAGGAGGATAAATCCAGCTTTGTTTCCTGTTATTGAAAAAGAAGTGAAGAAGTTATTAGATGCCAATATCATTGTTCCTCTTAGGTATTCTTCATGGGTTGCTAATTTAGTTCATGTCAAGAAAAATAATGGGGAAATCAGACTGTGTGTTGACTTTAGAAATCTGAATAGGTCTTCATTGAAGGATAATTATCCTTTGCCTAAAATAAAACAAATATTGCAGAAGGTTGTTGGGGCACAAAGGTTTTCTATGGTTGATGGTTTTTCAAGATATAATCAAATTGCCATGCATCCTGATGATAAAGAGAAAACAACTTTTACTACTCCCCGGGGAACCTTCATGTATGATAAAATTCCTTATGGATTAATGAATGCTGGAGCAACTTTTCAAAGAGTTATGGATATAGCCTTTGTTGGGGAAAGAGACAAGTTTGTAGTGATTTACTTAGATGATATTACAGTCTTTTCACAATCGGATGATGAACATCTAAAACATTTGAAACAAAATTTTCTAAAATGTAGAAAATACGGTTTATCTCTTAATCCAAAGAAGTCACATTTTGCTGTGCAGGAAGGTAAATTATTGGGTCATTTAGTTTCAGCTGATGGCATAAGGATTGATCTGGAAAAGGGTGAAAGAAATACTGAAAATAAGTCTACCTAGGAGCAAAAAATATGTACAATCTTTCATTGGTAAAATCAATTTGCTGCGTTGGTTTATACCGAATTTTGTTGAGACTATCAAACAGATTACAACCATGCTGAAGAAGGATCAAGAAGTCAAGTGGACTGCAGAAGCAAAGAATTCATTCGAAAAAATTAAGATGGCTCTTACTGAAGCTCCAATATTAGTAAGTCCAGATTTTACAAAGGAATTTCTAACCTTTTCTTTTGCATCTGAAGATACATTGGCTATTGTTTTATTACAGAAGAATAAGGATGGTCTTGAACAACCTATTGCATTCTTCAGCAAAACTCTTAGAGATTCAGAGTTAAAGTACCACATTTTAAAGAAACAGGCTTACTCTTTGGTAAAAGCTTTGAAATTCTTCAGAATTTATGTTTTGCACTCCAAAGTTATTGCTTATGTGCCTAATGCTACCATAAAAGATGTGTTGACTCAGTCTGACAGTGAGGGAAAAAGAGGAAAGTGGATTGCTAAAATCATGGAATATGATGTGGATATCAGACCTACAAAGCTAGTAAAGGGACAAGGCCTAGCTAAACTGTTAGCTTATTCAAATTGCCAAGCTTTAGGACTGCATTTGATGACAGAACAGCCAGCACAGGAAGAAAATCAAGCAGAGTTGGAGAAAGAGAAGATTATGGATTTCTATTCAACATCTACATGGTATGTAGACATTGTATATTTTCTTTTGTACTTGCAATGTCCAGAACCCTTAGATAAAAAAGTTGCTAGGTATTTGAAGTTAAAAACTACTAAGTATTGTTTGGTAGAACAACAGCTGTTCTGGAAAGACCCAGGGGGTATTCTACTCAGATGCTTAGATAAACCTGAAATTGAAGGAGTAATTTTTTGAATCTCATGAAGGTGCTTGTGGAGGTCATAAGTATTTGAAGGAAACAGCATATAAAATTCTAAGAGTTGGATACTATTGGCCCTCTTTATTTTCATATGTATATCAGCAAGTAAGAGCATGTATCCCTTGTTAGAAATTTTCTGGTAAACAAAAGTTGTTGTCATTGCCTTTAAAACCAATTGCAGTAAATGCCCCTTTTCAGCAGTGGGGTTTGGACTTCATAGGAGAGATAAATACATCTTCCTCAGGGCAACATAAGTGGATTTTGACTGCAACAAATTACTTTACTAAGTGGGTGGAAGCTATTCCCACAAGGAATGCCACAGATAAGGTGATCATAGATTTTATTGAAGAAAATATTCTTAGTAGATTTGGATGTCCACAGAGAATATTAACTGATAATGCAAAAGATTTTAAATCTAAGGCTATGGGGGGATTTTGTGAAAGGAATGGTATCCTGTTGAAACACTCAAGTCCTTATTATCCTCAGGGTAATGGTTTAGCTGAGTCATCAAATAAAAATATCATTCAGAGTATCAGGAAATTGCTGAAGCATAATAAAAGATCATGGGATTCTATGCTAAAGTATACATTATGGGCAGACAGAATAACAGTTAAACAAGCAATTGGAACTTCTCCTTTCCAATTAGTATATGGTACAGATGCAGTTTTTCCTGTTCAGTTGGGTATCCCAGTGATGAAGTATTTTCAAGATTGTCAGGAAGAACCTAATGATATGCAGAGAAGAATTTATGCAATGATAGAGTTACAGCAGAAGCGAGAAAAAGTGGAAGAAAAGGCACAACTATACAGGTTGAAGATTAAAGAAAGATTTGACATGAAGATCAAAGATAATACTTTTTCAGTAGGAGACATGGTTTTGAGATGGGATGCTAGGAAGGAGCAAAAAGGAAAGCATGGAAAGTTTGATAACCTTTGGTTTGGTCCTTTCATAGTATCCAAGTTTTTGGAAAACAATACTTTTGTTCTACAAACCTTGGAGGGTGAGGAGTTGTCTAATCCAGTTAATGGACGATTCCTCAAGCATTTTTACAGTTTTTGAAATGAATTCTGTACTTTCATTGTATATACCGATGTGAATAAATAGAATAAGGACTCCATAACCTAATGGAAATTTTGCAGACTAGTAGGTAGCAATATAGAAGGCACTAGTCTACAGGTTCTTGAAGCCTCACAAGGAGGACTTCGTCCCACAGCAGGAGCCAGATGTTAGGTCATGTTTTTGTTTTCCATTGTTTTTGATACTTTTATTTCATATTTTGAATCTAGTTTACTTTTTGTTTCTAGAAAATTTTGTTGATAAGGACAATATTAATTTTACCCTTTAACTTTCATGATTTTTTATTTCTTGGCTTATTTTTACAAGTTTTGTTTGATTTTATAATCGAGGGACTTATATAAGGCATATATGGATTCAAAAAGTCTAAAAATAGCATAAAAGTCAAATTGGGATTCCTAAACCAAGTTCAAACTCTTATCATTAGCTTAAAATTTTGAAAATCATTAACTTGGACTTTCTTGTAGAGCAAGACAAAAAAAGATGCATAGAGGCGCTACAAGAAAATCGCGCGAGCTAAAATCATTATTTTTTGGTCCAATTTATTCGGGATTCTCGCACCTGAGGTGTCAATCACACTGTGTGATGGTTTTGATACGTGTCTTCTGCAATTTAATCACTAAGGCAGGTGGAATATTATCATGAGGGTGAAATCGTGGCAGTCGTTTACAGAAGCAGATATAATAATGATACCAGAGTATAATGGAACAAAGGTGTATGGAATGATGTTTTTATCTGAAATGCACGAAGATTAAGTGAAGATCGTGGCGAGAAATCGGTGCTTGATAATCGGGATTTTGAAACTAAGCAAGAATTAGGGCTTGCAGGAGCAGTTGGATGGAGTGGTCTAAGCGGTCAAAGAAAGGTGGAGCATGCAATTCGACACCTGGAAATTGAAATAACCATATTCCAGCATTCGAATTGGTCATTTTAACAGGTAGCCCGCATGCCATTACCAGGTTTTTTAAATTTGGGGTTTTTCTAAAAAAACGATTAATGACAGATTTGAAGGCAGAATACTAATTTTAGATCTAATCCATGTTAAATGATGAATTATTAATCAATGTATTTAAAGTATTCATCATTTAAATAGAAGAATTTAGAGCAGATCCTTTTTGGATGTCCCTATACTGTATTCTATGTCAGTTTGTTAAGGTTTGAAGACAATCAAACTGTGGTGCATTGATAGAAGTTGTTTAACCATAAGTTCAGAATGAAAAAGAGTGGAAAAACCAATAGGGCAGAACCCTCAGACTTAAGTTGGATGAAGAATTTTCCAGATTGTGCATAGTTGTTTTCAGATGCAGGATGGTTAATGCTCTTCGAAAAGATTGAAGGTTATCATGCAGAGGTGTCTTACAAATTTGCTCAATGTCTAGACAAGGATATAGTGTCTTTTGACACCTTGAATTTCAAATTAACTAGGGAGTTAATAGCTGAAGCAACAGGGATTTTGGATGAGGGAGAGTTTTGGTTCAAGAAGGTTCCTTTCACCTTTAATGCTCAGAGATACTTGCTTCCTGGTGTAGTTGCAGATTGGGGAAAAGGTGTTCCAATTCAAAACTTTAAACCTGAGTGGATTGAGCCTATTAAAGTCTTGCAGAGTTATGTCACCCGTGAGGGTAGATTTGCCTTTGTTTTCAAATATCACTTTAGGTTCCTCCAGCATCTCAGTAATGAGTCTAAAATGAACCTACCTTTCTTCTTTTTAAAAATCTTACAGAAGATGTCATGTAGGGTGAGAGAGCACCATGATCATACAAAGCAATCTATTTTTCACCATGGACTCATTAAGTTCATCATAAGTACTGTATTGCAGAAAAGGGAGAAGACTTGGGAGCATTTCATTTTTTGGTTAGGTTTCAAGACTAATCAGGAGGAACAATCTCAAAGAAGACAAGTAGATAAAGGTCAAACTCTGATTAAGAATCTTAGAAAAAAGGTAACAGAGGTCAAGGGTGAAGAAAATGATCAACCAGAAGAAGCTTCAAAACAGGAAAATAAAAACTTTGAATTTGAGCATCGAGTTAATGATGAGGATAGCAAGATTTTACAGTCAGAAATTAAAGAAGCTGAGCATGTTGCAGATGTTTTACTTGCAGAATCAATTCAAAATCTAAAAGAAGATATTGAGGAGCAAAAGCAAAGCCCTATTACAGTACTATCAGAGGAGGATGAAAAATACCTATTTGATGAGGCTAGAATTCCTGTTACTAATGAAGCTAGGGTTTGTGATGAGCAAGAAGTTCACACTCATTGTGATGAGGAAACAGTGTCAAGAAAGAAAAAAATGAAGGTTGTTCAATTTGCCTCGATAATTCATCAAGAAAAGGCTCTGAATATGTTGGGAGAGATTGCAGCAGTTTGGACACCTAAAACAAGGCCGAAGAACAAACTTAGATTAAACATGAAAAAGCTACTGAATCCCAAATTGGCTAAAGAAAAGGTTACAGTGATAGAGGATTCATCATCTGAAGAGAAATTGCATGATAGTGAAGATGACAATAAAGGTTAAAAACCAATAGAATCAAAAGGAAAATCTGTCATGACTGATACCAAGATGTCTGATATATTTATGGAGATTCGAAATCAAATGTTTCAAGAACAGCAACAAAGTGAGGTAAAAAGTTCATGTTTAGAGAAGAAGGAGATGGTTGAAGAAGAAGTTCCCTGCAATGCTGAAAATGAAGAACATCCAAAGTTTCATGTGACCTCCACAGAACTTATGAATGAAGATGAAGAAATCTATAAAAGACTGAAAATCCCGTGGACACCAGAAGGGATGCAAACAATAGCGAGAGACAAATGTATTGATTCTGAAAAAGAAAACCTACGAAGGAGCATTAAGCAATATAAGTATCAAATTGAATATATGCATGAAGCTAATGATGGGTTAGTTACTGCAAACAGGAGACTTATAGAATATTTGGACAAAGTTAAC
This sequence comes from Pseudotsuga menziesii, assembly GCA_001517045.1. NCBI lineage: Eukaryota > Viridiplantae > Streptophyta > Pinopsida > Pinales > Pinaceae > Pseudotsuga > Pseudotsuga menziesii. The sequence continues at coordinate 82,104 of LPNX011169872.1, read as the reverse complement.
AGTCATTACCAGGAGTTGATTACAGTTTCAAGAGAAGCACTTAAAAGGAAAAGGCAAACAGAAAATCAGTTCACAGAGTTAAAGAAAACCATCCAGGAGCTGCAACAGCATAATGAGGAGCTAGGAAGGAGGATTGCAAACATGGAGACAGATCAATTGAAGGCGAGAAGGAAAGCTCAATCCTTGGAGGGAATTGCTTTACTTGCTGAAGCAGCTAAAGATTTGTAAAGTTAGTTATTAGTTAAGTTTGGAAAGTTATTTTATTTTTGTATAAGGATAATTTAGAGTGAACTATTCGAAGGATAGTCTAAAAACAGTTAGGGTTCAGTTATTCAACTAATTTTGAAAGATAGGATAAATGTAAGTCTGAAAGAAGACAAATGGTTCGATTTTTTGCTGACAAGGGGAGGCTATCAGGTTTTGTTTATGAGCTAAGTAAAAACTCTTATGTGTTTTTTGAAGACTGAACTATGAAATATATGCACTATATGCCCTTCATATTATTGACTGGTTTCATTTATAATTTGTGTTAATTACTCAGTTGGTATATTCATTTCTTGTTTAAAGTTTTTATGCTTGGAATGCTTGCTAACTGTAGGTGAAATTCAGTATTGTGTTTTCTGTTGGATTATGGTTTATGTGTTATACATCTTAGTCATTCAAATGCTCATGATTTAGTGTTTAATTTGGTTTTATGAATGTTTTCCCTCTTGTCTTCAAACTTCCCAACCAAAAACCTTGAAAACCCTAAAAACCCTATTTTACTTTATTTTGATTATTGAGATTGTGTTGGCTTGTTCTCTTGTAGTCTGGGAACAATTTCTGGCATAAACAAATACCACTTCACAATCGATGGTCATGGGGAACAGTCATGAGTCAATAATATGTGGAACGCAGGGAATATAGGACTAAGTTCTTGTCACAAAAATTTAGAAAAAAATGGTCTCACCTCAAAGACTTTTCAGTTCAAACCAATCCCCCCATACATGCAATAATCCCACCAAACAAGTGAAGACAGGAAATATAATCCAGTTGTATAGCTTGATTATAGTGCTTGACACATGTGTAAGATGTGCTTTGATGATAAGCACTCCTTACTACTAATTGATTTTTCACTCTTTAATTAATTCATTTTTGTGCTTTAGTCTTGGAGAGTTTATTCTTCGATCCTACATCGAATATCTAACAACTAGACTAAATTGGTTTTCTATAAAGAAAAGTCTAGATGATTTTAAGATTAAATGTTTCTTTTAGTGGTTGTCAATTACTCAAGGTAATGGATGTGCAACTGATCTGGCGGATTATTCCTCTGTAAAGATCCAATATGGTACATGGTTCATAGAAGCCACGCATGAAGAAACTCGGACGGCGGATACACCAAGAAGCCGCGCAGATCAGAGGTCGGAAGATATCTTCTTCCGCACCATCGGAAGTCGGAAGCATTTCCCCTTCTGAAACGGTGAAAACTTAAAGACGTTCGGAACGGATCGGAAGTCGAAAGCATTTCCCCTTCCGCAACGATGGGCACAATCTTGATCGGAAGTCGGAGCGATTCGGGAGCCGCAACGGCGGATAGATAAAAGGAGAAATCTTTCGCCAGCCACAACGGCGGAAGCCCAAGACTTACGGGTTGAAAATTCAAATCGGGAGACTTTATCGTCTGACTGTCTGCAACTGCGGAAACCAAAGTAACATGCGTTTCGACTCGAAAACCAACCGACAGCTGATTGAGACCGACGGAGCCGTTGTTTATCCTCTTCCGCAACGGCGGAAGCACGGATGACTAGAACTTTCGGAAGTTTAGTTCCCGCATGGTTCCGGAGGCCAGATCCTTGGCCTGGCGGGAACATTATGATGTGGCTGGGTATTGTCATCATGTGTACAGAGTTGGCGAAGCTTTCTTGGCAGTTATGCCACAGTGGGGGATAACGTTGAAAGGCAGATGAACAGCCTATTGGGGAACGAAAAACGCTTGGGCAGCAATTTGGCCGCATGCATGATTCAGTCTTAACATATGGTAACCGTTGTGTAATATGTTACTGATGAGGCTTAAATAGAGGAAGCTGACGCCTAGAAGGAGGACGGAGTTCGTTGAGAACGCAGGCTTGGCGAGTTTGCTGTAAAACTATCCACATGTTTTTTTGAAGTCGACTATTCTCAGTTATAACTTGGCTTCTTTTGTTTGTTGAAGTCCAATTTTGTAACTTTCAGAGAGGAGGTATTGAAGACTTTACTGTTAATGTCCAGTTTCTATGATTAGTCCAGAACCATTTGTCCCACTTTGAGAGATTAATTGGATCGGTTCCTATTGGAGAGGGACCCTGAGACGTAGCCCAGTGGAGGGGGTGAACTCCGTTATCAACTTTTGTCTGTGACTCTGGTTCTGTGTTTTCTGCTTGGCATCTGTTTATCAGTCTTGTTTTTCATTCCTGTTCTGAGCATTTAATTTCTGTTAATGTTGTTCCTTTAAGTAACCTGTTGCACGCATTCTTTTACAACAAACTTTTAATGCACTAAAGTTGAGATCCTACGCATCATATTTTGGTATCAGAGCTGGTTGACTATTGTGCAAGTTTGTGAATGCTTACCAGGTCCAGGTTAAAGGTTGGTGAAGGAGAATTAGTTGAAGGAGATCCTGAGATTGGCTCCAGGAGAACATTCTCAAGAACCATGTCTTCTCCACGAGGGGAAGAAGAAGGACATACCGAACGGGAAAAACCTTGTATTTCTAAAACTGAGTTTCTGGAGGCTTTTATGAGCATGAAATCCATGATGGAATTCTACTCGATGAGCGAGCAGAAAGGAAGAAGAAAGAAGAAGGATCTTCATCCAGAGATGCAGAAGTGAAGCGGGAAGAAAAGGGTAAAGGAGTAGGAGGTGATGGTGATCCTCCTGATACTAAACAGACTTTTTCTTCTTCTCATACTTCTCATTCAAATAATGCAAGTCCTAATATGCCTTATTTCAAATTGGATGTAAAATTTGAATTACCTATTTATAATGGAGATGTAGATGCTGAAAAATTAGACAATTGGATCAAGCAGCTTGAGGTATATTGTAGGGTGCAAGGCATTAATGATGACCCTTCCAGGATTCAATTGGCCACTTTGAGAATGAGTGGAATGGCTCTTACTTGGTGGGAGAGCAAGATTCAGCAAGATCTTCGAAAGAATGGTAAAATCATTTCAGTTTGGAATGAATTCATCGAAGTATGAAGAAAGCAATTTTATCCTTTAGGTCACATGCAACAATTAACCATGAGTTGGCAAATGTTTAGACAAGCTAAAGGACAAAGCATTCAAGATTATACTCATGAATTTAGAAAGAGGGCTATTGCATTGAATGTTTTGTTAGATACACAGGAAACTCTTCTTAAGTACATTGGTGGCATGCATTCTTATTTGAAGCATACTTTGTTGATGTTTAATCCCAGTAATTTGGATGATGTATGTGTTCAAGCTACCCATTTAGAAGCCAGGGATAAGCAGGCTAATGATACTTTTGTGAAGAACTCGTTTAAATTTGACAGCAAATCGAAAGGTAAAGATAAGGGGAAAAAGAAGATGGCTACTGTTAAGAAAGAGGGTGAAAAGCCTACATGTTCGCATTGTCAGAAGGGACATGATGTCTCTAAGTGTTGGAAACTTCATCCAGAATTAAGGCCACAGAAGTACGCAGGAAACAAAGACAAAGGAAAAGCAAAAGCTAGTGCAGTAGTTATTCAAGACTTGGGATCCGACTCAGGTGATGAAACAAAGGTTACAGCTGTCAGAATCCAGGGTAAGGATAAAAGTATCTCACTTCCCATTGATGCACAACCAAGTTCTAGTGCAAGTACAAGTCTGCCATCTACTTCTACTTCTAAGCAAAATGATAAAGATAGAAGTGCACTGTTTCATGTTCGTGTCATTGCAAATCACACAAAGATTGATACATACGGTTTGATAGTGGTTCACAAGTAAATCTGATATCAGAAGAAGTGGTTAAGAAGTTACATTTAGTTACTGTGCCTCATGAAAATCTCTATCCTCTAGGTTGGGTTACTAATGATACACGATTGCAAGTTACAAGGAAATGTGTATTAAAATTTGCAATTACTGAAAAGTTTAGGGATGAGGTAGAATTGGATGTAGTACCACTTGACATTTGTGGAATTGTACTTGGGAGTCCATATTTGTATGACTGGAAAGCAGTATTTTATAGAGAGCAGAATAAGTATCATCTTTTTAAAGAAGGTATGGAATATATTGTACGAGCACATAAGATTAAAACCAATCTAGCAATAGTCTCTGCAGGACAAATGAAGAGGTTGGTAAATGCTAGTAAGAATTTTGTATTGATGATGGTTAAAATGAAAAATGATGAAGTCTCTAAATCTTTTGAAGAATGTGACCCTAAGCATAAATCTAAACTGATTGACATCATTTCTGAGTATGATGATTTGTTTCAAGATCCGAAGGGGTTACCACCAAAGAGAGAGATTCAGCATGAGATACATTTGCAGCAGGATGTTCCACTCCCGAACATAGCCATGTACCGAATGTCTGTAATGCAGAACGAGGAAATCAAGAAGCATGTTCAGGAGCTGATTGAGAAGGGGGTCATCCGGCCCAGCACTTCTCCTTGCGGCTCTCCTATAGTCTTGGTTCCAAAGAAGGATGGGTCGTGGAGGATGTGTATCGACTACAGGGCCCTTAACAAAATCACCATTAAAAACAGGTATCCTCTTCCTCGTATTGATGATTTGCTTGATTAGTTGAAACATGCAACTTATTTTACAAATTGGATCTTCGTAGTGGGTATCATCAAATCCGTGTTGCTGAGCATGATGCTTGGAAAACAACTTTTAAAACGAAATAGGGTTTGTATGAATGGCTTGTAATGCCTTTCGGGCTATGTAACACTCCTGCTACTTTCATGCGGGTCATGAATGATGTCTTTCGTTCATTCATTGGTGATTTTGTAATTGTATATCTAGATGATATCCTTGTGTTTAGCAAAACTTGGGAAGAGCATGTTGTACATGTGAAGAAAATTTTAGATGTACTAAGAAAGGAAAAGCTTTATGTAAAAATGTCTAAATGTGAATTTGCTAAAACTTCTTTAGTATATCTAGGCAATATTATTGGTGGAGGCCACCTACGAGTGGACCCAGCCAAGGTTGCTATCATTGTAAACTGGCCACGGCCTAACACCGTTACTGAAATCAGAAGTTTTCTGGGTGCGGTTCAGTATTGGAGAAAATTCATTTCTGGGTTTTCTTCCATTGCTGCTCCTTTACATGCGTTGACAAGCATTAAAGGAATTTTCCAGTGGGGAGGCAAGCATCAGAGAGCCTTCGACACTTTGAAGGAAAAGATTAGCACAGCACCAGTTCTGACATTGCCAGATTTGTAGCAGCCATTTGAGATCGAAACCGATGCCAGCGGGTTTGCCATGGGAGCAGTTTTGATGCAAGGAAGGAAGCCAGTTTGTTACCATTCAGAAACATTCTCTACTGCGGTAAGTAACTATCCGACCTATGACAAAGAATTGTATGCTTTAGTACAGAGTGTGAAGAAGTGGAAACATTATATCATGGGAAAAGAGATAGTCATACATATTGATCATCAGCCACTTCAATATTTACAATCTCAAACTAAAATACAACAAAGTAGGCATTTAAGATGGATGGGGTTCTTACAACAGTTTCATCTCGTAATTAAGTAGAAAAAGGGAATTCATAATAAAGTAGTAGACATGTTATCAAGGCCACCTATGAATGCTTCAATCATTATTCAGAACAGTTCATTAACACATGAAAGTTATATTGAACAGTATGCAGAAGATAAAGATTTTAAGAAAGTATGTGCATCACTAATACATGGTAAACAGGAAGAGAACTATTTTGTGCATGAACAGCTCTTGTATCATCTCGGTAAACTCTGTATTCCATAGAAAGAAAGAGTGCATGTGATTCGAGAGGCACATAGTTCATTGATTGCAGGACATTTTGGTGTAAGTAAAACATTGTCTGTAATACAGAATCATTGTTATTGGCCTCAGATGCAAGAAACTGTAGCTAAATATATAAGAGGTTGTGTTATGTGTGCAACAAGTGATCCTAGCAATAGGAAATTGGGTTTGTACATTCCTCTTCCAGTTTCTTCTCGTCCTTGGGAAAGTATTTCTATGGACTTTGTAGGGGGACTACCTATGTCTAGAAAAGGGCATGATTACCTATATGTTGTTGTGGATAGGTTCAGCAAAATGTGTATCTTAATGCCATGTAACAAGCAGATCACTGCTGAACAAACAACTCATTTATTCTTTCAAAATGTTTGGGTACATTTTGGGCTACCCATGTCTATTATATCGGATCGAGATTCCCGGTTCTTGGGAAAATTTTGGTCAACTTTATGGGAGCTGATGGATACCAAACTTAAGAAAAGTACAGCTTTTCATCCACAGACCGATGGGCAAACAGAGGTAGTGAACAGAACAGTGGTTCAGCTGCTCAGAGGATATTGTAGTAAGCATCCTAAAATTTGGGATGAGCAGTTGCAGTATATACAACATGCTTACAATCATGCAGCTCATTCTTCCACGAAAAGATCTCCTTTTGAAACTCGTTTTGGTTATCTGCCAAAAACACCGATGGAATTCTCTTTTGGCAAAGATGCAGTGGATGGACAACATGATGCAGAGAAGCTTTAAAGTTCATTCAGAGAATCCAAGCAGTGCAGCAGGCAGTTCAAGAATAGTTGGAGAAGAGCCAGGCTAAGTACAAAACCAGGCATGACAAGCATCGAATTGATCATCAATTTCAGGTTGGTGACCGAGTTTGGTTACACATCACCAAAGAAAGAATGAAAGGTGAAGGTAAAAAGCTTAAACCTATCAGGTATGGTCCTTTTGAGATCTTGGAAAAGATCGGTACTAATGCTTTTCGCTTGAATTTACCTCCATACATGCAAATTTATTCAGTTGTCAATGTTGAGAATCTTAAATTGTATGAGCCTCCTATGATCATGGATGAGGAAATTAACATACAGATTCCTTCAATTGATGATTTGGCGCCTGAATATATGAGAGAGTTGCAAGATGATGTTATTCTTGACAGAAATGTAAGGACTTCACGAAAGGGGCATGCTGAGTACCTTCGAGTGGGGCTGAAAGGAATGCATCCTAACAAAGCAAGATGGATGGAGGTTGGTAAAGTGAGGGAACTTTACCCTCACTTACTTGCAGAATAATTCAGGCTTTTGTTGGTCCAAAAGCTCTCCAATGGGGAGGATTGATCCGGCGGATACACCAAGAAGCCGCGCATATCGGAGGTCGAAAGAGATCTCCTTCCGCACCATCGGAAGTCGGAAGCATTTCCCCTTCCGAAAAGGCAGAAACTTAAAGATGTTCGAAACGGATCGGAAGTCGGAAGCATTTCCCCTTCCGCAATGATGGGCACAATCTTGATCAGAATTCGGAGCGATTCGGGAGCCGCAATGGCAGATAGATAAAAGGAGAACGCTTCTGGTAGCCGCAACGGCGGAAGCCCAAGACTTACGAGTTGAAAAGTCAAATCGGCAGACTTTACCGTCTGACCGTCCGCAACTGTGGAAACCAAAGTAACATGCGTTCCAACTCGAAAACCAACCGCCAGCCGATTGAGACCGACGGAGCCGTTGTTTATCCTCTTCCGCAACGGCGGAAGCACGGATGACTAGAACTTCCAGAAGTTTAGTTCCCGCATGGTTCCGGAGGCCAGATCCTTGGCCTGGCAGGAACATTATGATGTGGCTGGGTATTGTCATCATGTGTACAGAGTTGGCGAAGCTTTCTTGGTAGTTATGCCACAGTGGGGGATAATGTTGAAAGGCAGATGAACAGCCTGTTGGGGAACGGCAAACGCTTGGGCAGCAATTTGGCCGCATGCATGATTCAGTCTTAACATATGGTAACCGTTGTGTAATCCGTTACTGATGAGGCTTAAATAGAGGAAGCTGACGCCCAGAAGGAGGACGGAGTTCGTTGAGAATGCAGGCTTGGAGAGTTTGCTGTAAAACTATCCACATGTTTTTTTGAAGTCGACTATTCTCAGTTATAACTTGGCTTCTTTTGTTTGTTGAAGTCCAGTTTTGTAACTTTCAGAGAGGAGGTCTTGAAGACTTTACTGTTAATGTCCAGTTTCTGTGATTAGTCCAGAACCATTTGTACCACTTTGAGAGATTAATTGGATCGGTTCCTATTGGAGAGGGACCCGGAGACGTAACCCAGTGGAGGGGGTGAACTCCGTTATCAACTTCTGTATGTGACTCTGGTTCTGTGTTTTCTGCTTGGCATCTGTTTATCAGTCTTGTTTTTCATTCCTGTTCTGAACATTTAATTTTTGTTAATGCTGTTCCTTTAAGTAACTTGTTGCACGCATTCTTTTACAACAAACTTTTAATGCACTAAAGTTGAGATCCTACGGATCAGCAACTAATGATGTTACGAGACATATAGAAATTGGAAGCAATAAGAACATTGACAAAATTTTCAATTTACACAAGTACTCTTGAATGAAACCATGTTTCCATCAAGCTTTTAAAACATGAACAACTTTTCCAAACCAAAATACAATGCAGTGCACATATAATTTTCTTTGCTTTTCAAAATTGATAATATGCAATCCTTTTAACCAAACAACTTTCTAGTGGAAAATTCAACTAGTATGCACTACAAAAAATGTTATAAGAACAAAAGGAGAAGAAATTTTTTCTTTTTCTTTAAGGAAACAAAATGAAAACCAAAATATTGAAACCATATTGATCCCTATAATCTACAGGTCATACTCTTCTAGTATTGCCAAAAAATAAAAATAAAAAACCAAAAATGCAAAATTCAAGTTACAAGATCGATACTCTTCTTTCAACAAGGAAACAAGAGTATATTTGTGCTTCCCTTGAAGGAAATATGCATATATACATGCTTTAATTTAAGGCAAGTTGCATATGTATGCACTTTTATTAAAGGAAAGATGTGTGTGTATGCACTTTCCTCAAAGAAAACAAGATTATATATGATATTTAACCAAAAGGAAGAAGTGTATAACCAAGGACACCTAAAATGCCAAGTAACAACAATACGAAACCCTAAAGAGAAAAAATCAAGGAATCTTTCCTTAGCGGAGTCACCAATTCTGTCAGGGAGAAAATTTTTCAAATAGATGGGGTCAAAATATCACAGAACAATTCAAAGAACAACAAACTTATTTTCCCAAAATTATACTTTCATTACTTGCAATAAATAACTATAGGTTGGAGAAAATAGGTACCTTATTCTGGTGGTTTCTTTGAGAAGAATTTCACACACTAATCCTACTATACTTGTCAGTAATTCAATTGAAACTCTGAAAGCTGCACACAAAACTCAACAACCTTTCTCAACACAATTGGTTACGTATAAATCCAATATGAAAATAACTAACTTTAACGAGCTTAGTCGAGCAAGGTATTTCTCTCGTCCAAATATGAATTGTAATTAATAATCAAATAAGAACAATAGCATTTTTGGGAGGGCAGGGGAGAAGAGAGATATTCATTTTATTGATGATAAAAACATATTACAAATGTATTTGATCCTTTGTTGTCGACACTTTTCGTAACCATCATCCAGTTTCCTTCGATCCTAGGCCATTGATGACAACCTTTGGACCCTGACTTCTCACCAAACATAAGATTGAGGAAACTATAAAGCTTAAACCTCAAATCCAAAGAAAGAATCTATAATTGAGAAACAAGTATTATTGAGATAAGAAGGAAATAAGAACTCAAGACTTATTCCACAAATCATTGCTCCTGCATAAGGGTTCTCTCCCAATTAGTTATGACAATGACAATGTGAAAAAATTTCAATCCCTAACCTGGTTTCAAGTTTTTTATTTTCAGATAGAGTTTAATGCCCAAACGACATAGCTTCAAATTCACTTTACATGCATAAAATTCCAATTAACTTGAAACACGTGGAAAAAAATTCAACTTTAAAGATTCAAAAAATAAAATACAACCACGTCATAAATTCTAAATCAAAGAGTTTTTACCAAACTTGGTCTAGGATAAAACCCTGAAGGAAAAACTTGATATGAGAGAGATTTTACTTTTCAGAGACAATTTACAAATTCAAAACAACAATACTTATCTCAACTTTTCATCTCAAAACTTTATGCCAAACTCAACATAAACTATGTACCCTCCTGACAACAGTATGACCCACATGTGGTATTCATTAATGATGTTGAATGACCTTGGAAAACATGCCCAAAAAATTATTTCCTCAATTTGTGTGCTTGTACATCCTCAATTAAGTGTTGTACATCCTACCTAGGAATCAATGCCACCTACAACATAAATATTCTCGATTTTTGTGGTTGTACGACCTGCTTAAATGTTGTACGAACTCCTATAAATTCGTGTCAAACTCTACATGTAAGAACTGCAATAAATGCAATCAGGGCTACCTCGAAAATTATGCATGTACGGTTTGATTTAGCAGTTGTACGATCTCCTTGAAGTTTGTTTCGTACTCCTTAGGATTTATGCCCTTATTCATCCTCGGAAAAGTGTGCAAGTGTTTCTTGTCTCTCTTTCTCCTCTCTCATTCTCTTTTCTTCTCATGCTCTCCAAATCTATTGGCAACAATGAATGAGAATTCATGTCTTTCCCTAGTTTTGTTCATAGAAACAACCTCCTTTCAATCTAATGGTTAAGATCAAAACTTGAACTCATTAGATCTAGGGCTCTCATTAAAATCTCATTCCTAAATCATTAAATGATATTTAGTGCACTTTATCATTTAAATATGAATGACCACTTTGAATTAAATGCCCACTTTTCTCATAAAGTTATTTAAAAATATAACCAAGAACCAACTTTATAAAGTGACTTTAAAAAATATAAAGTGCTTCTCACTTTTATAAAGTGACTAGGGAACTCATTTAATGTTTGTCCACCCCTAAGCATCACAAGGTGAACAACACTTGGCATGGTACATTTTTCAACACTCCCTCTTACCAAGGAAAGTGTTTTTTCACAACCCCCAACTTATCTCTGAAGTGAATGAACTTTCCTCTCCCCAAAGATTTTGTAAGAAGGTATTCTACCCATTCCTCGTTATAAATGTACTGTAAATCCACATCACCTCTCTGAACATAGTCCCATATGAAATGGTATATGATCTCCATATGCTTTGACCTGTCATGGAATACTGGATTTTCAGAGAGTTGGATGCAACTCTGGTTGTCACAGTAGATAATTGTGGGCCTCATCTCCTAATCAAATAGGTCCACTAACAACTTGAGAATCCATGGTTCCTCGCAACTATCCTGATTGTCTACCATGTATTTAGCCTTTGAATAACTCAAAGAATCAATCTTTTTCTTCCAACTGAACCATGACACTGTTGTCGAGCCCAAACTAAAGCAACAACTAGAAGTTCTCTTTCAAACTATCACACTGCCTTCCAAATATGAATCTATGAATTCAACCAAAATAACTCCATTCGATCTCCTATAGTGCATACCATAATCCATTGTCCCTGCAAGATAACTCAGCACGTGTTTTGCAACTATCCAATGCACTCTCCTAGGATCCTTCATGAACTGACTGAGAGTGTTCATCACAAAACATAAGTCGGGTCTTGTATTAACTAGATACATCAACATTCCTATGAGCTGACGATATAAGGTAGGATCCACCAACTCTCCCTCATAAGCATGAAGCTTCTTCTATTTGGTGATCATATGTGTGGCCAATCGTCTACAACCTTCCATATGAAATCTCTTCAGAACATCAACTGCATATTTTCCTTGTCCCAGGGAAACATGTCCAGGCTCCGGCCAAACCTCCATCCCCAGATAATAATGCATCAGCCCAATATCAATCATATCAAACTTTAAAGCAACATCTGTCTTGCAAGCTGCAATAAGGTGCTACTCACCTATGATAAGCAGGTCATTAACATATAACACAAGTATGAGTGGATCACATCCAACCCAATAAAATATAGGTTGGGATCAACCTTACTCTTCTGCAATCCTATCGATAGCAAGTAAGATTCAATCCTCGAATAACAAGCTCATGGATCTTGCTTTAGTCTATACAAGGCCTTTTTCTTCCCGCACACAGGAGAATCTCTCCCATGAATCTCAAATACCGGTGGCTGCTCAACATACACCTCCTCCTGTAGAAGACCATTGAGAAATGAGGTCTTCACATCCATATGGTGGATCTTCCAAGCCATCTTTTCTACTATGGAGATCACCGCTCCGATCGAGGAATATCGAGCAATTGATACAAAGGTCTTGTTGTAGTCAACTCCCTTTATATGTGAAACCCATGCACCACAAAATGAGCCTTGTACTTCCCAATGTTGTCATCTGCAGCATGCTTGATTTTGTAGATCCACTTGGAAGTCACAACTAACTTCCCCTCTGGTCTCGGAACTACCTCCCACACATCATTCTTCATGATGGAGCTATACGCTTCCATCATGGCATCTCTCCACACCTGATGTGTAGTTGCCTCCTCAAAAGAGGAAGGATTTGACTCATGAAGACTAGTCACCACCACCATGTAACTACAAAATATCTATGGTGCTTTACTCTCTTTGACTCCTATCTTGGGTTTCTCAACTGACTCAAAATATTCCTTCATCTGTTCTTTAATCCAACTTGGCTTCCTCTTCCTTGAAGTATCTTCTTGCAGAGAAACCTCGTCCTCTACATTCTCATCAACCAACTCTCTACCTGAAGAAGTAGAAGTTGAAGTCTAAGATCCTGTAGTTGGTGAACTTATACCAAGTGAATCTAAATCACATGAAGGTGAATGTAATATCTGTATCCGGATATTCTCAAGGATTACTCAAGTGAATAATCAACCAATAGAAAATAAGTCCATATTGAAAAGAAAAAATAAATATTGAATATGAATGATGATGAAATATTACAAAGTGAGTGGCATATATATAATAATCGTAAAGGAACTTTGGAGACCATCCATGAAAGTATCTATCCTTCTAGAATAGCTTACTAATAACTATTTATGTGTTATTAAGATTTAACATTTATATATTTTATTTATATTACATTCATTCTTATATTTTATTTATATTATATATAATAATTTTTATTTATATTTATAGCATTGCCTTCCTCTTCAGATATCCTTTGTCCTCAAAGCATATTGATGGAGACAATGTTACATATTTTTGTTTTGTAAGTGTTGTTGCATCTTTGGTCTTTACTCTCGACAATTTGCTTTTCAATATTTCATCATTGAATATTCTGACTATAAGTTTTTCATTCCTTAATTCCTCAATATGTGTGGTTAATTGCTTAATATGTTATTTTAACATATGGTTTTCCTGCTTAGTTAACATATTACAAATTTCTTGCTTGTTAATTTAAAATGGTAGATGATGATTGGTTGCTTTATAATGATCTAACTCACCCAATACTGATTGTAATTGCATCTGCATTTTTTAATATGGCATTGCCATAATTTGTGAATTCTAGTTATCTTTTCTTCGATAATAATGGACGCAGGTGCAAGAACCCTAAGTGGTTCTATTTGTAAAACTTATTCCTTTGACTTCTTGTAAATTGTGTGTAGATTGGGTGGTTGGGAAGAAGGAATGTTACCCTCCCCACCCATGTTCAAATTCCGAGGATTAACTTTTATGAAAAATAAAAGATATTAAGCCTTCGGACTCACGCTTATAATATATTTTGATACCAATGTAATATCCATATTCGTATATTCTCAAGGATTACTCATGTGAATAATAAACCAATAGAAAATAACTCCATATTGAAAAGATAAAATAAATTTTGAATATGAATGATGATGAAATATTACAAAGTGAGTTCCATATATATAATAATCGTAAAGGCACTTTGGATACCATCCATGAAAGGACGCGTCCTTTTATAATAGTTTACTAATAGATATTTATGTGTTATTAAGATTTAACATTTATATATGTTATTTATATTACATTCATTCTTATATTTTATTTATATTGTATATAATTAATGTTTATTTATATTTGTAACACTGAAACCTCTGTCCCTGTGATCTAAAAAAATGTACATGTACCTGTACCAGAAGTATCTATAGATTGAGTCCTTGAACCTGAAGATCTTGAAACATGTGGACCAGACACCCTTGAAACATGTGACCCTACACCCTAACCAACTAAACTATGAGATGTGCTCACCTATGGAGTAGATTCCCGATGCTTCTCCTGCTCTAACTCTTGAGACTTCCTGAAGGCCCTCTCCTCCTCAAATATCACCTCCATCCTCACCACAACTTTCCTATATGCAAGATGACATATCTGGAAGGCCTTCAAGTTCTCATCATAACCAACAAAGATGTGTTTCTCTATAGTGGGCTCCAACTTTGTCCTCTTCTCAAAAGGGACATGGGAATATGTAAGGAATCCAAATATGCGAAAGCGACATATCTTAGGATTCTTCCTAGTGAACATATCCTCGAGAGTTTTACACCCCAAGACATGGTGTGGACTCATGTTTTGTACATAAATAGTAGTTCTATAGGTATTAGCCCATAGAAAGAAAGGAAGACTCTGATCATGTATCATCACTATTGTTGCTCCCACTATATCTCTATTATTCGTTTCAGAAACTCCATTGTGTTGTGAAGTATATGGAACAATCAACTGCCTCTTGATCCCCTCCCATTTGCAAAACTCATCAAACTCCTTGAAGGTGTGCTCACCCCCATTATTTGATCTGAGTTCTCAAATATTTCTCCATGTTTGGTTATCCACAAGAGATTCAAACTCTTGGAACCTCTTCAAGACTTCCTCTAATTTCTTGTTTCTCAAGAAGTAGATCCAGGTCTTCCTGGTGTAGTCATCAATAAAGGTGACATAGTACTCAAATCCTGTCAATGAAATAGATTACATGGGTCCACAAAAATTAGAATGAATCAAGTCGAGTACTCCAGTTGGTGCACTTTCCCAAAGCACACCCTCTACACACACCACTCTGCTCTGTGTTGAACTCTAGTAAACATGTAGCCATATCTATCAGCATCCTCAAAGTTGAATGATGTATATGGTTCATCTTCCTATGCCACAACTCACACAAATCATTGTTGTTGCTACTGTGTGTCAATGCATGATGAGGCTGGAAAAGAATTTTGTACAATTTCTTGCATCTAACTCCAATGGCATATGAGGCAGATGTGCCCACTTCTTTGGGAAAGAAATGCACTTTCCCATCTAGGACATACACTCCAAATCCTTTGTCCTCAATAGTGGAAACCGATCCAAGGTTCTTCTTTGGCCAGGGGACCTATAAGTTCATCTCTCGCCTAGGTGATCCTAGTAAGGTATGAAGCCATGTTTTCACCCTTGTTCATTCGACTGCCTTTCAGCTTCTCCCTTAGTACCATTTTCTTATTTTCATTGGAACTTTGATCCAAGTTTGTTAAGGAATTACGAATATGAAACACATGGTTTGTTCATGTGGCATGTGGTATTACATTATCTTTCACGACATAAAGTATAATCCTATTCACTTATATGTATTTCTTGTCAAACACATCTTTATCTACAACAACAATAGGAACTGAAACTGGACATGCCTGTGTACTATTAACTATATTCCATAGTTCATTTTCTTGTAGAATCAGTATAATTCTGGCATTCCATGGGCTAAAATTTAATGCTCCATCCAATCAATATTCAATTCTAAGCTTAGTAGCCATAGTAAAAACTAGTCCGAGAACCTGTAAACTCAATTAAACGCTTGTTCTTCCTTATTTTCCAAGTCTGAAATATAACTATGAAATTTATTTTTTCCCTTTAAAGACGCTCTGATACCATGAAATTTTTTTAGTCCCCAACCTTGTTAGTGGATAAATCTACTCAAGCGGACTCAATCCATATCTCCCTAGTCCAAGTGGATCTAGAACAAATCAAGTACACAATACATCCTACTTTCCTAGATTAGTCAAGATACAAGATGAAGAGATGCGTACCTTTCCTCAGATATATAAGTCTTCTCCTCCTTGTTGCTCCAAGCTCCAGGCCTTCAAATATCTAGCTGCAAAACCTTATCAAAGAGACAAAACAAACAAAGGGTGAAAGCATACATAGATATAATCTGATCTAAGCTACCAGTTAAGGAAGAAAGCTCTAAATACCATTAACACAATAACATTTATGGAAAGAGTTTTGTATTACTATAATCAAGGAGATACATAGAATTACATAAAGAAGGAATGTCACAACCTATCCTTAACAATGAAACCTTCCATCCAACAATCCAATCCAAGCCTCTAAAGAGTGATAGTAATCCTCCCAAAGGATGAGATCTTGCCTCCCAAAGGATGATAGGGACCACCTAGAAATTCCACTAGCATAAGAGTACCATAGTCCTTCCTCCCTTCACAATGGAGAGAGGGTTCAATTTATGAGGCTAAAGGGATAAAGGAGGTTGAATATTAGGAGGAGAGGTCTAAGGGATCCTCCCATTAGGTTAGCGAACCGAATGCCACCTCACCTAAAATCTAGGGATGATCCTCCACCTCATCCACCTTCAAGAAGGGCCTCGAAGCTTCTCGTTTTTCCCTCTAAACATCCCTGGCACACCTTGTTGTAGGAGACAAAGAGGCAGAGAGGGACTAGCACACCTTGCACAACGATAAAGAGTGCCAGTGGCGGTCCTTGCATGAAGGGAAAGAGTGCCAGCTAGGGGTTGGCGCACCTTGCCTTAAGAGAAAGAGCGTCAGCCCTCCTACATGAGATAAAAGAGCTAGAAACAACTTCAAACTCAATCAAATTTAGATAGGGAAAATTTATGGATTAGGCACAAGGTTGACACATGGATCACGATGACAAGATTTCGATGTAACAAACCTGGTTTCAAGTTTTTTTATTTTCATATAGAGTTTAATGCCCAAATCCCATAGCTGCAAATTCACTTTACATGCATAAAATTTAAATTGACTTGAAACACACGGAATTATTTTTCAACTTTAAATATTCAGAAAATAAAGTGTAATGTCCCAATTCAATAATTCCCAACAAAGGCAAAATTTTGGAAAAATTGTCTTAACTAGTCTTGACTCTAGGGGATTCAAATGGCACAAGAGGGTCTCGAATTCGGTAGGAATTGATGTGGGGAGTCTTAGAATTCTTTAATGGAATCTATTAGATTTTTATGAAAGGTCATAAACATCTACAACTCGATTTGGGAATGATGGAAAAAAGGGTAAAATTACTAGCAATTTATGATGCAATTCCCCCTAGGGCTTGAGCAGAAATGGCTCTCCAAATCCTATGCAACCCTCCCAAATTGTCGACTAGATTATGGGGACTATAGTTAGACTTAATTTACTGTCATTTTACATGGTTAAGAGTTCTCCAATAGAGGAATAAAGCTTCATATTTGAATGCATACTTTCAGTGATATTTGCTTAAGGGAAATGACATATAAAAGCTCAACTTCGACTCATAAATGGTTCATATAATGGTTAAAGATAGAGAAATATGAATATATACCATTGAAAGTATTTCAATATCTCGCTAAAAACATATAACATTGATCCAAGTCGCAATACACATCAAATATACAACTCCATTAAAGTGGGAAATCATCACATGGAAACTAGTCATAGCAAAGCTTGGAAATATGGACATTTGCATATGTATTTCTTCTTATTTCAACTTTCAAGGAATATGAGAGACATATTAAAGAGCCATGAATCATTAACCCATGCTTGGGCATCAACTGAACTCAATGGGGCCCTGATGCAGAAGGATATTGGTGGCCACCCACCTATTCCACTTGGACCCCCACCATTGTTTCTTTCAATTTTCTAGTTTCCTTAATTGTAGCACAATTTACTATTTTTGGCAGTTTTTGGGTCCTAAACAATGTTTTTTCGGCATCGAATTGTTAGGAAAATATGAGTCTATACCAAACTCAATATTTGTCGTTTATGGATGTAGTCCTTGAAGATATCTTTCTAACGATGTATCATGCGCGCCAAACGGAGGTAGTATGCCAAAGTTACGACCCCGGGAAATTGATGTACCAAGTTACCCAACGGGGCCCACATTCTGGCGTTTCACCTCCTAGGTTTAGGTTTTTGGATGTGTAGGGTTTCCATTGTTTCTCAATAATATATAGGACTTCAATCCTCATTATAACACAGAGTTCAGAGGCATGTAGCCACCACATCTCTTCTCAGAGATAAGCTCCCAGCACTCTAGCTAGTTAATTTCCATTCTGTATGTAAACAAGTTTCAATTCTTTGATTAATGAAACGAAGTGTTATTTCCGCTGCATATTTGTTTCTATGGTTATTTGTGTATTTTGTTGTGTTCCTGCATAAATTCGGATTAGTGGTATCAGAGCAATCTGCTCTTTCTCAATCCTTCTTTGCATGTCCCCAACAAGGGCGGGGTATAAAGAGTTAGGGCTCGATCTGGTTGAACCTTTGCAAGATCAGCCTCGCAAATATCGACGGCCTCTCATGGGGGACGAAAAGAAAGATGAGGGCGCAGAAGATCCTATCAAAATGTTGCTCGAGCAGGCCCTTGAAAAACAAAGGAACGCGATGATGGATAACTTCACCCGGATCCTTCAATGACTTCCCATTGGCGGCGCATCTGCATTTAGCAGCCACTCTAGAGGCGCAGCCCCTTTTAAGGTACAAGTAAACTTCGACATTCCCATATTTGATGGACGATAAGATGCAGACGCCGTAGATAGATGGTTGAATCTATTAGAAGGATATTTCTCGGTTTAGGACTTTTCCAACCGGGAAAAGATTACTTTTTCACTACTCAAAGCCGCCCCCCATGTCAAGGATTGGTGGGAAACCTACTATGAGAGAAAGGACGAGGAGGGAACCTCTCTATTATCGGCCATACCCACTTGGAATTCATTCTGAGATGCCATAAAGGGACAATATTATCCCATGGGGAGCTATGAGGACAAGTACATACTATGGACTACGCTGCGGCAGCAAAGAGATCAAGATGTGCATGAGATGATGAATCTGTTCCATACCCTGCACACCAAGTTAGGTATCAAATATTCAGAGAAACATTTGGTGCTGAAGTACCACAGTTGTCTGCACAGATACATTCAGGAGGAAATGGAGTTCCTCAACATCTTCTCGCTTGGTACGGCATACCGGTATGCTGCTAAAATTGAGCAAAAAATCAAATAGAAAAGGCGAGACTTTGGATCTGCGAATCAGAAGCAAGTGAAAGGTGCCCCCAAACCGCAAAACCAAGGACACAGCCAAGGCATGGCAACTCAAGACAACTTGCCAAAGCTACAAGCAAAGAACAACACTGTGAAGCTGAAGAAGGAAGCAGGAAAGTGGTGCGAGTTCCATAAGAGCCCCACTCACAACACCAGTGAGTGTCAGGCCAAGCAGTCACTAGTGGCCGAGATAAAGGCTTCCGAATCATATGCATACTCTGACACCGAATCAAAACCCAAGAAGGGTAATGACAGAGGGAAGAAGATTATTGATGCAGAGCCCAACGCCACCGTTGCCACCATGAAGATCCAAAAGGAAGAACCGGAAGATTCAGAGGAGGAGGAGCGTCTTTTCCACTCCTAGATGTGGGTAAAGGGTTCCCCTCTACAGTTCATTGTCGACAGTGGGAGCTAAAAGAACCTCATTTCAGCAGAGGTCATGAAGTGGTTGGGCTTGTCGACCACAGCACACCCGCAGTTGTACACCATCAGGTGGCTTCACCAAGGACGGGATCTCCGCGTCAGCCAACCGTGCCACCTTCCCTACAGCATCAAGCCCTTCATCGATGAGGTATTATGTGATATTTCTCCTCTTGATGTTTGTGATGTATTATTGGGTCAACCATACTTACAGAAGTGACATGCTCTGTACGAGTCTCAGCCTCGCGCTGTTATTATTTACGTTGGGAAATAAGTTGTACAGGATACCAGAGATACCACCTCTTACTGCTATCTCTTTGGTTACTGAAAAACAATGCAATAAGCCAGAGGTACCACCTCTTACCACTATCTCTTTGGTTACTGCAAAACAATGCAGTAAGCTCATTTCCAAAACTGGGAAATTTTTTTTCTTGATGATCCGCCCTCAGGGCAAGAAGAAGATTGTGGCCACGACCTCCAAACAGGGCCCATCCGCATGACAACAACAAATGGACAAGTTCATGGAGGAGTACTGGGACATATTCACCTCACCCACAGGGGTTCCTCTACACTGTCAGGTCAAGCACCCCATCGATCTGACCCCAGGTGCGCCACTTCCCAATGGACCGATCTATCAACGCTCTATTCTAGAGAATGATGAAATCAAGAGTCAAATTCAGGAGTTTCTGTAGAAGGGTCACATCCGGCCAAGTTCATCGCCTTGTGGGAGCCCGATCATGTTGGTACAGAAGAAGGATGGGACTTGGAGACTCTGTATTGACTATCGGGCGCTGAACAAGATCACTGTCCGAAATAGGTACCCAATCCCATGGATTGATGACCTCCTGGACCAGCTTAAAGGGGGAAAATATTTTAGCAAGATCGAATTAAAATCTGGGTATCGCCAGGTATCGATCGAACCGACTGATGTGTGGAATACTGCCTTCAAGGCCAAGGAGGGCCTTTTCGAATGGTTGGTCATGCCCTTCGGGCTGATGAATGTTCTTGCAACCTTCATGAGACTGATGGAAGACATCTTGCAGCCATTCACCAACTCATTTGTAGTAGTGTACTTGGATGACATCCTGATATTCAGCCAAACTTGGGAAGAGCACCTCCACCACATCCGATAGGTCCTCCAAACGCTGCAGCAACACAAGTTGTGTGCCAATTTGGACAAGTGCACTTTTGGCATGACCCAGTTTCAGTATTTGGGATACATTATTGATGAGTATGGGGTACATGTGGATCCAACCAAGATCCAAGTCATTCGGGATTGGCCAACCCCAACTACTCTAACAGAGCTTCGCAGCTTTCTAGGTCTTGCTAATCTCTACCGTAGGTTCGTATTGGGATTCTCTCATATCACTTGGCTCTTGAGTCAAGTCACTAAGGGAGGAGCAAAAGCAAAATTCTTTCGGTCAAAAACCAGCAGAAGGCGTTTGCATAATTGAAACATCGCCTCTGCTATGCCCCAGTGCTCACATTACCAGACTTGAAACAACCATTTGAGATCGAGACAAACGCCTCTGACTATGCTATTAGTGAAGACCTTACTCAACAAGGGCATCCAGTGGCATATCACAGTGAGACACTGTCTGACACAGTCCACAAATATCCCACTTATGACAAAGAGATGTATTCCATTGTACAGGTTTTCCAACAATGGAAGCATTACATTTTGGGGAAGGAAACGATCATCCACACAGACCATCGACCCCTGCAGTTCATACAAACACAATGAAAGTTACAGAACGATCACCATCATAAGTGGTCCACATATCTACAACAGTTTCATTTGAATATCAAGTACAAGAAGGGAAGCACCAATAATGTTGCAGACTGCCTCAGTCGACCACCGATCGTGGTGATAACCACTATGCTCAACTCTTGTGGGCACGAAACCTCCGACTGGCCGCTTCTCTACAAGAGCGATCCAGAATTCAGCCACACATACAAGAAGCTCTTGGAGGGAAACCAAGTTCCAAATTTTCACCTCCAGGATGCACTACTATGTCACATGGGACACCTTTGTGTTCCTTCAAGCGAGCATGCCAAGATGATTTGGTGTTGGTAATAACTCCCGATTGATTAATTATTCAAATGCAAATGCCTATATTTATACAAATCACATGGCGGTTGGGTTTCACCTTCCGCTTAGCCTGTTTGGCTTCCTACTATTTATTTATTTACATTATATAACCCTCACGGATTATATTCTAACAATCCCGCTCTTAATCCGAAGGGGTGTTCGTAAGTCCGAGCATGTTTCTAAACCTTTCAAACTTTTCTCGTCCAAGCGCTTTGGTGAAGATGTCTGCAACTTGATCATTTGTGGAACAATGTCGAAGATGGACTGTCTTGGCCTCTACATGATGTCGAATCAAATGATACTTTGTGTTGATGTGTTTGGTTCAATCATGGAATCTAGGATTCTTAGCCAGCTTGATTGCAGAAGTATTGTCGACCAACAATGGAGTGGAGTTCTCTTGTTTTTCTTGTAGATCTTCAAGTATCTTCCTGAGCCATACTATTTCTTTCGTTGCTTCAGCTGCAGCCACATATTCTGCTTCTGTTGTTGAATCTGCTAGACTGATTGTTTGCGTGTTCTCCATGAAACGGCTGCTGATCCAAGACTCATAGTGTATCCAGAAGTTGATACTCCTGTCTCCTTATCGCCATCAAAGTCTGAGTCTGAGTACCCAATAAGTTTGAAGTCATCCACTTTAGAGTACTTGAGTCCAACGTCTTGAGTCCCCTTCAAGTATCTTAGAACCCTCTTTGCAGCTGACCAATGTCCTTCACAAGGTTTATGCATGAAATATCTGGTCTAGTTGTTGTAAGAAGTATGCCAACAACATAAGAAATATCTGGTCTAGTTGTTGTAAGGTAGATAAGACTTCCTACAAGTTGTCGATACTTGGTCGCATCTTCAAATTCTTTTCCTTCGCTTGATGTGAGCTTCATTTTTAGTTCCATTGGAGTAGATATAGGATTGCATTCTGTCATGGAAAATTTGTTTAGTAGTTCTCCAACATATTTTTTCTGAGATAGGAATATGTACTTAGGATGTTGAGTGACTTCAATTCCTAAGTAATAGTGGAGATGTCCCATATCTGTCATTTCAAAGATCTTTTTCAAATCTTTCTTTATGGATGATATATAGCTCTCATTGTTCCCTGTCATCAAAAGATCATCTACATACACCACTAGATACACAACAGATCTTCCAACTTTCTTTATAAACAGTGTTGCATCATCAAGATCAAAATGTTAGAAAT